>OX388317.1:20009604-20609604 GCA_947579605.1 Athripsodes cinereus | reverse complement strand
TAATTCTATGATCCCACCTGGTTGCCAGGTCAAACTATACAAATTAACACCGATGATCGATGCCTTGAACAAATCATTTGCAAAGTATTATATTGGAACAAGGGAAGTAAGTGTAGATGAATCTATGATTAAATACAAAGGAGGATCTACAATAAAACAATATAATATGTCGTTGAAGCCCATCAAACGTGGGTATAAGATGTGGTGTATTGTGGATCGAAAGGGTTACATTTTTAAATTTATAATTTATCAAGACAGGAATGAGAAACTTGAAGAGGAATTCAAAAAGTACGGTTATGGAAAACGTGTCGTTTTGAAATTGACTAAATAAATATGGGGAACTAACAGGATGGTCTATTTCGATAATTTCTTTTCATCGATTAGATTGCTCAAGAGATTGAAGAACGAAAGTATACTGGCATGCGGTACAGTTCGGGCTAATCGAAAAGGGATTCCCAAAAATATGGTGGAAGAAAAGGACATGAAGCGCGGTGACTGGGATCATAGATTTTCAGGCATGGATATTGGAGTATTTAAATGGAAAGACAATAAAGTTGTCCATTTAGTATCTAACTTCCATGGAACAGAAAAAAGTACTGTAAAAAGAACTGAGAAGGATGGTTCAAAGAGTGATATTCCATGTCCTTGAATAAATTCCGTATTACCTTCAGGAAGAACATATTCTGGAACATTTCTTTCAACATCTCTTTTTCTCCAAGAACGATGAGGTTCTTCCAGGTTTGCTGTGATTCCACTAGGGGCTTCATCGCCGACTTGAAAATTGTTTTCAATTATTTCGATTTTATCATTGAAAACTGAGTCAAAATTGTTGTTTTTACTTGAATAATCATCTACAGAGTCCACTTCGGAATCTGCATAGGCGTCTGGCAAATCCTCAAGTAAAATATCCTCAATATCTTTTTCAGTAAGATCTGTCATATCTACTCTTCTTCCTTAAACAATAATAAGATATTCAACAACAAAAAAGTATACATATTACCTGACGGTACAAATTTGTACCAGACTTTTTTTATATAGGTACTTAGAAAAAAAAAATTTAGAAAAAAATTATAAAATCTTGTTCTCGTAAACAAATATAAGAGATATGTAGCAAAAAATATAAAATAAATGGGTTATTTCTATATTCAGGTAACAAAGGGTTAAATGTCTTATTTTTATAAAAAAATCATATTATTTAATTTTCGAATAACTGCATTTATCTACTTATGGTGTTGCGTCATTCGTTAAATAGAATGGAATAAAAAAAACAAATGATGAAAACTGCAGCGTAAAATAAATTAAAAAATTGTTTGATAATCCCAAGTGAAAAATGTACATACCTACACGTCAAAATGTTTCATGTTATTTTTGATATTATAAAAATAGACGTATTTTATGGTTCATCTGAACTAAAAGCTGCATTATTGTGAAATACACTTACGTAAGCTTCATGATGGACGGAAATTTAAATTTAATTATAAAAACAAATATTCGGTTAGGAAATTCAAACACACAATTCTATTCTTCACCTTCACGCCGCATTCCATGTGGGACAAGCGTTCTCGGACGTACGCGCACGATCACAACACTACTCTCAGATAACTAAATAAATAAATAAATAATAAATATTTCTTTATTCAATTAATATCATACAAACGTTGAAACAATATATCACCAATTATCTTTCATTTAAGTTGCAGCAGCCTCACTAGGTTGCCCTGTATCGAGGCGTGCTGCGTAAAAAAATTATAAAAAAAAAACATACATTCACCAAGGATTAATACATCTTACAAAAAAATAAAAATGTATAAAAATAATCACATCAGCAAATTAATAAATCGATAACAAATGAATAAATGGATGAATGAATAAAAGAACAAATGAACAAACGAATAAATGAATAAATGAACTACATTCATAAATTGAGCATGTGAAAATCGATAACATAAGAAAAATAAACATTCGGCTAGGAAATTCAAACACACAATTCTATTCTTCACCTTCACGCCGCATTCCAAGTGGGACACGCGTTCTCGGACGTACGCGCACGATCACAACACTACTCTCAGATAACTACATTCATAAATTGAGCATTTGAAAATCAATAACCTAAGAAAAACAAACACTCGGTTTGGAAATTCAAACACACAATTCTATTCTTCACCTTCACGCCGCATTCCAAGTGGGACACGCGTTCTCGGACGTACGCGCACGATCACAACACTACTCTCAGATAACTACATTCATAAATTGAGCATTTGAAAATCAATAACCTAAGAAAAAAAAACACTCGGTTTGGAAATTCAAACACACAATTCTATTCTTCACCTTCACGCCGCATTCCAAGTGGGACACGCGTTCTCGGACGTACGCGCACGATCACAACACTACTCTCAGATAACTACATTCATAAATTGAGCATTTGAAAATCAATAACCTAAGAAAAACAAACACTCGGTTTGGAAATTCAAACACACAATTCTATTCTTCACCTTCACGCCGCATTCCAAGTGGGACAGGCGTTCTCGGACGTACGCGCACGATCACAACACTACTCTCAGATAACTACATTCATAAATTGAGCATTTGAAAATCAATAACCTAAGAAAAACAAACACTCGGTTTGGAAATTCAAACACACAATTCTATTCCTCACCTTCACGCCGCATTCCAAGTGGGACACGCGTTCTCGGACGTACGCGCACGATCACAACACTAGTCTCAGATAACTACATTCATAAATTGAGCATTTGAAAATCAATAACCTAAGAAAAACAAACACTCGGTTTGGAAATTCAAACACACAATTCTATTCCTCACCTTCACGCCGCATTCCAAGTGGGACACGCGTTCTCGGACGTACGCGCACGATCACAACACTACTCTCAGATAACTACATTCATAAATTGAGCATGTGAAAATCAATAACATAAGAAAAACAAACATTCGGCTAGGAAATTCAAACTCACAATTCTATTCTTCACCTTCACGCCGCATTCCAAGTGGGACACGCGTTCTCGGACGTACGCGCACGATCACAACACTACTCTCAGATAACTACATTCATAAATTGAGCATTTAAAAATTAATAACATAAGAAAAACAAACATTTTTTACGCAAAAATTCAGTGCGAAACGAAATATTGAAATATTCTGATTTTTTACTAGACGGTGGCACAAGAGATGAAACACTTATTTCACCCCAAGAAAGACAGGCCTTGCTGCTGCAATGACAGATACATCTAAGGGCGAGAAGATAGTGAAAGAAAAGTGTTTGATGACTTCAAAAAATGTTGCTTAAATACAAAAAAGATATCGACTAGTAAATGGTGTAATAAGCTGGTCTTTAGACATTATTTCCAAATTGACACCCACCGTTATATTACAAGCGCTAGATAATGGGAGTTACGTAGTTTTGATTTTACGGTGTTTTGAAAAGTAATATTAGCTACGATGTTATTATTTCATGCTTTGCAAACGTATAAACTTTTATTATTAGTCTGAAACCAAACATGTCAAAAAAGCATCAAGTAATCAGAATGACAAGTGAAATATAATTTTCACGTTGTATGTTATCTATGATACTGCATTTTGTGTATATTATACACAAAACCACCATTACAGTTAAACGAAATAAAATAGAATTACCTCACCAATCCATAATGAAAATTGCCGAGGGTATAATTTTGGGGATGAATTTTAGTTTGGCTGGTATAATATTGTTGATTACGTAATGTATTTATTAATATGCATACAGTAAAAGTGCTGTAAGTGAACTTTTTTTTACAATATTTGTTTTGTTTTTTAAAGTCAACTTGCAGTGAGAATATTTAAAAAGTCGTGGAAATAAGTGATTCAATTGGCGTAGAACTGTTTTGAATGAAGAAAGCTTGGTACAATGTAAGCTTGGTGCCATGTAAGAGAAGAAGAAAAACAAATTGTAGCGGAGCTACATTTCTATGGTCCCGGGTGTGCATCGACCTTAAGATAATGATAAGCGAAATCCGCGAGTCGCTATTCGTTGATTTGATAATTGTTACCTTATCAAGTCAGGCCCGCGGATTGTGGGTCGATGAACATCCGGGGCAAATCACTCTTTCGCCTGCCACTGGACGATCCACATCGCGTCAATCTCGCGCTTCGTGTTGCTTGCATATTCAACCCACACGTGAGTTAAAACCACATAATTAGTGTAAAATCAAATATATTTAACTAACCCGTAGGGATTTAATAATTGTCGTAGTCAAAGGTAAATTTAATAAATCTATTTTATACTTCTAACTAGAAGATAACATCTTTCATTTAATTCATTTTTCTTATTCACTTTACAAATTTGAACATAGCAAATATTACTTATTAAATGTAAGTAATTAATTTATTTATATCGCCAGGTGAGGTGTTTATTCATATTCCTTCATAGGAGTCGGATACATCTTAATTTAAATATGTAATTCATTTTAATATCTAGCACACTTAATAACCGGCGATAAAATAAAAAGATAAAGAAAAAGTTGAAAAATAAAGATTAGTAATGATATTTCTTTACAGTCACTTATACACTTTATGCAATCAGTAATGAATGCACATCTTGGTTGGTATTAAGACAAGAGTTTCAGAAACAAATTGACGATAGAATATACCTAATTAATGTAATGGTAATGAAGTATTATTCATGGCTATCTTAATTAAACGCAGGAATAATTTTGTATACGAGTAAATCTTGTTTGTCTATCATCTATCCTATAAGATCTCGTGAAAGCTTCAAAGATCTTTTGAGATCCAGACAAACAAACTCTAAAACCCTAGTTCATGATATTTACTCTGTCTCAAGTAAACAAATATAATGTTTATCTGTGTGTTCCAAATAAATAATTAATCCAGTGAACGTATAAAATATATAACATATTTGATACTAGTGTTATTCTTGTGTTAACTACAAGTAATGGTGATTTAAATATGTATATTCAAGTGTTTACAGAGTACACAGCCTGTAAAATTAAACTTTCTACTAAGTAATATATTCTCTTTAATACCAATATTGCGGACGATAGGATTCAAATAAATTATCCATTTCTTATCACAAATATTGAATAACATCATTTTGCACACATGTTAATATTGCATACACATATGCATAAATTCAGGAGTAATGTGAACTTGATGAACAACGAATGGTGCAAACTATTCACTGAACATTCATTATAGGTAATTGTACAGAAGTTAGATAATTAAGTAAATAACGAAAGTTTATTCTGTACCTATAAAAAATTAAAAGTATTGAAATATATTTATACCTCATCATTCATCCTGAAGTTCTTATCTGGAGATTCCTTCATCCGTAGCGATTCAACGCTCTAATGTTGAAGTTATCCGAATTTGTGAAAAGGAGTTAAACTGATCATCAAAAACCTTGAGGACACGAAGCACTATTTAAATTATTTGAATCAAACAAGAAATATAAAATCTACCTGTATGCATATTGCTGAATTTGAGGTTTTCGTTATTAGAATCACATTCCGATCAATTATAGTGAAGTGGTGTGGATGCATATCAATTTTATATTATATATCACCGTTCTAGCAGTTATCTCACGAAGTATTATTTGGACTAATTACTTAGATCTAAAGTGGGATTCCGTAGCACAGAGCAAATATTGAATGTGAACATTGAATGTGCTATTATTACTACATCTATCTAGTATTATGAATTAGAGGAGCTCCTACAAGCAGAAGCAGCAGCAATCTCTCCATTGACCGTATTAATGAAACGACAACACGGAAGTTTCAAGATTAATATTCAAATTGATCATAGCATAGCCTTTGTAGACCGGTCTTATTATTAGATTAAGCTCACAAGACTTGCAACAGTGCAAGTTTGTCTATGATTATGCAGAATCTAGGAAGGATTTGCTGAGAAGATTTTGTCAATATACCTACACAGAGTAAGATGATAATATTATTTCTATAAACATCTGTTGATTGATTTTTAAAAGTCTGTCCCAAAAAACCTCTTTGAGAGATGATGATGTTTAAAAAGTATTTGACTCCTTTAATGAAAATTCATAACTAAGGTTAACATGATTTTACAAAATACAATATTGAAAGTTCAATATGTTTAGAGAGAGCAAATTAGAAATTATTTAAGAACTTTATAGGCTAGTTGAAAATTCAAAGAGTTGGCTACCAAATGAATAAAACCCCTTTTGTTTTAAAAATGTAATAAAAAAAAAAAAAATTTGTTTAACAAGTGAAATAAAAATTCACCATAAAAATAATGTCAATTCTATTCAAAAATATATGATAAAATCTAGAACAAACTGCTGAATGAATAATTGACACTCCATTTACTTAATTAATATCGATTAAAACCAATAGAAAAAAATCGCTTGAAACTAAACGCAAAGCGCTTATTTTAATGATGTTAAATTAATACTACCATTAGATTATTGGAACTTTCCTATTATTTCTATAGTAATGTGTTCGTGACTGATTTCTATAGTAATGTTTTATCCATACACTATTGTTCTTAATGACAATTTAATGTCTCTTTCGGGTAAGTTAATTGACATTCAATATAAATTATTCACACATACGCTTAACGATAAGGATGTTGTAATTAATTAAATAAATAAATAAACTTAAACATTTTCCATAGATGACCAAAGCAATCGTCCACAAATTGATTAATAAATATGGTCAGTAGGTATATTAACGGCGAAATTTAGTACTTTCAATCCAGCAATTTTTTCTTTAATATTTTTATGGTTTTACAACCAAATTTGGTTTAAAAAAAGTTTATCTTTACATAATATCGAAAGATTTTTTTAAGAATAAGTGGTATTTTTAAATAGATTATAAGCTATTTCCGGAATCTCATGAAAAACAATTTATAAGAATGAAGTTAAATATAAAGTTTTCTTTTTTCGTGTTTAAGCGTTGGGACACCTTTCTCACTTCTTCCGATTAGATTCTACACAATGTTGCATTGTGTAGACATTGTTCTCCAATCGAGATTTGTGATTGGTTTTGTCATCTGCACCCAAATCCGGTTAAACAATAAAAAAAAAATTAGTAAATATTCTAAACATTCGTCCACATTACTATTATTATTTCACAACAAATTTATTTTCCAAAATAATATTTTATAAATAGGTATATTGCAAATAACATATTGTGATTAACAATTTATATTTTAATAATAATGACATAGACAATAATTATATAACAGGAAATAAATAATCTGCAATTTTAGTCAATTTCGTTTAAATGTTAGAATAAGTTATCAAAGGTAGGTATATATTTTCGTTTCATCAAATCCTGATAACTGGATATTATAGGAAAAATTCTATAAAAAACAGTTTAGAATTATACCTAGTTTGCTTTAACTTGACTCAAATTTTTTGAAAATATATTTCGCTTTTGCTTCCCTGGAAATGCGCTCATTTGCAGATTTTGACCTAAGACCATCGATATGCTCACATAAAAAATAAAAAATAAATTTGGTAGGTATGTCAATTGCATAAAAAAAAATATAGACCATTATTAATGAATCCAATTCATATTCCCCTATAAATTAGCAATAAATCCAACCCTTAATTATATCGTTAAACATTACCATGTCGGTGTATAAATATTTATTACCACCAATAAAATACTTTTGATTGGCTACCAATGAATAACAGTACTCCTAAATTGATTTATTTGTTAGTTTGAGTAGGTACAACTGGGAATTGCCTGTGAAAAAGTAAGAAGAAATGTATATAAACAATTTATCAAATTTGAAATATATTAAGTAATTTTTTTATATGTCCGTAGTATCCCTGACAAAGAATAGGTCTATCACTGTTTCCTGTATGTTTTCGAGTGTCCTGTAAAAGACTCGTGTTCGTGATATCTCACGTATAAGGCAATTATCATCTTTGATGAAGTATGCAACTATCCTGAATCTCATCCTGAATTTCTAACTTATATGGTCACAACGAGGACGACTTGCATGTTTATTAAATGCAGTAAGTCTGCTGGTAATCCCATTTTTAGAAAATGACGTGATAATATGAATGAATTAATGCTTGATTGGTTCATCATGTAAATTATTCGAAAAAATCCTAACTCATTTTAGTTACCTTCAATTGGAACTCACATAAAATTCTCGCATTTTAGTCAAATTTGTGACAATCACAAGTGTTTTCAAAATTTTATAATAGTTAAATAAAAATAATAGGAGCCCTTGAGACGGTCTAGGGACTGTTAAACGGCGTCAAAACAAAATCATCCATAATTATCATCATCATCATGAAATAACAGATTAATCGTTCTTTCTGCATCATAAAAAAAAATACTTTACGAAAATTTGGATACCTCTTAATAATTATCCACTAAATACAAAATATCAAATGGATCGTACAATTACTACATTGATTTAAAGTCATAAGTATGATCCACATATTTCAATTACTCAGTAAGTTTGCGAACTTGTGAAGTGAGAATGGATAAATCGACAGCAATGATTGAATCTCCTCAACTCACTTGAGAATTCAAAGTTCGTGGTGTTAACAATCAATCTTTAGCAGATTAGATACGTAGATACACATTATATCTAGTAACAAGGAATAATTCCTATATACACAGTATGGCTTTACTATTGAATCCAATCAAAACAACCATCTTGGAATCAAGTGATCTTCAAACATCGACAAGTGTTTATTTAGAAAGTCTTAGCAACAATATGAGATTTGTATCGGATACTAGTTGGGTACTTTTCAATAGATTTGCATGGATGCATTGAGCATCCACAGTACATCATTTTGTCACGATATATCTCGTATCAGTCTATGGTCATGGTAATAAGATTAAGCAAAAATTTTGAAAAGCTTAAAACTCGATTGGTCAAATTTCGCATAAATATCGTTGAATGATGCAGATGCAGCAACCCTAGGACAGAAGTAGTGGAAAATTACAAAAGGAGCCCACTCAATTCTTTAATATTAATCTAAGCTTTCGAGACAAATCTTATGGTTTGCCTAACATCGACTTTGAGGGACACTCCATCTGCCATCAGCTTCAGGAGCAAACTAAAGACTAATACTATTCGTCAACGCCATTGAGACGGTCTATTACACAACGCCAAAATCAAATCAACTTGAATCATAATTATCATAAAATAAAACATTCATAATAATCATTTTAATATCTATTATACATTTCAATACACGACAACAATTACACTACTACTACTACTATACTACTATACCATCACGGCATATCCCACAAGTGGGGTAGCCAGCAGATCAGCTGCACGTAAGAAACATGCAAACTGTCCTCTTCGTGCCAATATAAAATCAAGACATTCAGGATGGGTGGCAAGCCTCATCGCTGAATTTAAGATGTAAAATGTCTTATTTTTTTTCGAACACCTGCCTTTTACAGGACACTCGAAAACTTACGCAGAAGAGTGGGAGACCAATTCTTTACCGGGTGCTCCACGGGACATAACAACCTTGCCTGCCAACAATTACACACAATGTACAATTGAAATCGATGTTACAATATTCTACCTTGTTTAAAAAGGTATATTGATTAAAGGGAGGGAGCACTAAAAATTCTCTAAGGTTTTATTATATAGGATGCAAAAAAAAATTTAGTTACAGTACACATAAAAAGATAATATGACAGAAATAATAGAATGAAAGAAAAAAAAAGAAAGAAGAATAACACTTTAAACGTTATAGAATAAGGTTTTTTTTAATAACATAAATTATCCTTCAATTTTCAATATTGGGATCAGGGATGTTGCGGAAGTCGATTTTTACACATCCGCGGATGTGAATGCGGATGCGGATTTTTGAAGGCTCACATCCGCGGATGCGGATGCGAATGCGGATGTTTAAGATGTTATAGAAAAAATGTAGGAACTATCTTAGTTGGAAGGCCCCACTGTCAAATATGTGACGAAATTATTGCTACAATAATATATTAGATTTTTTGGCGAAATATTTTTTTTCTTTTTGTTATTTGCAAAAATAAAATAACACCGGCAAAAATAAAAATGCGTCGGATCTTGTCACCAATTTTTTCGTTCCCATTGGTTAATGTCAAGTGCGAACGGCACGCGCCATCGCCGGCCCCACCCCATTTCTTTCTTGTCGCAAATTGTCTTACATCGTTTAAATTCATTTCTAATTCTATGTTTGTTTTGTCATTATTATTGTTATTTTAATGTGTTAACCGAATAGGCTTTGATTAAAATAAATTAATTTAAAATTTGAACACTTATAAAGAGGACATTGCATTGAGTACTTCTTTTCTTGTATAATATTTAGCTGTATTAGATAAGCATGTTTTGTCTGTAGTGTTCTTTTGATTGAATAAATAAATAAATAAAAATCCGCATCCGCATGAACATCCGCATCAATTATTGCGGATGCAGATGTCCAAATACATGCGGAAGCTCCGCATTTGCGGATGCGGATGCGAATATTCGCAACATCCCTGATTGGGATATAGGCGGCTGATCGGCCTAAGTCGCCTCAACGGGAACTTACAAAGTTTACATAATCATTGTTCCATATAAAACAGTCAAACTTATTTGATGATTCATTTGTATAGTGTTTCAATAAGACAACTTATTATGACCTAAGTGTGCGATGGGGTTACAAGTAATTATTGTTATTACCTTTATTGTTTGTTTGTGATTTGTTGTATCGAGTGTACTGAATCGATAAGATATCTACAAGAAACAGTTGTTCAAGAGTTGTATTGTTTATATTTAAGTCAGCAGTAAGGGGATGATTCCATCAATTTACATAATACGTACCAACTACTAGATGTCTACTAAGGCTTTGATTAACAAATCAGTACTGATACTCTATTAACACTGCGTTTAATAGAGTATCAGTACTTAGCAGCTTAGCATTAACAATCACACGACGTGAGAGTCGATAACGTCTGTACACGACAGGAAATTTTTAATGTCTTCATATTTCTGTAAAGCTAAATTGTCATTTAGTATAAATGCAGATGAAGGCTGTGATACTTATTTCGATTTTATTTTTTATTTATTTATTTATTCTTTTTGCACATCATCATTTTTTTCTCTACGGATTTTCATCTCTACGGTTATGACAGCGATATTATGTAACTTTTTTTTTTTTTTTTCTTTAAAAGGTCAAGGGACCTTACATCCCTTGTGTCACTGCGACCATAACAGATCTATTGTGACATCCTTCTGTGTCATATCTCACTCTCAAGACCTAGGTGCGTCATGTAGCTCACTATTTGTCTTGGTGTGAGAAGTCTCACTTTCTCAGAGTCCAGCAGTGGACCTCCGAGGATGTGACTTCGGTTGCGAGCGAGTGCGTCACAGTTACAGAGGATGTGGATGGGCGTTTCATTTTCCTCTGAACAGAATCTGCAGGTTGGGGTATCTGACAATCCAATTTTTGTCATATGCTTCCTTAGTCTGCAGTGTCCTGTCAAGGTCCGGGTTAGAATCCTTATTTGATTTTTATTAAGTTTTAAAACTTCTGTGGTGAATTTCCGCGAGTACCCTGTCATCAGTTCCTTCGCGTGCTTCAACCCTATGCTGTTGGACCAAATTTCATGGCTTTGATCCATGGCCCAGTTTTTTAGACTAAGCCTGATAGTGCTAGACGGTAATCCGCATATAGGCTCAGGACCTATTGGTAGACTCTCAGCGCCAGTTCTAGCAAGTTCATCGGCAGCTTCGTTGCCTATGACTCCACAGTGCCCCGGTACCCAAACCAGCCTTACGGCGTTATTCCCGCCCAGGCGATTTAGAACCTGTATGCATTCAAAGGTTAGTTTAGATCTCACCTCTACGGAACCTAGGGCTTTAAGCGCCGCCTGGCTATCCGAAAGGATATAGATCTTTTTGTTATGGTATGATCGGTGAAGGTTCATATGAGCACACTCCAAAATGGCGCTCATTTCTGCCTGGAAGACAGTGGCGTATTCTCCTAAGCAAACTGATTTGCTCAATTTAGGTTGGGCGCCAAAGATTCCAGACCCTGCCCGACCGTCTTTTTTGGATCCATCTGTATACCATATGATGTCGCCATCTCGAAAGGAGTAGGGATCATTTTCTCGCCAGGTTTCTCTTTCAAGTATTTCTACTATGTAATGTTTAACAAAGCTGTAAGCCACATTCATGGTATCTGAAGGCATATCCACGATGGGAGCTTTGTTGAGGTCTGAATATAATCCTCTCATTATGCTGGAGCGCCAATTGTTCTTGCCTCCCTTTGCCGCCCGTAGCAATGCCATGCGAGCCTCTTTTTGCACATGCACGTGCAATGGGCTCAGACACAACATCGCCTCTAAGGCAGTTGTGGGTGTTGAGGACATAGCGCCCGTTGTGAGAAGACATGCAAGTCTCTGAATCTTATTCAGGACATTTATGCATGTCTTCTGCTGGGTTTTCTTGTGCCATACCACACAGCCGTAGGTGACCATTGGTCTAACCATAGCTGTGTAGAGCCAGAGGGCTTGCCTCGGTTGAAGGCCCCATTTCAACCCAGCTATTCTAAAGCTCGTACCTAGAGCTATCTTTGCTTTCTTGGTGATGTGTTCCAAGTGTGGGTTCCATGTAAGCCGTTGATCCAGGATAATACCCAAATACTTAACTTCCTTGGAAAATGTTATAGTCTCCCCGAAGAGAGTTGGTGCCTTAAGTCCACCCAGCTTCCTTTTGTTGGTAAATGGGACTATAACAGTCTTGTTGGCGTTCACTGAAAGACCGTAGTCTTTACACCAGGTTTCTACCAATTTCAAGGCCTTTTGCATTTGGCTGGATACGGTGCTTTGGAATTTTCCTACAACCGTAATTACCAGATCATCTGCATAGCCCTGCGTGTTGAAATAAGCATTGTTTAGCTTCCATAAGAGACTGTCGACTACGATGGACCATTCCAGTGGTGACAAGACACCTCCTTGTGGACATCCTCTCGCAATTCGAACAGCCAGTGTTTTGTCTAACAGTGTCGTTTTGACAGTCCTATTTGACAGCATCGCCTCAATCCAGTTAAGTGTCGTTCGGTCGATGTTCCTTTCAGTCATGCTTTTAAGTATGACATCTGTTGAGGTGTTATCAAAAGCTCCCTCAATGTCTAAGAAAGCACATAGGGCAATTTCTTTATCCTCTATGGCTTTTTCCAGTCTGTCTGTTAGTTCAATCAGAGCGGATTCTGTAGATTTGCCCGTTTGGTAGGCATGTTGTTTAGCATGTAGGGGTCTTATCTTGAGATATTTCTCCCTTATGTATAAGTTTAGCACTTTCTCCATTGCTTTAAGCAGGAAGGAGGTGAGGCTAATTGGCCTGTAGGATTTAGGCTGTGACTTGTCTTTATCTCCAGCCTTGGGTATGTACGTTACCCTAACCTTGGTCCAATCCGTCGGTATGTATCCCCATGCAAAGCTTGCCCTGAAGATTTTAATTATTACAGGCAGGATACTTTTTGTACCCTGCTGCAGTAAGGCAGGAAAAATGCCATCTTCCCCTTCAGATTTATATGGTTGAAAGCTTTCAATAGCCCATAAAACCTGATTGTATCAGTACTTAGCAGCTTAGCATTAACAATCACACGACGTGAGAGTCGATAACGTCTGTACACGACAGGAAATTTTTAATGTCTTCATATTTCTGTAAAGCTAAATTGTCATTTAGTATAAATGCAGATGAAGGCTGTGATACTTATTTCGATTTTATTTTTTATTTATTTATTTATTCTTTTTGCACATCATCATTTTTTTCTCTACGGATTTTCATCTCTACGGTTATGACAGCGATATTATGTAACTTACAGAGAAACTAAATATTAGTGCACCTCAATATTAAAGGATAAAACACTAAGATATTTAGAGCTCTAAAAGCTTGGAGACTTGTAGGCTTTTCGAAATAGTCTATTTGTTACACGACAATCTTAATTAAACTTGAAAAGAATGTTTGTTGAAATTTATGAATTTATTTTTTATTTTAGGTTAATTACAAGCAATTTTACACATAAATACAAGACAATATCAAATATGTACAGTGGTCGAGTTTATCGTTGGTGCGCGATTTGTTACAACAAACCCAATCGTAACTTTACAAAGCTATGATAAGTTATTTGGAAAATGTAAGCATTACTAGAAAAACGATCATTAAAAAATAAACTTTAAACAACTCTTACTATATTAAATTCAAAGTTAATATTTTGTTTCACAATCAAATGATATTTTGCTGCAACAGAATTCAAATTACTCCACAGTTCAACTATTACCAAACACGAACTCTGAAATGTATTTAGTACGAGTAGAAACGAATAGTAACTTGTCGAATGTCGGATATTCTGCAAAAATCCTAAATCAAATAGCCGGAAACTGTAGTGATGTATTCATTTTAGATCGAGTTGCTTTAAATGACGAGAAACTTTTTGAAATAAGTCTATTTTTATGATAAGAGATTGAGTCCGAACGTTTTTACTAAGTTTCGGTATAATTATGTATTTATGGATATGTATTTGAAGAAATATTGTTATTAACTATTTCCCTACATTTTCAAAATCAATAACAGTTATTAATTTTTTGAATTTGCTTCACTGGGATTACACATCTGAATATCACTTTTATAGATTTTATATCTCAGCTTGTTGACTTATGTTTTTGTCTATCAAATCGTTGATTTATTCATATTGTTTTTCATATGAAAAAGGCTAACGAGTAATGATAAGTGACCTTTTTTAATTAAGCTTTGTATGTACGCCGGTTACGCCACGTAGGAGCGAAACAGTGAGAAAATATAATATATAAAATATTATTTTAACCGGATTATTACCGATATCCGTTTCAATCTTTATTGAAAAACACACAAGTGAAATTACTCGGAGCTATTATTATCAACTTAGTTTTACCAGAAGCAGTATAGGTAGCTATACAAACTATTAACTTTTGCAGCACGAATGAAAAACGTAATTTTTCATTTATTCTGTCATTTGCGTGACGACGTAGTTGGACTTTGCAATTAACTGTTATCATGAAATGAAAACAAAAGAGATAATCGGCCATCCATTTATAATTTATTAAAGTATTATAACGTAAATGAAATTAATGTGTAATTATGTATTTAAATAATAATGTATTGAAACTGATGTACGAAGTAGGATCAAAGTTTCAATATTTACTTAATTGTATCGGCATTTACTTTGTAACACTTCATTTTAAATTAACAAATAAAATAAAATAAATATTTATTATTTTGTTTTGTGTTACTGTTGAGTATGACTCTAGTACTATGAGTCATACTCAACAGTAACACAAAACAAAATAAAATAAAATAAATATTTATTATTTTGTTTTGTGTTACTGTTGAGTATGACTCTAGTACTATGTTTTACTCAACAGTAACACAAAACAAAATAATAAATATTTATTTTATTTTATTTGTTAATTTTCAATATTTATTTTTACCATTGGCTACATTTAAAAATGGCGTAGACAGTGGATACACTATATGTATTAAACATAGCTAAGTATTATTTTCTGTGTTAAAAAAATCGATTTTTTTTTAAGATATATCTGGGTTTTTGTTAAACCCAAATACAACCTTATAAACCTTTCACAGTAAGTTGAAAGGTTGTGTAGTAAAAAGGGATTTGCCGGCACCTAGGATCGAATTGAATATTGAAATTAGAAAAATTATGGATGAAAGCAAGCGAGTTGAAAATTTGGATATGTTCAGTGAATAAATTATTTTTATTTAAAACAAGCTGTTCCGCATTTGGTCTTTAATGTCTACCCCATAAAATAGAATGGAATAGCTGATTGAACAATTTGTCTACTTTTACATATTTAAAATGTGTAGCTTTAGAAAAACGATTTTTACTCAATTTCGAGGAAATTTTAAGAATGTTTAAATAGTGTTTTTAACATAAGTAAACATTACTTGTAATAAATATTAGAATTATAACTGTACGAGTAAACAAACCAGATAATTATTTAGTGCAAAATTCAACGAATAAAGGTAGATAAAATAAACAACAAACATTCGAAAATATTAAAGCGATCTGGTATAACACATTAATATTTAGTCCGTTTTCCGTGTATCCAAAATCGACCTCATCCGTAGTAGAGTAATACATTATTCCATCTATCAACATTGGCACAACACTGTCTAGTAGGTAATAGTATTCTATACTAGATTGTTCCAGAATAATAAGTCTATATACACCCAGAGTTGCTTGTTTGATTAGGCTATTATACCGCAACTACCGAAATGGTGAAATAGAAAATTATTACTATTATTATACAATGGACATGCGATTCAATTTAAATTGAACAACATGCATGATCTTACACGCAGTTGCGATGGTGAAGTTACGTTCTACGTTCACATGCTGGAAAACTGACTAGGATTGCTGAAGGCTGTGCGAGAGGAAAGAAGCTCAGTGGGTCGCTACGGAAGAAGCTGTCAAGAATAATAATCGAACATGCATATCAAAAGACTTTAGTAGAATAAACTTGGATAGGAGAAGGTAGATGTACTTATAAACTTATATTATATAAGTATTCTGAAATATGCGGTTATCCAGAAGAATAATATTTGAAACCCGTAGATAATAAGTATGTATACGACTCTCACAATATGTCACAGTTCAATAAGTAATATCTATGATTTGAGCATATTTTGTAAAATTAGTATAGCTTCAATACACGTCTTACGTCTTAGATATTACTCACTTGGACAGATGCACATAAGTTAGGTTTATTGTCGTGCTTACATTTTTATATTGTAGATTTAAAGTATCTTCAGGTTTACTGGAAGATATTGCCTCAAAGCAAAATGTACGCCTTTTGTACAAATTGATTTCGACAAAATAGTGATAATTATAACTATCCATATTTCATTTTTTTAATATTGGATTCAACATTTTTTATTATATCATATAATAATTATTTCATATAAGTTTTATCAGGCGATTTGATTCGCTTGAGATTTCGAATAGATCATTCGATATCGAATTGTGCACTACCTGGTATAAGCAGCAGCAATATTGTACAGAGATACATCAACATTGGAAACTAGACAACAGTTAATAGACATTCTGCAATAGGTATTTGCTGTCCAATTTCACTATCTCAACCTTTGTAGAACTTCTGCCTCATGTTGGCTACCACTGCATGTACAATATATCCACTACTGCGGCTTACTCAATACATCCGAATATATTAATTTGAGCATTGTTCCGATATTCAGTGACGGCCCACCAAGATGTCAGTTTGGTATTTCATTAAATTTTAACAAAAAAATAATATACTCAAATTTGACCATTATCAGAATGAATTTTGTCATAATATAACGCATACAGTAGAATCTTTCGGCCTATTATTATCAACTTTTCTTTGTTAATTTTTTAACGAAGCTATAAGTTATAAGAGTTTGGCCTTTTAAATTTAAAACAAGGAGAGCTGGCTGATAATGATGTATATGTGTGAAATAAAAGAGGTCAAAGTTCTGGAAAACGCACTGGCTCAGTAAAGACATGACTCTGGTTTTAAAAATTTGAACGTTATAAAATTACAAACGAATATATCTACATTATTCCATTGCCGTTTGCTCTGAGAACAAATGAGCAAATATAAAAAAAATACATCAAATATATAAGTTTTCGAATATTTTGTGATTATCACTGTGGAATTTCATATTTATATTATGCAAAATAAAAAAAAAACGTATTTTGCATAAATTAATAATATTAAAAATATATGTGTGTAAACTACTGAAACACATTTCGCAAATAAATTTCCCGAAAAGTTTTTCAACAGTAATTAAAATTTTCGTTGAAAGTTAAACTTGCAACTTGATCTCATAATTTTTGTCTCCAGATGCAGTATGTATGCATCAAAGTTTCTTGATGAATTTAGCTTCAAACTTTTTAGCCTAAGGCAATGTACTCTTTTTCATATCTCGCATACGAAAAAGTATTTTTACAACTTTAATTATGTTTTATAATTTAATTGTCATAGCTCTCTGTACTTTTATTACATTGCTGCAATTATAAAACATAATTAATTTAAAATAGTAAACTTTAAAACAATTCTTGAACAAATTAAATTATGAAAAGACGTGGGAAATAACGGAGTAACTCAATTAGAAGCGTCTGCAATGCGTCTTCTAAGAAATAAAATTATGGTGTATTGTGTAGTTAGAACTCACCTGCTTTCAAGTAAAAGAGGTAAAATTCATTTATTTAAAATTTAATGCACTTAGTAAAAAAAAAACTTTGTACATCTACGAATATAGACAAACCAAACAAAAAGAAATACCCTTGGGACTCTAATGCATATATTACATAGTGATTTACAATCCATTGGATTGGTCTGCAATGAGTTTGGATTTTCTCATACATTCCTCCTTATTTTCTGCTAGTCTCTTTAATTCTACATTATGTGGCATAGTTCATGTCCTTCTTCACATGATCCATATAGGTGTCTCATGGTCAGCCTCTACCATTTCTGCCTTCGGTCATACCCTCCGCGATGTCGATGGCATACATTGTATTGACTGAAAAAATGTGATATCTCCATTGGAATATTGACAGATTTGAAAGTATCCAAGAACAAAATAAAGCACTGTTTCTTTTCTATAAAAGAGGTTTGTAGAAGGCATTTTTTCACAAGTCTGTAAAAGATACGTGTATTTGGTGCAGTTATTTCGCATTGCACCCACTTGGAAACGCCATGATGGTATGAAAGAATGAATGTACCTACTCGAATTCGTAAATATATAAGACGAGAACCTATCCTTAATTTGCATATTATTCTATTGTTTATCATTCTGAAATCTCATGAAAAATAATCTAGGATTTTATCTATAAATACTTAAAACATTTTCACCGGCAAATCTTGATCAGCATACCTAACTTATTTCTTCAAATGGTTGAAGATTGTAAATTTTTCATAGCCCGGAGAATGTGTGTGTATCTGCTAAGTTTCAATACTGTCTATCATACCATTCGAAGATGTAATGTTATTATTAAATGCTGATCAAAAGCAATTTAACAAGAGTAAAAGTGGTCCACCACTGCATACACCTATAGAATTTCAATTGGACTACAGGTGAACATTTATTGTGTCCGAAATTACGTTCTATAGTGTACAGTACAGAGAAAGGTAATTGTATGAATTGAATATATGGTGCAACTATTGTAAAGGTGGTTGCAAATTTAACGTTTTGTTATGATAATATTTGAGGATAGTAAAGGAAATTATGTCAATTTACCTACAAGGGATGAAAGGGGAAATATTATTAATACACGTCACCTCATTTCAAAGACAATAATCAGTTGATTGCTTAAAGAGAAATTTATGTCATGGAACACTGACTCATAGAATAGCATAAAGATGTAGTTATGTAGTAATAAAATTAAATATGTAGGTATGAGGTATTAAAATTAAGTTATTGTTCCATGGAGCACCTAGCGAAGAATTGATCTCTCACTTTTTGCTGTTAATTTTGGAAATAGCAGTTTTTCGTAAATCATGAATTTCAAAACATTTGACTTCTTCAGTTCAGCGATAATTCACCTATCCTGAATGACTACGATTCGGAGAGGATGACTTGTTTGTTTATCACATGGAGTTAGACAGTTGGTAACGCCACTTGTGAGAATGCTGTGATGGTAAGTATTAATCTGAAAGAGAGGAAACTAGAATGCGCGGATGTCCAAGAAATACGTACGTGGCTTGACCATATGAATCAAATTCTCAAAGCCGACCGGGAGTTGAAAAAGGAAATTGACGTGCATGTATGAGAAACTGGGTGAACAAAAAAGAAGCAAAAAAAGTACCTATGTAAGAATAATCAACCAAAATAGCTTTGCATTTGAAACAAGTGTTTCTTTCTACTATAGGTTATTGATTCCGAGAGAGACGTCTTTCGATTTATCAGGTCATTATCAATCTGATAATGGCAGATTGATAATGACCTGATAAGTCGAAAGACGTCTCTCTCGGAATCAATAATCTATAGTGGAAAGAAACACTTATTTCAATTACATAATTATGGAATTCTACTACGTGTGCACCGACACAATTAATAAACCTAAATAGCGTTTAATTCTCTCTGCCTCCCCCATCTTGAACACGGTTTGAGAGTATAGATAGGTAGATAAAGAATTTGATATAATGCTGTTTTTTAAATAGATTTATATGTATAGAGTGGATTCCAACAAAACACTGAGAGACATGCAATAAACATAGTATAAAAAGGCCAAACAAAAGCGGCACTTGAAGAAATATTCTTCAGAATTTTGAACACAAAGAACCGCTTTAGACATACAACATAAAGAAGGACACTTCACAACAAAAAATCTCTTTATTAACAAGTCTAAACTCTAAATTGAAAAAAAATCAACAGTCAAAGGAACAAGCTAAAAAAACTTTACTAATCAAATACTTACATAAAGAATAATAAGCAAAGCAAGTATAAGCCATTTTCTTTGAAATAAAAAGTGAAAAAATAAATTAAGAAAAACAATTTAAATTGAAAAACTTGATAGAAGCTTGATAGAGATATAAAAGTCAGGTAAGTTTATTAAAGTACCTACCTTTTGTGAGTTACAAATTATTTTTAAATAAAATCAGTTTTCACCGCTGATTAAAATTGATGGCAAACTGAGAAAGTTCAAAGAATGTTATTCAAAGCAAAATTGGCAAAAGCTTTAACTGTAAAATAAATACATATAGCCAAGAATACGAACTAAGTCTTTTCTTTACTTTAACTCTTTACGAAAAAAAAATCTGTTTTTTTTGGTTTTCAATTTTGCGAAATATTGTTTTAATAATATTGTCATCGTAAATATGCGGCTGAGAAATCGCTGCGAATGTAGCTGACAAGGATAAATATCAAATGTTGTTTTTATT
Organism: Athripsodes cinereus; assembly: GCA_947579605.1. Lineage (NCBI taxonomy): Eukaryota > Metazoa > Arthropoda > Insecta > Trichoptera > Leptoceridae > Athripsodes > Athripsodes cinereus. Next base: position 20,588,689 of record OX388317.1, on the reverse strand, counting down.
TATTTTAGTTTTTAGTAACTCTTGCCCTGAAGATGCCAAGGCGAGGCGAAAGCGCTCGTCAGTTAGAATTAAGTCTATATTAATTGACTAAATAATCATACGTGAAAATTAATTAGTGTTTAGTTTTAACATTAAACTCATATCAAACGTTGTGTTGATATTTTTGAATTTGATTTATACGAAAAGTAAAGTAAAGTAAAGTCAGTTTGAATTTGCAAGAATTTCTGGAAGCAGTAATGAACATGTATCTCTGGAGATGCATTTAGACATTTTGAGCTGCCTACCTTACAAGGAGAAGGAGATGAAGATGTAGAGTGAGTGTGGGTTTGTATGTTTCTACGTTATTGTAAACTTTTCACTTGCTTTCTATAAGTAAAAAGGATGCAAGCATTATAATAATCAAAAATTAAGTTTCACGTAGTATTTTATCTAGTAAAAAAACCTTACCTTATTTTCAATAGTATGTTGGAATCTGAAACAATAAGAAAATATTATTAATGATTTGTTTATTTCAAAACCATACAAATATAGATATTATTTTAACATCCTACTAGGAGGAAGTGGAAAGCATGATGTTCAATAAGAAGGATATGTTATCCGACTCTACATATCAGCTACTCAGCCTTCATGACCTAAGCAATTGGTACATACATACCATCACGCCGCTTCCCTCGCGGGGTAGGCAGAAAGGATCGAGCGCCACTTCCTTCTATCCTTGCATACATCTTTCGCTTCCGTTACTGTCATACCATTCCTCATGCATGCTCTCCTGTTCTATGTGCTCAACACGTGACCGTCAGGATTTGATTCAAATGATCTTGCCATTTAATCCTCGGACGTCCACGTCTCCGAGCACCATTCCTCTCAGCCAAATATATCTTCTTAGTCATTCTGTCCTCATTCATTCTTTCCACGTGCCCAAACCATCTTAATTTATTTACATTTGTCCTCGTTATTACACCAACATTCATTCCACATTCCTTTCGTATATCACTGTTACGCACACGATCTCTCAGATTTTTACCACACATCCATCTCAACTATCTCATTTCTACTGCATTTATGCCACTTTCATCCTTCTTTAACCATGTCCACGTCTCACTTGCATACAGCAATTGGTCTTGCCATTAAATCCTTGAATACCATTGTTCTCAACCACATGTATTTTCTTTGTCATTTTGTTCTTATTTATTCTTTCTACGTGCCCAAACCTACTCATTTTTGTCCTTGTTAGTGCCTCAGTTATCATTCAACAATCTTCACAAACTACACTATTACGCACTCTGTTCTTCAGACTTTACCACACATTCTTCTCAATGACCATATTTCAACTGCATATACATCGCTTTCATCTTTAAGTCTAGCTTGCATAGTGTTGGCACTAAGATAGTCAAGTGCACTATCTTTTTGGCGTTTATACTATAATTTAAAAAAAATATACACAGTGTCATATTGCGGCTTTCCTGTGTTCTAGAAAAAAGCATTGAGGTTGCAAAAGAAATAATAAAACTGTGGCTATACACTAATATTAAACCTGCAACAATGACTTAGTAAGTCGAAACCGGATCACTATATAGGTAATTAAAAATAAAGTAAAACTTAAACCAATATATTATGTATATCGTCGCGTTAGTACCCATAACACAAGGTCATGTATTAGTTTGGGACTAGCTCGACCAGTGTGAATTGTCTATATAAAAAAAATCTGTTTTCTTCCATATACATTAACATGGAGTTTTAAAAAATAAAGTCAGTTCAATTAATAAAACAGTAAAGATATATTTAGAAAAAAATATATTTGAAAAATAAGTTCCTCTAATTACGAGAAAAATTAGGAATACGTGAAATGATTTAATGCTTTAAAAAAACAATAAATTTGCCAACCACAAAGTACGTCACCGACAATAAATAAAGTATATTTATACCTTTTTATATTTATTTTTTCGTAATAAACACAAGAAAATAAATAAAATATATTTTGAATCTGGAATTAAATAAGCGCAGATATTTTTCTTTTTTTTAACTTTATTTGAAGGAGAAGGAAGACAGAAAAAGGAAGATGGAACAGGTAACCACAACTTCCTGTAGGAGAGGAGTTGCGAATTAATAAATCAAGAGAATTTATCTATAATAAATGTTAATACGTACCAGTTTTTTTTTCGGTTAAGTTGGCGGTTTCTCTTTTCCCGATTTTTCCCCAAGGTACAAGATACATACATAGACATATTTCTACTTTTTCCATTTCCTCGCAGACACTTCACAAACGGTAAGGAAATTTGTGAAAAAAAGGAAATTGAGGGAAATCAATTTGCCATTATATCGAGAAATTGTTTTGCATAAAATATTTGTGTTGTAAAAGCTGTATACGGTATAACTAAAGATACAGTTTTTCAATAAATTTTATGACAGCGATAAAACCGCAATATCTTGAAAGCTTTATTGAAATTTAATTTTACGACGTCAGAGCTTGATTAAGTTTTATAATTACTATTTATTCTTTGTTACAGCTTTCTATTTAGTTCGTTTGATGTTTTTTTTATAAAATATATCACTGACATTAAAAAAAATTGTTTCAGCTTTCTATTAAGTCTCCAACTCTTTTCTGTTAGTTTTCAGATGTCCTGAAAAAGGCAAGAGTTAAAAGTAAAGATATTTTTATTACATCTAAAATTGCGATTAGGTTTGTCACCCATCTTGAATGATTTAATGTTTTATTGGCACGGAGAGGCCAGTTTGCATGTTAATTATATGCTGAAGGTCTGCTGGCTACCCCACTTTTGGAATATGCCATTTTTATTATTATAAATCTTAAATATTTCATTAATGAACACTGAAAAATCATAAATTTTTCATTCATGTAATAAAAAAATAGGATGGAGTCTGATACTGGAGTCTCAGTTAAGAATGCCGTGTTTTGAACTTTTCGTTAGAGATTTGCTATACAAACACTACACTAGCGAAATATAATGCAAATTAATTTTGTATTAAATAGTTTTTCAAATTATACTTAAACCGCTTGCAAGCATCTTATGTATTATGCAAGTATGTAATTTTTTTCACCTCAGATTCGTCGATAAATTTTTCAACCAACATCTCGTGCGTGTTATATAACGGAACAAAAAGACAATTTTTTGCAAAGAGAAAATAAAATAAAATTACTTTCTTATTTAAATAAAACACAATTCGTTTTTAAGGATGAAAGCATTTTGAGCAATAAAAGTCATTGAGCATGTATGACAAACTGCAAGAATGTGATACAAGCGAAGTTTCCACTTTAAGCGAAAGATAGAAGATAATCAATCGATTACTCATAGAATTTATCATATCTACCCACTGATTGCTCGCTTATTGCAAAAGTTTGTTAAAATAACCTCTTTTCCCGGATGTTTCAGGAGTCCAAGGATTCCTTTACATCTATTTTTTTTTCTTTTTTTTTTTTTAAAGATATCTGGGTTTTGTTATAAACCCAAATACAACTCTATACACCTTTCACAGTAAGCTAAAAGCTTGTGTCGTGAAAGGGGAGTTTGCCGGCACCTGGGATCGAACCACGGACCCCCTGTTCACGAGGGTGAAAATTTCTTTTTTCTTTAACTCTCTTCAGTCTATCAGTACAACTAAGCCAGTATTGGCATCTGCGACCCTACCACGTCAGTGGGCGGTGGTCATTATTATTATTATTGCAGAAGTTTATGGTTTTTCATTTATGGAATTCTATACTTAACAAAAGCTTGTCCACACCGGATACGCCATAATGATCAGCGTGAAGGACTGGCTGGCCAAACATTTCCGTGTGTGAAATCGTATTCAATATACGATACTTTATTTTTCACGGTATGGAAAGACCAACCTGATGATGAAGATAGCGTGATGATTATATTACAAATGGATAGTACGCCACGAAGTTTTTCTAAACGTGGTATCAACAGAGGATGCTCACAATTGCCAGGGACCTGAAGGAGGCAAAGTTGCGCTTGGAGGACGCAGGGGACCGAAAAACTTGGAAGATGAGGACTAAGAGAGCCGACCCCCAAGTAAATGGGATAAAGGCGAGGGCGAAGAAGAAGAAGAGAGGTATCAACAGACATCTTACTGTTTATGTTTATGCAAGATATCTATGCCACACAAAGGCGTGTTGGTGCCATTGGAGATAACACATGATTTTGGATGCTAGCTGATCTTGGAAAGATTTACCTTTTTTCTGTACTTTGTATGTGTAATTATTGTATGTTTAGTGCTTGTAATAAATAAAATTTAAAATAAAATAAATCACCATTTTTTGTAGAAATATAAAATTCTACAAAGTCTTGCAGACTAAAAAATATGACTTAAAAAAAAGAATCAAACAGAACGAATTTATTATTGGTGCGTTTCACACTTAAAATAAAATTTATTACGAATCAGACTTTTAATCTACAAATTTAATACTTTTATTATGTCGTTACAAAATTCAATCGTGTGTAAGTGCTGATAAACAAATAGAAAAATAATGACGCAAACAAGTAAATAAATAAAAATACACAAAAACATCATTACTTATGTTCCCCAAACGGTGTTGGGAAATAATTCAAGTGTTCATCTCTTTATAAAATTATAAAAATAAAAGAGCAAGTTTGATTGTATGTTATGTCGTGTTAAGGTTTGGTTATTTACAATATACTATAATTTCTGGATCACTAGAATCTAAAATGCTTGTCAGATTCTTAATGACTATGCATAGTTTGTAACATCGACATAAAAGTACTGTAAATTATTTTGAAAAAATATTAATATACTTATAAGAATCAAATAAGATGATGTGAACATATTCGGCATAAATTTGTAATGACTTATGAAGTACATACATATATTTTTGAAAATCCTTTTACAATTTTGTTTTTGAATTTGTTCTTTTATATTACTTTTGTTTTTATGATAGATAGTTTTATGTATTCCGTAAAATATAATAATGATGATGATATATATTATTTATATAATCATGATGTTTTTTTTGTGTTAATAATGGAACTCATGCTGTTTGAATCATTAATCCTATTCGATATTTGTAATTAAGTCCTAGCTAACAAAAAAGTTAAATGTTTCTATAAAAACTAAACGTTTTGAGATTGAAACCTTTTACTAGAATAAGAAGTCGTAAATGATTGGTTTTCAAAAATAGAATCAGTTTTGTCAAAACTGTGGTTTGAAGCCTTTATCCTGAACTACGTTGATTTTTGCAACATATATTTTAGTTCCAGCTAGGTGTTCGAGTTAGAAAAGCACTTACTGAGAATAATATGAACGGGAATGTGCGCTAGTATTTGATACTTGTATCAAAGTGGATGTAACGCGAGTAGAAAATTTCTTATAAAAGGCAGGAAATTCGGAAAAACAAACTTCTTACGGAGTCTTTACGGAATAAACGTCAAAAATACTAACCTCAATACAACAAACATACAAAGTAATCTGTATTTGTGAGCTTTAGACTATGTCTAACAGAGTATCGATATTTACAAAACAAATAAGAAACAAGAAAATCTTTTTAGAAATTGTGCGTTTGTTTGCGTAAATAATAATTATGTGATATACGAATTGTGAAAAAAAAATACTTTCATAAAAACGAAAATTTGATTATTTAGGTTCTCGGTGCTCTTAACGGTGCGTTTTACAATTTATACAAAAAAAAACATAGCCTATCCCATAAGTGGTGTAGCCAGAGAACTAATCGCAAGGAAAAAAACATAATACCTAGTCTTCCTTTCTGTGTTAATTAAAGTTAAATACATTCAAGATAGGTGGTGCATTCCGTCGCTGCAATGAATTGAAAAATGTCTTATTCGTGATATTTTACAAAACTCTCTTTTTACAGGAAACTCTAAAACTTACGGAAGAGTAAGTTAGACCAATTTTTACCGGGGGATTCAAAATGTAAATTCAGAATGAGTGGCACACCTAATCGCTGAACCGTAAAGCTAAATGTACAATAAGTGACGTTTTATGGTTGCCTGACTTTTACAGGAATGAAAAACGAAACTGAAAACTATAATATGAATATAGAATAGGTAGAATAGAAATATTATTTTCCGTGAAATATTTTAGGAATTTTGGTGGAAAAATGCTTTTTAACAAAGAGTCATCCCTCTTTTGTAGAGTGTTATATAGAAAAATTTATACCTTCGGAAAACGATCGGTTTGAATTTTTCAAATTCGACTGCAAGGTAAAACTGTATGCTGAAATATTCTATTTCAATCTAATAAATATTGAAAAATATAACGAAGACAGGGTAAAAAGGCAATTCGTTAAATTCATTTCTTTTCTAACTATATTATTATGATTTTCACAATTGTAAAACTGGTGAGGTTTGACACCCATCGTTTTTGTTTTGACTAATACTGACATAAACAGGACGACTTGTATGTTTATTACGTGCAGTTAGCCAGCTGGCTACCTCAATTTTGGGAAATATCGTGATGGTATAGATAGGTATATATTTTGTTTTTCATGATTACCATTGTTATATAAAAGAAGACAGATGTTGCTGAAATCATTACAACTGCAAGCTCATATGATATAAGAAAAAATAATAAATATAACCCATATTTTCACAGCACAACATATTTTCAATCTATTCAAATACTGCAAATATCACATGAAATATATCAATATGCGTTGTCAAATGAAAGTTTTTGTATGATTTGCGGCTCTGAAAGTATATTTATTTTGTTTGCAAAGTATATTGCCTCAGACAGACTCTAAGTTTTGTGAGGCAGTAAATTTCGTTTCGAATAATTGTTAAACGAATATGTTTTAATATTTAGCTAGTAGAATTTTAAAGTATTTAGTTATTATTTTTTATTGTTATATTCCTGGAAATAAATAAATTTGGTGAGGAATTGGACTCACATTCCTGAAAGCTTTCAATTTTCCTGTGAAAGTAGTTTCATAATAATAACAACTGGAAAATTTATATGTGGCGCCGTTTAATGATCTGTGACCATCTCAAGGGCGCCGTGACTTTTCTTGAACAGTGGTCCTTAACGAGTTCAATGAGAAATAAAATTAGAAGACATATTTAAGACATTGCGCTTACTTTTCCATCAAATAAAATTGATTCTAAAATAAAGAGTTCAAATAAAAAAGTTTCTTAAAGAAGAAAAATATGGATTTAGCGTTTTCTGTGTAATAAAAATATGCTACAAAATTTTTAGTTTAGTCATGGATAAAAAAATATTAAAGTGGAGAAAATTTAAAATTCGAAATTCAAACTTTCTGCAGTATTAACGAACTGGGAGCTTTCCCAACTGAACATATTTGTCTAGCAATTTATATGGTGCAGAATTTTTACTGACAAATAAAATTCAGTATCTATCTGAAAATGAATTTTATACTAACCTATATAATTTAATAAAAGCGCTCCTCAAGCTTCATTTATTGCTCGTTTAATATTCGCAAGCATGGGTTTGTGTATTGAAGAAAATCTTTTCTTACAATATTTGAAGTGACATGTTTAAAATGCTTAATATGAGAGAATTTGATCTACCGATTTATTTTATCATTTATTCATACCATCACAACGTCTCCTACAGATGGGGTAGCTAGCGGATGAAAAACCTATATATTTAGTGGGTTACAATCTATTGGACTGGTCTGCAACGAGTTTCGATTTTCTTCTCCATTCGTCCATATTTTCTGCTAGTCTCTATAATTCTACGTATGTGCCACAGTTCGTGTTCTTCTTCAGTTCATCCATAAAGGTGTCTCTTGGTCAGCCTCTACCATTTCTGCCTTCGGGTTTGCCCTCCGCGATGGTGATGAGCAGGCCTGGGTGCCTGATGTTGTGGCCAAACCAGTTATCTTGAAAAACGTACACGTAATAAAAATGCTACTTCATTGCTGAATTGTAATGTTAAATGTCTTTCATAATGTTTGTGCCTTTCACAGTTCGGTAGAAAAATTACATAAAAGAGTCCTATTTGATTTCTGGTTATTTCTTTGTCTTCATCTTCTATGTTGTCTTCGTTTTGAGGTTGGATGAAGGAAAAAATCAGAGTCCTAATTTATTTTCAGAAATCACATTTTTAAATGCATATAAGTATAACTTTAGAAAACACACCACGCTATAGCGTTTTCGGCAAATCTGTATCAGTAACGTGCCGTTAAAAGGTGATTTTTCTCAACTTATTCCCGGCGGATTGAAAAGGGCGTAAAATTGTCGAAATCGTTTTAACACTTAAAGATAGGAGCAGTTTTATATGATAAATATATAAACCAAATAGAAAATTTAAAACGTTTTTTACCAAATAGCCCACTTATCTTGGTATAAAACCTACCTATTGTTTTGTTTTATAGTGAATGTCTACATTCCGAAATCCGCAAAGATATTTTAAGTTATGCGTCGTACAAAATTTACAAATAAATTCCTTTATAAAATACCAAACATCCTTCTCATCATGACTCGATGTACAGTAATAATAATATAATAAAATATCCTTGAAATAATAACTTATTTCATAAATTATGCATCTCTCCAAGGCGGGCGGGCGTACCGCAAAATATTATTAAATAAGAAATCTGTAAGATGTTCATGATAAAATAATAATAATAATAACAACAACAGTAGCGAAACAACACGAAACATAGACATACGGTTTAAAGGTAGTACTGTAGTAGTTGTAGTACATAGGTATAGATGGCATAAGGGGAATAAAGTAAAGAAAATATTCTAAATATTTTAATCAGAACCTCTCAAGGAATTCGTTCGTACTTTGTTGTATACTTTATATAGCGGCGGTATATCGATATAATGTAATGATGATGTGCAAAAAGAATAAATAAATAAATAATATTTGTCTATAAGCTTATAGATGGGTTTAACTATCTTAGCATAAATATTTTGAAGATTGTAATTTCATTAGCCCGCCAGTTCGTAACACTTATCTATCTATTGACGTTTAATTATGACATTTTTTTTTAAATCACTCAATATTTTTTTTTTACTAGAATGACTTGATAGAGATCTTAATGCTTAAAGTATATACAACAACCAAAATATATTCACCAATTAATTACCCATTGCTAATCCCGACAATATAAATACGGATATTTATTTTTGGGCCGAACAGAACCTGCTTTAAACAAGTGAGATGAATTTTTGAAGGTGGATCAATTACATGGGCAAATGATGTGATATAAGTAAGTCCAAATGCGGTGCAGCACATACCATGCCACACTTGTTGGAGTGTCCGTTGTGCCCTATCGATATATTTTTGACGCATCTCCACGTGCTATGCGCTTTGTTCAGTACTGGTGATCAGCTTGATTGGTTTTTCTGGGTTTCGACATTATAAATAAATAAAGTATGTCTTAAAAGCATGCAATTGTAGACAAAGACCTAAAAAAAAGTTTAAAAGAAACATTACTAAAAATAAAGCTCATATTAGTGGATCGATTAAAGTTCAAACCTATGACTTTTTAGCTTGATATCTAATAATATAAATCATCGATAAATGACATCATTTAATCTCAAAATTTTATACTTTTTATAACAGAGAAGAACACATTCAATTTAAGCTTTATATAGTGTTAAAGTATAAAAGGTGTATTTAGTAAATACAGTACACACTCACAGTAATATTATAGTCATAGGTAATATAAGGTTTTTCAATAAATGAACTACTTACTTTGGAAATGATAAAAAATATTATGATGCTTTAAGCGAGTAAGACGTTCAAGGGATGTTGAATTCTACTTCAATTTTTTGGACCCGCAAAATAATTATCAGATTTATTTGATTTTTTACGGAATATTAAATATCTAGATTGTTCACGGATCAACAATAAAAGTTCAATGTCCCATTGTAATCCAATCGTAAAGCTTATTAAAGCATTCGTGTTTCTTTATATAAATTATATTTTAGACGCGTATTCGTCACACATCATTGAGTATAAATGCTTTTTTATTTCATTCGAAATAATTCTGTGTCAATTGAATCACTGATATTGATGCCGTAGAAACGTATAAAGGAAAGAAATTGATATAAACTGAAATTATGACGAATGTTAAACTTAATTTTAGAATTTTTATAAATTTTCGCACACCTGCGTGAGTAAAACTATTATTATCAACAGCCTCATTTTTTTTTATTAAAAAAGATATATCTGGGATTTTGTTATAAACCCAAATACAACCTTATACGCCTTTCACAGTAAGCTAAAAGCTTGTGTCGTGAAAGGGGAATTTGCTGGCACCAGGGATCGAACCGCGCACCTCTTGATCATGAGGCTGGAATTCTACCTCCAGGCTACCGACGAACTCGATAATATTGACTTGTATCTCATTGAAGGAGACTCACGGTCCATCCGGATACAGCAGAAGTCTGGGGACTTCCGACTATCCAGAATATTCTCAACAGATGTTGAACATAACAGTTTGTAACAGGAATTGGCGGGATAAGTGAACGAACTATGGATAAATTTTACATAAACTTGCCTAAGCCGATTCGTTAGCATTGTGACAACTTTCGTGCTTCCTACAAAAGGGAATTTGCATAGTTTATTGGTTGTGTAGATGAGGTATGTGTTGAGTAATTTATTTGAAGGAAACATAATAACCTTTCTATTTCCATAATTATGCAATCTCTAAGAAGTGAGTACAGACCATTCTCTCATGAATGCACAAAAAAAATTGTACTTAATTCATTCTGATAATAATATGGTGAAAATTTCTTTATCCCGTTACTTGTGTGTTCAGTGTCAAATTTATAGAAGTTAAAAAAGGGTCTGTGTCCACGGTGCGTTCGATGTGATATTTTGATAACAAAAATAAACGTGCCATTATCATCCCTATAGTTTGAAGAGGGTGAGAAAGATAACATTACTACCCTTCAAAATACCGCTGATATCAGAGCTCGATGCTAATTTATTTAAAATAAGGATATACTTTGAAAATCTTACCCTTGAGGGGATGAAAAAATATATAAAAAAATACACCCGAAAACTTGAGTTTTTTTTTTCAAATATTTTCCTGAAATGTAGAATTTATGATGAGGCAAAAAATAAATCTGTGTAAATCTTAGCTTACATTAACATATATTAAACCAAAAACACTCCATATTATCCTCGTAAAACCTTTCAGCGTGAAAAAAATGTCTTGTACAGTATGCTACCAAACGGTTGGTAATGGACATTGACAAAGTCCTAGGAGAACCCTCGTCATAAATCACAGTATTACAGTCCAGTGTACTAACTGCACGTAAAAAAATGTATGTTTACATTCTATTCATACGATTTTGAATGATGATATTTCGTGAGATAGAATTTCCCTCTACACGAACTCTTATCAGGTTTTGGAAACAATTTTTTTCTCATTTTCTGTGATTAAATGTTTTAAATTTATTTATTAATGAAAGTTTGTAACAATTTTGCGAATTTAAATTTTACCGTGACGAGATTTTACAAAATTTAAAAAATATTTTCTTAAAATTTAAAGATTTTTATTTTCTCAATATGTTATGATTTCGACAAATCAACGGCAATCAACAATTTTTTCTTTAAATTTTAATGATTTTCCCTGAATAAAGTCGGGGTTTAATACTAGTATCATTATGTGGGAGCGATATGAAAGATTTTTTCTGATTGTGTAAAAAATCAGGGTATCCTGAATATCATTGGAGTAATAAGAGCCTTAATACCCTATCTAAACTACTGTAATAAAAAAAGTATTTGATCTTCAATCTCAAAGGCATTTATGATACGTATTATGATGTATTGAAATTTTTAAATCATAGATAATATTGATTTTGTCCGGGTTAATTCAGTATGAATTTATAAGAATTCAAATATATAATGTGAATTTGCTTACGAAGGTACTAAAAAACAAAATATATAGAGTTTAGAGTTAGATAGTAAGTTAGTTAGTTTTTGTGTTTATATTGTGGAAATACATTTTTGATCATATTCGATACAATGGTCCGCTATTTCTGAGTCTCCGGACAAACCTCTTAGAGACCTGGTTCGTTCTAAAAATTTAGTGCGTACTGGGCGAGATGTTTGTGCTATGAATTTTGCATCGCAATCATTATATTATTTAATACAATACACACTACTAGCATTCATTCGATCTATTATCATACATTATTTCTTACTTCTATATAAGTATATGAAAGGACTTGACAAACTTTACAATATAGGTAATACTACACACTGTTTACTACAGTAGTATATAGATGATGAGGTAATGGGCTGTGGCTAAATGACGAGAGTTCTCCTGTTTGAATAACATTCAACTACCAGTTCCTCTTAGGGATGGTTTCACAACATTCCCCTCTCTCAATATACTCCGTCTTGATTCCCTATGAATATTCATGATTATGTTATTAGGAGTCCCATACTCTATACACTATGGTGTTCAACTAACTAAGTAATGTACCTGTTTCTTGTACTGTTGTTGTGAAGTACATATCTACATAATATATTATAAAGGCCTCCACACTCTTTATACACCAGACAATTTTCAGTTGTAGTAACGATACGAAAAAGTGAGGGATTTTCACTTGAAAGAGAAATTGAAATGAACCGGCGTGAAAAAAAAACTGAGATAAGGAAGAATTGAGACGTAATTTGGAAGTAAAAGTAAAAGCCTATCTGTCTATATGTATCTCCTCATGCAGCATCTCTTGATAGTAAGGAATTTAAAATTTGTAAAACTTCAATATCAGAGCATGATATCACGATATCTATTAAGGATTCGGTAGCCAACTGATTTCAATGAATACACTTAACACTTTCTGCGTAAAACATTATTACCCAAGGTTTTTTCATCATAATGACTAAAACTACAAAAACAAAATGTTTTAAATATAACTACTGAAAAATGTTAGTAATAATTGAATATTAATGCATTGATACAAGGAAGCCTTTGTCATAAAATTCTTCCTAAGGATTAAAATTCTAATGTTTTCCTCTCTATCGCAATAAGACGAGAAGTTTGTTTACTGGGAAAAAAAGAGTGCGTTAATCTTATTTCATTCAGTAATTTCACAGAAAAGGTTAAAATAATAACTTTGAAACTTTAAATTCAGATAAATTATGAAAATCCCTTGTTATGTTGAGTCAGACATAACAGAAGTTTGGTATAATTACAGTCATTATGTTTTCAAAACTTTTCTTTAACGGATGAAACTTTGAAAGCTTTGAAACTTGTCACAGTGAATTTCGGCTTTTCAGTAAAATTAGCTGAGGATATATCCTGCGTCCTTTTATTTCTATTCATACGGAATTCATTATCATATTCCGCTTGGGAATGCTTGCTCCTCTTTAGTGAATTATGAAGCAATCTCATCATCTTTTTCTTTGAATACAGACACTGAACTGAAAATATTAATTTCAAAACTTGGATGAAACATAGAAATACATATTATTCATAAAATAACACTAAGCTATATTTATGGAGGAAATAAAATAAAGCAAGCACTCTCAATAAATTAAGACAAGCAAATTATAGTAAAATGTTTAAGCTTATTACCTGATCGTAAAAACTTAATATAAAAATCAAAAGTTTTAAACACACGTACCTAATATTTGTTTGACGCATGCCTATTTGTCTAGGAGTTTAGAAATTACAATATTTTATGATGGAGCAAAAATACTCAAATTGAAACAATCTAATTTTGTATAGAATATTTACAATTTTTTTATTGTTTAACCGGATTTGGGCTCAACGCGCAGATGAAAATATAACATTGTGCGGAATCTTATCGGAAGAAGTAAGAAAAGCGTCCCAACGCTTACGAATCGGCTCCAGGTTGGCTTAAGTGAACACTTTCGGTGTCCATGGACATCGTTCGCCTATTCCGCCATTCTCACAGTCATCATATAATCGCGAAACATTTACAGCAAACCATGGAAACAACCATTTCTTTCCAATCATTTATTAGATTTTGCACAATTTAATATTGCGTAAATATGATTTTCTAATCGAAATGTCTGATTAATCCAATTTGTTCAAAATTAGACTATGTTTATTTTTTATAAAGTAGATAGGTATTTGATACACATCCCATCTTGGTAAAGAAAGGTCTGAATAAAATTGCATTTCTATATTAGAAATAATTGTAAGATGACTTTTGACTTATAATATGATATTGACTGAAATATTAATAGAACATTTTTTTATGGACGGATATTAACAGTCATCAAATTTTGTGTTTTGAAACAAAAAAAGTTTTGACTGCCTTCTGTACCATTCTACCATTATTGAAAAGCTAATTAAAACTTTTTTCTTAAGCTCGACCTTTCGTAGGGCGGCGTAGAATTCCCTAAAGATTTAAACAGTCGTGTCATTTGGCAATTATTAGGTTTAAAGCCCTATTTTTTTTATTAAACCATATAGTTTTGATGTTGTAATTTTGTTTTAAGCACTAAACGATCTTGACAATCTCAATTAAGCTCCTCATTCTGATTTTAATAAATCTGTAATTTTAAAGATGTTCATAATAAAGACGCAAGTAAATTGCTTATTTTTGAGTATTTTTTTTTTTTTAAAAGATATATCTGGGTTTTGTTTGTTACAAACCCAAATACAACCTTATAGACCTTTCACAGTAAGCTACTAAAAGCTTGTGTCGTGAAAGGGGAGTTTGCCGGCACCTGGTATCGAACCACGGACCCCATGTTCACGAGGCCGAGACTCTACCTCCAGGCTACCGACGAACTCACATTTGGAATGAGTTAACGTGTATATGTACATGTAGTTGAAAATATGGGAATATTAAAATTAAATATGACTTAACAAAAAAGTAACCATAGTTTTAAGACATACTCGTATAGGTAAGATCCCAATGAAGAATAACATATAAAAGAACTGCCAGATACTCGATTATTAGTAAAAAATATACAGTTCTACGAAAAACAGGACAGATAAGAAGAAGAATCTAAAATGTCTACGTAGGAGTATTATTGAAAAAAGTAAGAAAATAAATATTATTTAATGTTACATCTTACGACGTTCTACTCCTGTAAGCATATTACTTATGATATTATTATTTTATTTCCAACCAGGAACAAATAAAAGAAATGGGAAAAAATAATAGTCGTAATAATAAAAATAATGTTATGATGTAAAGAAAAGGACGTAAAAAAGAAAAATCCCACTGGTTTTTGAATGATGAATTTACTATAAGACGTTGATATATTATTAAAGTCCAGGTATTTCTGTAAGAATAGAGATTATGTTATACCTAAAAAATGAAGAAACTGTTTCACCCAGTATAATTCGGATGTATGAATTATTACCATTATTTATACCATCACGGCATCTCCCACAAGTGGGTTAACCAGCGACCAAACACTTATAATAAACATACAAGTTATCACCTTCGTGGCAATAAAAATTGAGATATTCAAGATGGGTGGAATGTCTCATCATTGAAATGAAGGTGTTAAATGTCTTGAAACGCGATGTTTTATTAACACTCTGTTTTTACAGAAAACTTGGAGGCCTTGGAGGAAAAACAGAAATGAGTGGGAGACCTATTATTCACCAGAGACTCAACGGGATTATTACCACTGTAGGTACGTTTATAAACGAGGCTTCTTCATTATGTTTCAACTCCTTTATATATGCAACTTAAATTTCTCAGTCGAAATTAACTACTCCTAGTTTTATGCAACATTAATAGATCCATCGTGTCTTCGGTAAAGAATAGGGCTGCTACTTTTTTCTGTAAGTTTTCGAAGTGTTCTTATTTTATAAGACATTAAAAAAAACTCAAGACATTCTGAATGTTTATTACATGAAGTTCATCCGTTGGCTTGTGATATCCCGTTTAATATAGTAAAGTATTAATAACTTCATTTTTCTTTAAGCTTATATTAATTTTCTCCTTCACGATATCGTATAAATGGTATACAGTGAAAAACTCTGCCAAGTTTTAATCAGTAATATTTATTTTAACATTATATTATACGTTTAATATTAAATCACTTGTCGTTACTTAATTCTGCGTACTTATAATAAACCATGAGTTTAGATTATAAAAAAATATGCTTAAGTATTTTTTCCTATCACAAAAATGTATGTAACAAAATTTGATGTTAAAAAGATTATTTTATGAAAAAAAAGAAGTTTTTGGTATCTAAATATTTCAATTAAAATACGTATTTAATACAAAAACAATGTTCGTTATGTTAAGCACTTTAAGATACTTAATTACAAAATGGAGATAAGCAAATAATCGTTTTTTTGTGTGGTACCATCTAAACAAACTTCATTTTTTATATTCTCTTTCAAAATGTTACAACTTATCCAATGGTACTGAAGGAAAGCATCAAGGGACATGAATGAGATATGAAGGAGAAAATATTATTTTAACGATAATTTTTTACGAACGATAAAACTACGAGTAAAAAGTATATAGCCTTTATACGTCAACTCTTAAATACCAATATCAAATGAAAAATATTAATAAACTCCATGAACCCCTTTACGAGTATAAGATTGCTAAAATGTTGATGTCTCACAAACGGGGAGTCCACGACGAAGGATAGGTCTCCTCTCACTTTTCTTAGTATCTACGTTTTCGTGTGTTCTGTAAAAGGAGGGTATTCGTTAAACACTCAATTGAATTGAATGTCTCAATTTTTATTACTACGGAGAGGACGATTTACATGTTTATTTCACAAAGTTATTAGCTGACTATCTCATTTATGGCAAATGTCATGATGGTATGAATTAATAAATAATCTCAGTCAATGATGGATAAAATACTCTGATAACGAAATAATTTCTATCTGTTGTAGAATTGCCAGGCCTTGAAGGAGTGATGAAAACGACAAAATGTTAGATGAATGGTATTATAATTATGTCTTCAGTATTCATATTTTCGCGGTGATAACACACGAATGATACGAAGAGATCTACGAAAATAACCACAGCAACTGGGCTCAAACGTAGGAAATATAATATCTCAAAGAAATTGAAAAAATATGTACAACGTATACGTGTACCCTATTTCGTTTCCTACATATTCATAGACTTTTAACTTCTAATTAGCGCGCAGCGTACTTGTTGGAAGGCCAATCGAGGACGGGTGAAAAATAGAAACAAAGGTACACGTGCAGGAGCCAGGGAGTTTATTAGCCAACTAATATGAAAACTGTTACATAGAACAAATGCATCGCTACATAGTAGGTATATAACAGTATTACAAGTGAACATATATATGCACCCAATTTATAGTTTATTATAAACATTTTTTATGTGATTTAACATATTCCCAAGGACGCACGAAGAGATGCCTTGATGTTTCAGTGGACTGTATTTTTTTTAAATTTTATATTTTTTCTCATCTTTTCGTATCATCCTAGGAAATCATGTCTTCACCATTTTACATTCAGATACACAATATTTCACTCCATTATACATTGAATTACTCTTCATATTCTATAAATATTAAATTTTGATATATTTTTTGAGTATGTACTCACACTTATGTTTCATAAACAATAAATCTGTTAAACAATAAAGTCATACTTTTGAATAACTTAGGTATTTCTATTTCCTATAAGTTTAATCTGCATAGGCATTTTTATTTACCTATAATTAAATATTAATTAACATTGTTGCTAATTATTGCTCTATACCTAACGAGCCTTTTTAATACATATTTATTTTATTATATATTTACATCACAGTTCTGCCCTATTTTATAAAGGAATTTTATTTGGCTGCTGCATTAAAGAAAATATTATCAAAAGGCACAACTGTAATGCAAGTTGTTACAAGTGTAACATTTTACAAATAACAATATGTTATTATTTTTTTTTAATAGGTAACTACTACCAAACAAATATCAAAGGAAAATTTACCAATAGATATAATTATAATATTGGTTGTTACAAGTGTAACATTTAATAAATAACAAAGGTTATCATTTAATTATTAAGTACCTCCAATTAATTAGGTATTAAAGAAATTTTTATTGATATTAACCTATAATGTAAGCTGTTACAAATATAATACTTCATAGATAACAAAAAGTTATTATTTTAATTGATAAGTACCTCCAAATAGGTATTTCACATATACCTAAAAGAATTTAATTATTTTTACTGGTAGGTACTTCCAACCAAAGCAAGAATATAAAGTATATTTTACAACATAAAAGACATCTTTTTATGCAAACATTTTTTTGATATATTAGAAATACATACAAATTTTGTAAACAATAGGGAAGTGCCTAAATGTTTTTGCAATTAATTTGCTTTACAATTTATTATAGGTTTTCATGTAGGTATACAATAAACATTTATTAAACGTGAATATACATGTAGAACATTTAGGTATCTGATCTTTTAAATTACCTTTTTGTACATAATAATTTATGTAACATTTGAATATTATTTTTATTTTGTGAATACATTTTACAATCAAATAAGTAGGTATTTACTTATACATTTTACATGCCCATTTATGTGTGTTTAATTGAACACTCAAATAACTATGTTTTTACATAATGTGATTACGAAAAATAAGTTCTTTTCATTTAAGGAGATTAATTACAAAATTATTTCCTAAATTGTTTTATTTTTGAAAACATTAATTTTAGCAATAGGTATATAAAGAATAATGATATTCTTATTACAATATTCACAATAACAGTATATTGACAAACATATACAATATTCATTTTATTAATAGATAAATCTGGTATACCTATACCTTTTTTACTATGAAATATGACATTCAAGTGTCATTACCTATTAGGTATTCTTTATTATGCACAGCATAGTTTCAAAATTTTGGACATGAAGTTAACCATTTGTTAACATTTTTGATATACCTAGACGCATATGATTATTTTACAATTTTATTAAATGATTTTGCATATTGATCATGATTTAAATTTTACCTTATTGGTAATTCATGATTTTTTTATATATATTATTGGACTATTTTTTGTTATGTTTTCCTATTTTTCTTATGATAGGTACCAATATACAGATCTGCCTATAACAAGCAGGCATAAATTTTACTGTTACATATAAGTATACATAAACAATATTATTTTATTGGGTTGATGTTACCCAAAGAGATAAATATCTCATTTTTTATGTAATTTTTGTTATATGCAATATTTATTGTACAAGACAATTTCAAATTGTAAATGCATATTTACAGGTATTGTTACTAATGTAACGCTCATGCATTTTATGGCAAGAGTATTTTTGTTGCGGACCATGAAAGACCCTTTTTTTCTTCTTGAACAATCAAGAATTAATTAGCAAGCTCGGCCCATTTCAATATACGACCGGCTTTATTTTCTTCACCCTTAAGGTGAATTTTTACTTGCGTTGATCGCAATTCAAGAGCAATAATTTCTGCTCAAGCGATGCTTTCAACGACAAGATTTTTTTATTTGAGGCCATGAAGACCCCATTTTTTTATTCTCTTGATTGATTAACAATCAAGAAAAATTGACAAGCTCGAACCATTTCAATATACGTTCGGCTCTATTTTTTTA
This sequence comes from Athripsodes cinereus, assembly GCA_947579605.1. Lineage (NCBI taxonomy): Eukaryota > Metazoa > Arthropoda > Insecta > Trichoptera > Leptoceridae > Athripsodes > Athripsodes cinereus. Next base: position 20,569,190 of record OX388317.1, on the reverse strand, counting down.
CCCTTAAGGTGCACTTGAGTTGATCGCAATTCAAGAGCAATAATTTCTGCTCAAGCGATGCTTTCAACAGCAAGATTTTTTTTCGAGGCCCTGAAGACCCCATTTTTTTATTCTCTTGATTGATTTACAATCAAGAGAAAATAGGCGAGCTCGAACCATTTCAATATACGTTCGGCTCTTTTTTCATTGCTAGAGGACATGAAGACCTCTTTTTTATTTTTACCTCTTTGGGTAACATTCTTGCATTATGTGGCAAGAAATTTAATTTTGTTGCAGGTCATGAAGCCTGCCTTTTTAACACAACATCTACAATAGTGTGTGCATATTTATTTGCGATGTCTTAAAATACTACATATCAGAATTGTAACTAAATAATAATAAATAAGATTTTAAATCATTTCAACATACATATAAACATTACTTATCTCATAATATTAGATCATCTGTCATATTGACATTTGCTTCCCATAGATGAAGTTTGAAGCATAAATTACAGGCTGATTATATAATTTGAATCCATGGCTCCGTTCAACGAGTTGAGTCTGTGCTGTGTGCTTCATCCATGGTTGAATAATGGCTGCTATCAAAACAAAGATGGCGCTATTCCTTTTCCGCTTTCTGATCCGAAATCAATATGGCGGCCTCATGAGTAGTTCGTTCCTATATGCCAGTCCTTGAATGGGTGTAGAAATTCCAAATGCGATCTTCTTTTGAAATATACCTAGGTTTCTCCCTTCATCTAGGTTATTTGGACAAGCTGATTTCCTTGTACGGCACTTCACAATCATGTGTTGCATTTTATTTTGTTTTATATGAATATTGTCACAATTCTGCATGTTCGGTTTCTTCCACATGGTATTTTATTAAATGCTATTTTTGCACATCGCTTTTTATTTATTTTTATAAATATATTTCATGGTATATATTTAATTTATTGAGCGGCATTCTATAATATTGCCTTTTTAATTTTTAATTATTTTAAATTTCTACATTGTGCATATTTTTTATAAGCACAATTATTTTATTATTGCGAAAATCGCATGTATTGAAATTGAGTGGCACTTTTTATATTATTATAAATATTGATTATATTGATTATGTTAAATTTTTTAACACTTTTTGAACCAATTTGATTGGCATTTTTAATATTATTTTTTAATATTAATTTTTAATTAATTTTATTATTTTTAAAATTGATTTTATTATTTTAAAACTTTAATTTCTTCTTGCACGTGTTATGTTTTATATGTCCAAAATTTGATTTTAAATATTTTTAATAACATTTTTAAATTTTGTACTATTTAGCACTCGATTAACTTTTAATATTTTCGCTGGTTCAATTATTTTTACTTATTTTTAAGAAAATAAATCCGGTCGAATGGCCATGTTTAATAGCCAATCGAGGACGGGGCGAAAATAAAAACCAGTACGTGCAGGAGCCAAGGAGTTTATTGCCGACTAATATGAAAACTGTTACATAGAACAAATGCATCGCTACATAGTAGGTATATAACAGTATTACAAGTGAACATATATATGCACCCAATTTATAGTTTATTATAAACATTTTTTATGTGATTTAACAGTACTGTTAATCCAAAAAAGGAGGTTTATTTATTCAATAAATAGCTAATGAATTTTAAGAACAGATTATAAATAATAATTCATTTCACATTGATATAAAGTGGGTACTTAAAAACTATATTAACAATTAGCTTAATAATAGTAGAAGATATTTTATAATAAAACAGTACACAATATAAAAACAGCAATGGCAAAATTGGTAACTGTACTCCATTTAAGTGATCATTTAAGCCAGCCTAGAGCCAATTCGTAAGTGTTGCGACACCTTTCTCACTTTTCCCGATTAGATTTTGCACAATGCTACGTTGTGTAAACATGATTCTTCAATCGAGATGTCTGGTTATACTTTATATAAGGAATAAAAAACATATTTGGGAAAAGATTCAAAGAAAAAATATTGAGTAAAGGATGATATTGAAATATAGCGATAAACTAGACTGCTGTGTGTTAGTTGTGTAAAGTTGTATATTCAATAAACACAGTAAAAAAGAATAGATTAAATAAATAAGGAACATTGTTACACCTTCATACAAACTCAATTGGTTCTACCACGTTTACAATTAATTTTATAATCTTATATTTATTGCCGATTTCATGAACATAATTCGATTTCACGTTATTAAAGTTTTTTTGTAAAAAAGTTGATTTATTTAATAACAGTAACCAGATTTGTCGGTTTGAACTTTTTAAACCGAAAAGCTTAGGTAATAATACGAGTAAAACTTAGTAAATATTATTATTAAATCACATTTTTCATTTCCATAAAAAAAGCTTTTTGATTTCTTACTAAAACGTAACATTAAAAAAAAACAGAAAGTAATCCGACTTAAAAACTTTAGTTGAAAAACTATTATTTTATGTTTTCAGCTTGTTAGCCAACTTAACATAGTTATTGACACGATATATTTTTTTTTACTTTCGTCTCTACTTTGTGGAGAAATTTACTGAAATAGAGCTTTCGTGAAAACCCCCTGAAAAGTTTGGAGTTAAAAATAATATTATGAATATAAATAGAGAACAATGCGAGGCGTTAGTAGTAAGTGGATGTAGTGGAAGTTGAAATTAAATAAGTTCTCTCTTCTTTCCCGTCGTCTTCGTCGTTCGTTCATAAATAATAAGTAATAACAAATTTGTGTTTGTACAGCTCACTATCTTTTATACATACATTTAAATACTTAACGAACCGTTAGGGTTGCATAATTCGGTTCGAAATCTAATTAGGAATGAAATGTGATCACAACTATTCGAAATAAAAGGACGCATTGGTTCAGATATATTCGACGCATTTGGTAAATAATAGACGTCACGTCTATAATAGGAGTGTTTGTTTACTCTCACAGAGCTAATAATGGCCAAGATAATCTTATTTAAAAAAAAAAGAGTTAATTAACGACATCAGAGAATTAGAAATGCATGATGTGGAAAAGTTCATTGAGAGAATTGCTGAATATGGATGAATGAAACTCCGGAACATATTTTCAAAAACTATTCACTGAGGCAGACACTTACAGCATTTTTGACTTATTTACTTTATCGCAACATAAAATACTAGACATAATATTTGTTGCCCGAAAAAATAAAGTCATTATACATCTTAAATTCGGCTACGAGGTTTGTCATCCTTCCTGAATACCTTAGTTTTTTGTTGGCGTGAAGAGGATAATTTGCATGTTTATTAAATTTAGTTGTTCTGCTGGCTACCCCACTCGTAGTATATGCAGTGATGGTATAGTAGTGGTAATAATAGCTGTTGTACGCTGCTATACAAGTGTTTGATGCTAGATTTGATTGATTCAAGAACTATTACGAGAAAATTCATACATTGGACTATAATCGTGTCTTGCATATAAAAGCCTTATGTGATACCAATACATAAAAATGTTTTACTGTAGAGTAGGTACTGGTGACGTTCTAAAGATTAGTCGCCTTTATCAGGCATTTCTTTCTCTTTGCATTTAAAAGGAGGTGAGGGTGAATAAATAAATAAATAAATAGATATAAGTGCTACAGAACATATAAGAAAATATTACATCACTAACTAAACCCGCATTTACTTGAAACAAAGTAAACACATTTCGCTTCAAGTCTTCTTAAAATATTCACTTTTCTCCGAGACAGCGAGTTAAGTAAGCCCCTTCAGACGCCTAATAAATATGCGAATAACTAATAATACGTACCTAGGTACTACGTAAATACTAACACTTTTCTACTTAGTCTGTCTGGTAAACCGTTCTTCTGATTTATCTTGCATCAAAACATTCTTTTGTATTGTGAACCAACACTGAGTATTAACGGAAAACGAGTGTCCAAGTCCTCGGACATACTGTGAACTAAAGATGAAATAACCGAGTGTTAGCGAGTAACGAGTATTCGGCTCCTCAAATATACATACTCTGAACTGATGATGACAATACTGAGTATTAACAGGTAACGAGTGTTCGGCTCCTGAGACATACTGTGAAATAATGATGAGAATATCGAGTATCAATGGATAAATACTGTAAAATTATCTGAATAAAAGTATTTCATAAATATTTATGTAAGATTTTCGGATTTTAAGAAATTCAGTTCTGTTCTGTAAATAAAAAAAATCACAATGATGAGTTCTAGTGGGCGATAGTAATGAATGTTATTACCGATGATAAGTAACGGGTATATATTTAATAACGGGTAACCGATATTTTTGCATTTCTACAATGCACACAATTTGCACGATAAATATTTAATAGATATACATATAAAATAAGCTGGAATTCATGTTTAAGTAATTTCATTACTAAAGTTGCTAAGAAATTAAAATTAAATGCATTAACATCTTTTGTTCATACACACAGCAAGATAAGAGATTTCCACCGAACAAAAAACTTTTCATAAATAAATGATTGATATGAACTCTTTCTTTTGAGTTACATTGAATTGATCTGCAACTAACAAGCTCGGGTTTTCTTTTCGATTCTTCTCTGTTTCCTGGCAGTATTTTCAATTTTACATATGTGTTACAATGCATGTCCTGTATCAGTAGATCCATGTTGGCGTTTCTTGGACGGCCTCCACAATTTCTGCCTTCGGTCATGCTTTCCGCGATGGTAATGAGCAGGTCTGGGTGCCTGATATTGTGGCGAATCCAGTTTGCTCATCGTTGGCTAATTTTTTAAGTAGTTTTGTCTTTTTACGCCATCACGATATAGTCAGAACATACTATTTCAAACTTATGGATACTGTTATGTAAAACTCAAAGATATTAGGCAGGGTCACTTTTTGAGAATGTCCAATTATAATTCATCAAAAAGCACACTGTTTATTCATTAACAAGATTTCCCATGGCCTTGATGAGCAACATTTATAGATAAAAACGACATTGAAGCATTAGAAATCTTGTGTGAAGGATTCACTTGGTTGCCGTGTAGTATTCGCAAGATTTCTGGACTGTTTCTTACACTATTGTCCCGAAAGTAGCGTCAAAGGGTGAGAAGAATAAAATACATATATACTGACATAGGAAATCCAGCTTCCAATATATATAATACATGTACTTCATCTAATTACGTCCACAATTGGCAGGGACCTGAAGGAGGTAGAGTTGGAGGAAAACTTGGAAAATGAGGACTAGGAGAGCTGACCCCAAGTAAATGGGATAAAGGCGAGGGTGAAGAAGAAGAAGAAGTGTTTCATCTAATTACCTACCTTTACAATTACGGCGTCTCCCACAAGTGGGGTACTGGGGTAGCCAGTTGACTAACGTATGTAATAAAAAAGCGAATCATCCTCTACGTGCATATAAAAATTAAGACATTCAGGATGGGTCACATATACAAAACTGACTTAATTCAAAAATTTTATAATCATTTTTTATTGCTATTGTTATTTATATTATGTAATTCCTTTATTTTCAGTTCTTTATACAACTATTATTTGTTATTATCGTTATTCTTATATTTGGTTTCCATTCTTCTCAATTATATATTATAAGAGAAATTAATTATTATTTTTGTATTATATTATTTTTATTATTTTACCCCATATTTAATTCCACAATTTATTTTTTAATTCTGAATTCTTTATTTATTTTTAATTCTTAATTCATTCTTTATTTTTAATTCTTCGATTATTTTTATTATTTTACCCCATATTTGATTCTTCGATTTTCAATTTTATCCTATTAAATGTCAACAACTGTATATATGTATATGTGTGTATTTATGTGTTTTTATTGTTTCTGATTCGCATTGCATTGTGTCACACAAAATTGGTTCTCTGTTTACTGTTGATTATTTGGTTTCTTAATTTTAATGTTCTAATATTTTGTGATATTATTGTCACTGTTTAATTTGTAAGTATTTGTATATGTGTATTTTTAACATGTAATAGGCTTATGCCGTGAGTTTATGTAAAATAAAAACAAATAAATAGTAAAATAAAATAAAATATCTCGATCTCAAAAAATGTTTAATGACTTATTCGTGATTAGGTATTATGAATACACACTTTTTACAAGACATTCGAAAACACATGGAAAATATTATATTTACTTCATTTTCATGAACTCTTTTCAAAAAAGTAAGCTAGAATTAAACATCTTCAGCGATTTAATAAAACTAGACCATTTCTCTGCTGAGATTTGCAGAGTGATATTTTTTATGTAAAACATCAACAGCGTATTACTTATAGGTATTTGCTTTAGACTGTTGGGGCATTTAAACTACGAAACTTCATACATAAGACAGATAACACAGCGTTAAATTGGATTAACAAAGAAAATATCAAGGAACTCTTATTATATGATTCTTTACAGTTTGCTTGCTTAAGACCGGGGATTATTTCACAAAATCACTTAAAGTAATTCTTTACTTTTAGTTAGGTACTGAGATTGGGTAATCATTTCTAGAATTAGGGGTCAATTTAAAACTGGACTTCACAGCATGAGATGGTCACATGGCAAGTTAATGGTGCAATCAAACAAAAGAAGGTAATTCATAATCCCTTTCATTATCTTACACATTTTCAGTAAAATGATTTTAAATTATGTTTTAGTATTCAGGGACTATAGACTGTGAAGTCTGAGGAAGAAATTTAAGTAACATTACATGTAAAGGCAATTTACACAGATCGAGTTAGTCCCAATAGTTATGTTTGTTTATCACACGCATCTTATCTGCTGGCAATCCTACATTAAGAATATGCCGTGATGGTATAGATAGATAGAATAAGTCCCAAACTATGATGTGAATCTTGTATTTGATTGCAATTGACGATGATGATTGATTGAGACGCCGTGATGGGATGGATAGATGAATAAAATATTTGAGATCTTCAATTAAATGGTGAAGTATGCCACCCATTCTGAAGAACGTTATATGGAACGAGGAATAAAACTTACGTATTCAAAACATGCAATTAAATCACTGGGTTAACTATTGAATCTGATGTTTTACACATGCGTAAAACATCAGATTCAATAAATAAACTGATATGGTAACAATTAATTCAGTTCACGGCAGAATATAAATTACTTACCATATTTTATTTTATGTGAATGACTTCAAAAAACAAATTACTTTTAATTATTACTTTTACTTTCCTTCATTCTTATTAAGTGAAATAACTAGTACGTAGATTGCACTCTTGACTTCAGCTGTTCATTTTCGCTTACAGTGCACTGTTCTACTTTTATACGAGGCTTAAGTTTGTCTGGAGTAAAACTGTGATACGAAGCAAAAATACGTCGCAAACATTACGACATGTTTGGGAGTGAGTTCAAACTTATAAAACAATCTACAAGGATATTATTACTGAACATACAGATAGAAATCTAAGCTTTATTTTACATATACGTAACTGTATTGGTTATAAGCTTTTTGAAAAGTATATTTTTTCCACTCAATTGTCTTGAGTTTGTTAAATTTTTCAAGCTCATGATGAAGTATGAATCACTAAATACTTCCAAAGTTTTTAATTTATCGACCGAGGGTTCTTGGTGTAAATTCATATTAATAATTTATTAAAACAAGACAAGATATATAGTTATTCTATTGTCGACTTTATTACTTTTTGCGAGAGCTTCCGCTCTCATCGTCAGCCAAAAAAGCAAACTTATTACTTTACCTGCAAAGTTAAGTCTTTATTTTTGCCTGACGATGAGAGCGGAAGCTTTTAAAAGCCGGCTCGCAAAATTAATAAAGTCAACAGTGGAATAACTATACATATATCTTGTTTTATTAAAAAAAAAGAATTACAATTCAATAAAAACGATTAAGAAATTCTTATAACTCAGCATGACGTCGAATCTGCGATTGTGTGTATTTATTTATAAACAAAAAATATTTCGACAGTTGTAATACTAATTTCATAATGATTGCAGAAAAATAGATATTGATGCTTTATTTCACGCCTGTCATTCAAGATGACAAAGAAATATGAAACGTAAATACTTTATCGAATTTTGTAATTGAAACTATCGTTTTAATTTAATCTTAATATTTTTATAGCACAACAGGGAGTGTGTTTTGCACTTTGTTTATTTAAGGATATATTCCATTATGCAATGGAAACAAAATCTTAAAGCTCGATTTCAGGCCTCGCCGCAACGGCTGACGTCGTTCGTTTGCGTCACGACGCGATGGTTGACATTGATATAATGCACTGCTTTTTTTGAGAACAAACGTACTCCAATAGATGTATCAAAAAAGAAACAAACGTAATAAAATTGGGAACAATAATGCCCGCTATCATAGGTAAGCCTAATAATTCATTCATTGAATCACTCGCATTCGAGATAAACTATGAATGTGTAAACTATGAAACTATGAAAGTGGGCGTTTCTTACAAAGGGATGCACATAATTGCACAATTTAAAAATGGTTGAAATAACCACTTTTCCTGGATATTTCAGGAGTTCAAGGACTCTTATTTATCCATTTGGTTTTGAACAACTTAAGGTAATTTTCAACTTTGCAGCAAAACGCTACGATACAAATTCAGAGTGCTTAGTATTTCAGTCATCAACCGTGACGTAATAGAACGCTGTCTTGCGACTGCTTTCTGACGTTGCCACGAAACGCGATATTGCACCATTTGAGTTGGAATCTTAGCGCCGGCGTCGTAGTTGCATTAAGGGGAATGTACATAATAGGAGGAAGATGATCGTGGGTAAATACGCACATGTCACAGTAAAACTAGGAAGCAGGAAGTATTACTTAGAATACTTGTAAGTAGTTGTTAAAAGGAGTGACTGTTTTGTTGTGTTCAATAAAGATAATATTATGCTCGTATATTGTTCATTAAGAGAGTAGATATGTTGAGTAACAGAATGATTACAAAGCAAAGGCTATGAGGGATGAAGAAATGAAACGCAGGGAAGTATTTAGTAATGAATTGTCAATGTTTGTGATAGTGTTTTGTGTTTTTTGTTTTCAATAGTGTTGCTGTTCTGTGATTCTTTGCTCTGGTGTCTTATATTTTACTATAATATCAAATAATTTAAATTTATGAATTGTTTTACCAGATTTGTAATACTGCACGCCTCTGACACCAGCAACCTTAGTTGCTGTTTTGAGGTATTGTTTATAATTGAATAAATAAATAAATAAATATTTAAAATGAATTAACTTATAATTCAAGTAGGGGATTGGGAAATATTAGAGATAGGATAGTAATCAAGATACTGGAGAAGTTAACAAGTTAAGTTAAGTTAAGTCCGGACAGAGAGGAGTTAACTTTATGGAGAAGTGAGGACAGTGAGGACAGTGAGGCCTACGATAAAGTAATAGCTGAAGTTTGTTACGATTTTGAATAATGAAATCACTCAAATTAAAGCTTGTAATCAATGCAAACATTTATTCATACGCTACTAACTACTCATACGATCTAGAATGTAAACGAATTTCATTTTTCAGAAATTCTTAAGATTAAAAATATTACATAGAATATATCTGAAGCAACATATTCATTAGAAAGCATATTAGTACAATATAAAGTCTACTAACAATAGAAAATAAATGACTTAAGACATAAGGATATGGGTCATAAATAACAAAAAATGATAAATAAATATAAGTTATGGCACTATTAATGTCTCGCAACGATATTTAAGTAGTTTATTTTCTATAGAGGCCCGCCTTTCTCCTTTAATAACGGAATAAATTCAAGACAACAAAGACATCAAAAGCGCCCTGTTATTTTGTTACAAGTAGTAGTTATTCGATACCTATAGTTGCTTTAAATATTCATGTGTACTTATAATATGAAAAAACCCCACCATTTTGGTTTCTATTAAAACAATGACACAAGATGCACAATCTGTCCTGTGGAAGTATTACGTACGATGGATGTCCTTGAGAACTTTATCCACGTGGATCTCAGAGGCCTGTGCTTTCTCAGACCCCCATTCAGACAATTGTATATTATCCATCTTTATTATTCATTCGTTCCACATGTACAAACCATCTTTACTTATTTAAATGAAACCTATCAGCAATACTCCTCTTGCATTCACTCATTCTAATAACCTCACACTCCCAATTCTATCACACAGTGTTTTACCAACCATTCTTCTCAGCGATCGTATCTCCACTGTATTTACATATTACTATTTCGTCTTTCTTCAACCAAGTCCATGTTTTGCTTGCATACATAATACCTATTCCGATGTCCCTATCGCGTCATCCATCATATCAATCGCAAACAAACTTTCCAAATATGCTTACTCGATTTCATGCCCCAAGCATTCATCACCATACTTTTATTTCGCAAATCGTTTTTTCATTCTTTCTTTCCAACACTAACTAATACTTCACATTTGGTATATGATCCAAAAATATGGTTAAAAGGTTATAAAGAAAAGTCAAAAGATTATAGATGCCAATTATCTCTTTTATCAACCAATAAATCAAATTTCGATCAGCTCATTACGTTATACAACGAAAAAATATTTTCATAAATAACATTTAACATAGCACGAGTATCTATGTAATTATGTAATGTAAGCCCAAAAAATCGTACCACAATTCATGCGGAGCTTGCAGATAATTCCTCTAATCAAAATAACATTAAAGGAATGAGGTCCCAAATGGGAACACAACCCACCTGATCGGATAGTTGATGAGTCTGCCGACTTTTTATACATAATACTGTATTATTATACATCAACCCCAATCCTGTGTAATGAACTGAGATAATGGCCCATAACATAATATAACTCCCATCAATTTTACAGGTTCCACCACGGCGAAAGGAGAGTACGATAGACAATGCTTTAAATTTAAATAGACATTTCAAATTCATCATTTTGACTTTTATTATTGCTAATTTTAAATTTAACAACGTGTGAAATTGGTTGTCTCCCGAGGTTCTTTAAAACATTGTTATGGGTTTGTAAGGATATAAAATTTAGAATCGGTAGCTATGTAGGTAGTAGAGTTTCTGAACCTCAATATAGTAAATCATGCTTGAATTTCGCTTCCAATTACCTTATTATCAAGCAATTATTAATTATGAGAGTACAAGAAATGTTGAAAGAGCCAAAGCACGGTATTATGATGAAACAAGGAAAAACGTTGGATGAAAATTAATATAGCTTGCTAAAGGTAGTAATAGGCGGAAAAATTAAGAGGATACATATATCCAACAATGAAATTTGCAGCTGAATAAAAATAGAAAAATATACCTTATGTATTTAGGTCAGGCCGGCGGCGTCCCTCTTTCACAATACACCGTTTCTATGAAAACGACATCAGAGCGCAGGGAATGTCGTGGGAAGAGGTGACACGATTGGCACAGATACGCTCTGAATGGAGGAGGCTGGTTTTTGCCCTGTGCTCCCGAGAGGAGCGTTGAGGGCGATGATGATAATTTAGGCTTAAAATAAACAAATATCTTTTACAGTCAAAGAAACAAGCCAACAAACATCATCATTCCTTTATTCTTTGTATGCAATTTTACATTGTATAGAAATAATTTAAAACATGTGATGAAATAGCTGGCTTCTCCAGTTGGATACTGTGATAATAAATAACCGTTTATATGTGTGAATATTTTTGCTATAAATGTAAAATATAAAATAACGATTTCAAACAAAATTTTAAATTTGCTGTTCGTATTATGTGTACATTCAACTGAACCATAATATTATAAAATTAATGTTCTTTGTGAAATATACGAAACAATTTTATCCTCAATGTTTGGTTCATGTACACATTAGATATGACTCGTGTATGAAAATATTGTCACTGTATATAGGCTATAATAAAAATATAATATAATAATTACATACGAGTATATGTATAAAATTTATTGGTATTTATAAAATAACATTTAACCTACGTAACTGTTTGACCGCACTGCTAGAGATAAGGGAAATCATACCTATTGGTAAAATAAAACAGAGTTTCTCAAACTTGATGGATATATACTATACTATACCCTCACGCCGTGTCCCAAGTGGGGTAGGCAGAGAGAACGGAACGTCAAATAGATCTATCCTTACAAACTTCCTTCGTTTCCTTCATATTTATACAATTTCTCATGGACGCACGTCGGTTCCTCTTACTCAACATACAACCGTCCTTGAGAATTTGATCCACATGATCAAGCCACGTAGTTTTCGGACGCCCGCGCTTCCTCACACCCTTTCTTTCAGACAAATATATCTTCTTTGTCATTCTTACCTCGTTCATTTGTTCAACATGACCAAACCACCGTAGATTATTCACACGCATGGATATGTATCTTAACTGTTTCTATAAAAAAAATAATCATTATGTCGCCTTGATTATGCTGCCCTAAAATAAGGGTGCATTATTTATTTATTTATTAAAATACAGATACAAACAATTAAATAAAAAGTTAATAAACCAGAAACTTAAGTTAAGCAATACGTATAGTATAAATGATGAAAAATTTTGATAAAAAGAAAAAGGTTTTATGTCAATTTGATTATTCTTTTTAGCTAACATGAAATATACAAAAAACAACTTCGAAAATTTATAAAAAAGAGTAAGAAACCTGTTATTTACCGGGACTGCAATAAATAGAATCTATGAATGGTAAGTAAATCTATGAAGGAATGATAGTTGGCCAAAAAGAGCACTGTTCTTCCGTCCGCAGGGGTTCCGTAGGCCCGGGCGTCCCTCTTTCACAATACACCGTTCCTATGACAACGATATCAGAGCGCAAGGAATGTCGTGGGAAGAGGTGACGCAATTGGCACAGAGACGCTCTGAATGGAGGAGGCTGGTTTCTGTCCTGTGCTCCCGAGAGGAGCGTTGAGGGCGATGATGATGATGATGATGATGATGAATGGTAAGAATGACAAAGAAGATATATTTGTCTGAAAGAAAGGGTGTAAGGAAGCGCGGGCGTCCGAAAACTACGTGGCTTGATCATGTGGATCAAATTCTCAAGGACGGCTGTATGTTGAGTAAGAGGAACCGACGTGCGTCCATGAGAAATTGTATAAATGTGGAGGAAGCGAAAGAAGTGTGTAAGGATAGATCTACTTGGGTTTCCGTTCTCTCTGCTTACCCCACTTGGGACATGGCGTGAGGGTATAGTATAGTATAGTATATATCCATCAAATATGAGGAACTGTTTTATTTTACCAATAGGTATGATTTCCCTTATCTCTATATATTCTTAATTCTCCAAACTTTAAGAATGTCAGTAATGTTGACAAACCTACTCACGATTATACATACCTACGGTTATAATATGTACAGCAGTAGGAATTAAATTATATTCACAACACTCATTAAAACATAATAATTATAAAATACCTAGACTTGGTTTTTACGCGTTACTTTAATAGTATAAATAATAATATGACTCGTAGACAGTGGATAAAAAAGCAAACATCAACAGCAGTGCAAAATCTAAATTAAATATTTGTGCGACTTGCTATCACATGTTTTTCATTGGAATTACTAAGTGTTAAGTAAACACGCTTCCGAACCAACAATGAAAATTCCCGAATTTTTTAATGCATACATCAACAAATTGCTTTGAATACATTAAGCACTAAAACCTTGATGCTTTGCCTCTTTTCTTTAACACATTATTAATAGCTCCGACACAAGTTTTTAGAACAAGTTTATGTTACGCGATAGTAAGTGCATGTGTGACCTGGCACTTGTAAGGAAAATCTAAAATATTTCACGGTTATGATGAGAGATCATTTTTAAGTCTATCACTTCTTCTTCTCAGCCCACTCCCGTTCACTCCTGGACGAAGGCCTTCTCCATTTCTTCCCAGGTCATTTGATTGTGCGTTGTCTGCATCCAGTTGACCCTAGCATGTTGAATGATATCACCCCTCCACCTCATTGAGGGTCTAGCTACTGCTTGTGGTGTATGAGACTTTGGCCATTTGTCATCTGGGCTTTAAGCTATGTGTCCCGCCCATCTCCATTAAAGAATTGTGACACATTGTGCAATATCAGTAATTTTAGTTTTACCTCTTATTATTTAGTCTCTGAGGGTAATGCCCAGCATAGCTCTCTCCATGGCTCTTTGGGTGACTCGCAATTTCTCAATGCTCTGCTTGGTCAAAATAACAGTTTTCATGTCTATCACTTGATGCTTGGTAACGTTAAATTCGTGATACATACTGGAAAACCGATTGAGGAATCATTCATTGTTATTTTGTTCATATGTTATAATAACTCATTTTCCACTTATCCATCAAGACTGAAAAAGCATATACCACAAGTGGAGATGCCAGCACACCAACCACATGCAATAAACATGCAAACTGTCTTCTAAGTGTTTAACGATCACCTGCCTTTTACAGGACACTCGAGAACTTACAAGAAAGAGAATGAAATCTATTTATTGCCACACAGTTTTTTATTTTCATTTTATATTCTATGTTTTACGGCTTCTTATACAGACAAAATACAAGACCCACTTGTTGATCTGAAATGCTATTATTGCCAAAAACATTCTTTTAATAACGACAATGTTTTTTCTTGCACAATGTCGACCCTTTTTCTATCATCCAATAAACAAATAATAAAGAGTGAATATTAGATTATATGCAAATTTATATTCACAATTTGCCTATTTAATTGGAATTTTGCATATTACTATATTTTTTCTGTGAATAGAGAAGATTTTTGTTTCTACAATGTGTCTTGGGAAGAAACTTTAAAGGGTGATTAATTGGTGCGCATATTTATTATTGTTCCGCACCCGACAAAAATTTGTCACCAACTCTTTTTCGTAAATTTTCGAGTGTGCTGTAAAAGGAAGGTGTTCGAAAAATAAAGACATTTCACATCTAGAATTCAGCAACGAAGCTGGCCAACCATCCTAAATTTTTATTTATTTTTGTTGACATGGTGACGACGGCTTGTATGTTTATTAAATGTCACTGCTCTGGTATACAGTAGATATTTTATGCGTTTGTCATGCATATTTTGATTTTTCCATGTTGCATATAATTCGATTTCTAGTAATCACATTGTATTTTTGCTGTACATAACTCCATCTCGCGGAAAGTTATCTGTCAAGTAAGTTAATTAGGGTCTACGGAAAGAAAAAAAGGGGAAGGTATAAAACAAATGAACAAAAAAAAAACAAAAGAATCGTGATACCAACAACAACAGCAAAAAATGAAACACAAAATAAAACAAAAACGTAATAAGCCGAAACAATGTGACAGGTAAAGGGGATGTTGCATTTTTTGCGAAAATTTTCTTTCTTTTTAGGGGAAAATTGGTACTTATCCAAGTATTTGGATTTCAAAGGACGTGTCGTCCTTAATTTATTTTGTTGATTTTGATAAATGACAAGACAAATAAAATGGACTTTATTAAACAGAGGTTTCGATTTTGAAAGAAATTCACATCTTATTAACAAAGAAAAATTTGAGAGTAAAAATTAATGACCAGAATGTCTTTTTTATGGCATAAAAAATATTCTAAACGTCTTATACGTGGCGTTATGTGAAAAACTGCCTTTTACATGACAAAAGACAAAAAAGGGATGATGAAATGGAACCTTAATTAAAATACCCACACATTTTATTGATTCCTCTGTTTGATTAAAGAGAGGAATGTTATTATTAATTTAAATTTATCATCAATAATAAATTGAAATTCTATTACAGGCTCCAACAAATAACGAGAAAAACACAATAAAAATATGAATTTATTAATTAAAATTTCTAGAATATTAATATCGGTATTGATATTATTTCGTTTATAAAATGATAATTAGGCATGAATTTTAATAAGTACTACAGTACTAAAATAATATTAAATAGAAAACTTAAAGATTGCCCGAGGATACAATTTGATTTCAGTCAAAAGTAAGTCCTTTTCATATCTACGAGATTTGCATCGGAAACTACATATTAGGAAACCTACGTAAATTTCTCAATAATCTCGTCAATACATTTTGTGAATTATTTTACAGAACGGGATGTAGTACGTTTCAGCGAATTAGACAAAATAATGAGAATTCGTATGAAAAACGTGTAAGAATATTCTTTATTTTATTTGTACAGCACAACATTCACTAAATAATTGTTTATTTGAAGAAGTGTGAATGAAAACACCTACACAAACAAAACACTGGTAGCATGAGTACCTAAATGGAAACGGAATTGGAATCTCGATCCTATTTAATTATTCGAATTTAATTTGAAAAAAAATTCCAAAGAAGAACATGCGATGTGTTTGGGTATTAATTTTAGCAAACATATTAATTTTTTGCTTGATCGGAGTCGATGCATAATGCTATTTAAATGCAAGGTTATATATATATCATATATTTTTAATACTTATTAAATTCAATGATAAAATATACAAAACTGATATGCGAACAGCAAGAACGTAACACTTGATAGCAAAAAAATATATAAAATAACTCATATTTATGTAAAATTGAGCACTACGTTTAGAAATGATTATCTTTGGCGATCCCGTGGAGCTTTGAAAACAAGTGTCTTAGAAGGATTTTGGATGTCAAATGGTATGAACATGTTACAAATGATGCTGTGCGCCGGCGCACCCAGCAGAGACCTGTAATCTCCGTAATACAGGAGAGACGATGGTCCTGGCGGGGACATGTTTTGAGAATGCCTAATGATAGTTGGCCAAAAAGAGCACTGTTCTTCCGTCCGCAGGGGTTCCGTCGGCCCGGGTGTCCCTCTTTCACAATACACCGTTCCTTTGATAACGATATCAGAGCGCAAGGAATGTCGTGGAAAAAGGGTAACGCAATTGGCACAGAGACGCTCTGAATGGAGGAGGCTGGTTTCTGCCCAGTGCTCCCGGGAGGAGCGTTGAGGGCGATGATGATGATATAAAAGGAAGATGTTCGAAAAATTAAGACATTTTATATCTTGAACTCAGCGATGAGGTTTGCCACCCACCCTGAATGTCTTGATTTTATATTGACACGGAGAGGACAGCTTGCACTTTTCTTACATGCAGCTGGTCTTCTGGCTACCTCACTTGTGGGTTATGCCGTGATGGTATAGTAGACAGTAGTAGTAGTAGTAGTTTGGCGATGAATGTCATGTCGTATTCGTTACTAAATTAAATATGAAACTTGTCTAGCACGTAATGTGAAAAGCGCTTTCGAAGGATTTATATATTGATGATAATAATAATATAACCTTTCAGGCAGGCAAAGTTTAAGACGAGAGGCTGTGATTATTATTTATTTCAAGTTATTATTCGTTCTTAAGCAATTTCAATCAAAGGCCAAAGGCCATTTAAGAGGTTTAAAATTGGTCGATTGCTTTTGACAGTACGTCAATAGAATCACTAAATTTTGTTGGAAAATTAATTTATTACTAATAATATACCTTTCAACCAATTAATTTTTTGACTAGTCTAAATCGTTTTGAAGTAGGTGCACTCCACGAACGCGACTCTGAAATCGAAGGATTTTATTTTTTGATATTAACTTCAAGAATAGGTATACATAAGATGAGATAAATTTATTAAAGTGTGAAAGATAAAACACGTGAAGTTCAATTATTTTTTTCTTTTTTTCATTACCCTGTAATAGGCGGGTGTTCAAAAAAATAAAAACATTTTACATCTGAAATTCAACGATGAGGTTTGCCACCCATCCTGAACGTTTTAATTTTTTGTTGGCACGGAGAGGACAGCTGACAGATAAACCGTGTTGCTTTAGTAGTAGTACTTATCTAATAGCTATTTTTACACTGAAATAATTAAAATAAAACACTTATTTGTAGTATATCCACGGTGACTTTTTATTGGACGCGAGCCGGCTTTCAAGAGCTTCCGCTCTCATCATCAGGCTAAGCTCTTGAAAGCCGGCTCGCGTCCAATAAAAAGTCACCGTGGATATACTAAAAAAAAAGAAGTGTTTTATTTTAATTAATTCAACATGAATTTCCACCAAGTACCGTCGGTTGAAAATATCAACTTTATTTTTACATTATTCTTCGTTATCAGCAGTATCTAAAAAAATATTTTTCTAAAAACATGAAAGTACATACATGAAACAGCTTACTCCGATATATGCGGTACAATTCTCTCTCATGACTGATGACCAAAAATTACCAGAACGTAAAAAAAAGGTCTAGAAAACATAAATATGATAAATTTTCGTAAAAAAAAATGAATAGGTTTTTTGATACAACTACAGTATTATATTTTCTATACACTGAGTTTGTTCAAAGAATCAGTGGATAGTTGATTGTACAGAATAATCCGAACATAAGTTATATTGAGATTCCTGTAACACTTTATAAATGAATTATAGTATGATCCAACGAGTTTCAATGCTCTTTGAGTAAAGGAAGTCGTGAAAAGTTTTAGAAATCCTTTGGAATGATAAGCTGAACGTATTAAATGATAACATATCTTAATTGCCTTCAATGTTAAAGGAACTGAAATATAATATTATTGAAGATGGTAGAAATTATTAATAATGAATATACCCCTATAAAAGTGTTTTATATCGCTTTATACCGTTTAGTTTGGTTTAGATACGATTGTGATTCTCGCAATAGAATTGGCACAAAATAAGATTGAGTCTGGTTTCATATTCTATTCATTCCTTTGAAACACCATTAAATAATAAACACACTTTAACATATAGCTAAATATTTTTTTAAACACTGTATAATTTCCAAATTAAATTTATTTAGCCCAAATGTTTTACCCTATAGATGTCCTCCTGCTAGGCATCGATAGTCATCACAGTTCATCACAGGTCCTCCTGATGATGCAAAGCAGAAACCTTAGCGAAAACGTTTGAGGTAAATAAATTTAGTTTGGAAATTATGGGGTGTTTATACAATATTTAGTCATATGTTAATAATGAATTTCCAAAGTTTTAACACAATAACATTGGATTTATTATAATACTTTAATTAATGATAAAATAATATGCAGTGGTAAAATTATCAACACGCAGTGATTGCTTTTGTCAAACCAAAATCTACTTAACCACGTATCCATAGCTTTAGATAGCAATATAATTTTTCCAAAGAGAATGAACTTTTGCAATGTTAAAATTTCTATCTAACCTACAGTAGCTATTTATACTTAACTGTTAATGATAGATATGAAAATAAACAGGTACTGATGTTTATTATGTTAACTTCCTCATTTAATATACACAAAAACAACCCCTGTTTATTTTTACAACTGAAGTTTAAAACGTATGGAACCATCAATTCAAATTGTCCACCGTCAAGCCGAAAAACAAACAGGCAAACAGAAGTAATATAAACAAACTTCTAAAGCCCTATTTACAATATCTAGTTTAGAAATATTCAGTTTGAACTGAATTATTATAAATGTTTATTAAATAAAACAAACGTTTTATTCTACTATTCGTTTTATTTACAAAAATGAGTCAATGTAAATGAGTTAAATCAAAATGAGAATGACAATGTCCTAACAAGACGAAAGACATCTCTCTCGTAAATAAAACGAATAGTAGAATTAAACACTTGTTTTATTTAATTCGCTATGGAATTCCACTATCTAAACACCAACACAGTGAATATTATAAATGTTACTTGCAGCAATTTTTGGATATCAAATGCAAATGAAATATTTAGTGTTCGTTATTTAGTACCACTATACCATCGCGGATTTTTCCAAAAGTGAGGTAGCCGGCAGACCAGTCACATGTTAAAAACATGCAAGTTGTCTTCTCTGTGCTAATAAAAAATAATATGTTCAGGATGTATGCCATAGCTCCCTATAAAATGTCCGCATTTTACAAGACAATCGAAAACTTAGAAAACAAGAGTTGGGACCTATTCATCACCGAATGCTCCACGGTTAAGAATTTGCGTAATGTTATATTGTTATTCTAAGAGTTTCTTTTTCATTATAGGTAAGCTAAATGTATAATAGTAATCTAATTGATTTTAAGCATATCTGTATTGATATTTAAATAATTATAATTCATATGTGTTCTTACAAAATAAAGAAAATTATTTTTTATTTCATAAAATATTATTAAGATAATTCTAGTAAAAGTTATTTAGCTGACATCGTTAGATAGTGTAAACCTAGCTTTATATACTTTCATTACGTTTTCTACGTGAGTAGGTTAAGTAGGACCAACATTATTTTGAAAGAACAATGTCTCCTATGGGAATTGAAACTTATTGCTTTAGCAGTGTTATTCAAATAAGCTTTTAAATGTTAACGATTAAAAATGAACGTATTTCAGGAATAATAAGAGTTTTTTTCATAATGTCCATAACGAGAAAACAGATTGTGTGTATACGTATAAAATAAATTTGTAATGAACATAATAATAACTTTGTTTAACTCGAAATTTTTCGAGTATTCCGAAACTTATTTTAACAATTCAAATATTTTTTTTATTATAATACGATTTTTTGTGGAGTGCCCGAAAAAGACTTGGTCTCTCAATCTTTTCCAAAACGTTTCGAGTGTCTTAAAAAAGACAGGCGTTCCGAGAAATAGAAACAAATTACATCTAAAATTTTGCGATGAGGTTTGCCACCCATCCTGAATATATCTTTTTTGTTGTTGTCACAGATAGGACAGCTTTCATGTTTATTATATGCATCTAGTCAACTGGCTACCCCACTTGTGGAATATGTCGTAATTATCTAAAGTGGTAGCTTATTTTCAAATTATTTCTGTTAAAAAATATCATTTTCATATAACAGTTGAAATTGACTAAAAGAAGTTTGTGTGAACAAAAGAACAAATAATAATGAAGAGATGACAAGGGCTAGATTTTTCATTCCATATTTTTTAGTGGTATTTCCTGATATAAAGAAAGTTTTATTGATATTCGCTTTTGATTAAATGTGGCTAACTTCAGAGCAGTAATTTGAGACAAAAATTGGCTCAGCCCACTGCGAGTGAAATAAAGACGATATTATTTTGTTTATCCACAGGGTATTTTACAGTTAGTTTAGTTTTTATACTTAAAATCCAAGCGTATTGTTTTTTCATAAACTACTAGCTGACACGGCAAACGTTGTTTTACTATATACATTATGTCATATACATTTGCCATATACTAATATCGCTATTAAAAAATAGGGGTTGATGGTAGAAGGGTGAAAAATAAGGGCTGTATATATTTTTTAATGCCTCACCATAAAAAAACGAAAATAAAAAAATTGACCAAAAAATAAAATAAAAAATTCGGGGTGGACCACTCTTAACTTTTAGGGGTATGAAAAACAGATGTTGGCCGATTCTCAGACCTACCCGATAAGCACACAAAATTTCATTAAAATCGGTCCAGCCGTTTCGGAGGAGTATGATAAAAAACACCGTGACACGAGAATTTTACATATTAGGTATTAAAATATTATTCAATAAAAAATCTTTTCAGTCTTTTGATTAAAGGTGAAATAAGAAAGATAGGATAAAAGAAATCATTTATGCGCAATGAATGTTTTTTTTTTCACCGTTCAACGATAAACAAAATTAAGTAAATACACCCAAAAACCAATACATTTAGACTGAAAAAACGAATCGATAAAACATTTGCTTATCATTACTTCAGTTTGTATACAAAGAATAAAAAAAAAACATTCCGGGTACCTAACACTGTTTAAACAAATAATTAATTTGCTGAAAACAGACAATTTAATGTAGCTACACATCCTCAAAAACCTTTTCACAAAAATATATTTTTGTAATAGGTAGGTATATAATAAGTATTCAAATTTAATTAGAATTATTGAAAATGAAAATAAAACTAATAATAAAGAACATTAAAATATTAATATGTCGTAAAAGGGAAACCTTTCATTGTATTTCTATCATGACATCTCAGTGTGGTAGCCAGCGGGCAAACATCGTACAATGAATACACCGGTCATCCTATTTGTATCATAAAAAAAAGATATTCAGAATTTGTCATACCTTATCACTAATTAAATTATAGAAATTAGATATCATCATCGTTATGATTTACGAACATTTACTGAGCTTTTACAGAACTATACAACAATTAGTGATGAATTAGTGATGATTTTACAGAACGATACAACAGACCTTTTTGTGATGAACACTTAACGGAGCGTTAATTTTACACGTCATATTTTTCAATGATAAAAGTGTTGAAAGCAATAGGTAGGTATTGAGTAATAAACCTTATTATCTTTTTATAGACAACTTTATTTGACATTAACTTTCAATGATTAAAAGGAAAAAATGTGAAAGGAAAAAATATTCAGTAATAAACCTTTTTAACTTTTTATATACAAAATTAATTTGACATAGCCTTTTAATTAGCAAAGGGATAATTTAATCCTAATTAAAAATAGGTCTAATTATAATTCTTGTTTTTATTTATTAACAAAAACTGAAGGTTATTATTATGAGCGCCTTGGGAGATACCCAAATGTTTCAGTAAGTATTTTCCCCGGCTGAAAGAAATGCCACCACTGGGACTTAGCTGAAAGACTGTTGTAATGAATTTTATGTCATATATTTATTTATTTTATCAACTATTATTATTTCAAAGGTGTTACATTGTATTATACCTTTGGGAATAAAATATTAAAGGTATCAAAAATCATATGTAGATTATTAAAGAAATTGTTGGTTTATAAGAATTTTATCCAGGAAATTTTAAGATGTAAGAAAACTTCATATACTCGTAGATTTCGATTGTAAAATATTTATCCAGTTTCACTTTATACCTACATATAAATATTATACCCTCAAGTTTTATTCTTTGTGTGGTAGGCAGAAAGGACATAATTGTGGTCAATTCGATCTTTCCATTAACTACATTCTAGCTAACTGTATCTAAAACTTCATGATAACTAACTATACCAGTGGTATAAGAAAGCATTGTACATCCGACATTAGGGCCAATTCTGAATCTTAATGAACTAACTAACTCAAAAGTTGATTAATATTAGTTATTATGTAGTATTCAGCATTAGTTATGAACTATAAACAACTATAAACTCGAGAATCACCAAGTGCAAACGGTAAAATCTATGGGACAAACTAATATTAGTCAGTGATGCCGCAATACAAAATGTTTTTCACGTTCCGATTTACACTTCTGGCAACAATTTAATAGTTGTCGCGCGTGAAAATTGTGAAATGTCAGATTTGCCGATATATTTTGACGTTCGTATTTGCGTCGGTGGTGGTGTAATTTTACAATTTATACATGCTAAGAGTTGCCCTAAAAATATAAATTTTACTTTTAATTGAAAAAACAACTTAACACTTCCAAAATATAGCAATATTCTGCGGTAAAATGACAGCAACTAATAATATTCGCACATTAAAATTCGCGAATAAAATTCTGCCAAATCCAACTTATTTTAGTCGTCGGCTGTCAACTAAAATTTCATTCTGAATACGAAATCCATAGATTCTCGAAATTTATAGTTGTACTAAGGTTTCAAAATGAACTAATGAACTAAATTAGTACGGAAAACTGTGAATACGAATTAGAACTAATTATCATGACTCGACTATCTTCTCACACTTAGTTGACTTAGTGCAACTAAACTATTTTATGATTCAGAATTGGCCATAATCTCGTTTAAGATAACTTGATTTTATTAAAAGTTGTAGGCTCTCACAATTTTTCTTCACTAAATAGATAACCAGCTTTTTTTGTAAACAACGTCGACACATCTTCTTCCTTGTTCTTTATGTTCTTTGTGGTAGGGTCTTTTCTGAAACGTACACGAGTACGAAGTTCACCCGAAAAAAAGTTTTATTACTTGGTATAGAATAGGCCTCCAACTCTTTTCTGCAAGTTTTTAAGTGCCCTTTAAAAGGTAGATTTATGTAAATCTTCACGTATAAGACAATTAAAATAAACATCTTTAATTTAGCGATAACAACTTGCACGTTAATTATATGTTTTTTTGTCAGCTGGCTACTCCACTAGTGAGATAAACCGTGATGATACATTCGATAATGTTAATTTTGACTACTTTAATATAAAACAAAATCAGATTGAATTTTTTTTACTTCAAGTCGTTTAATCCGAAGTTGTTATTATAGTTAGACGAAGTAGTAAGTGAACCGTACCTGAAACAAAAGAAATTAACAAAGTTTAATTTATCAATCGAAGTTCATTACTATAAAAATAAGACAGAGACAAATTAAAATGAAAAAAAAAATTCACCGGTGATTTCATTGAATTGTGACCCGGCTTTCGAAAGCTCTTGCTCTCATTGTCAGACACTTTATATAAGCCTTTCTACATGACGTTTTTGAAAGCCACCAGAGGAATTAGTATTCTTGTGTCCCATTTTAATTTATTTTAAAAAATTAAAGAATATTAAAAAACATTTTATAATTCTTCTTTTATATTCGCTTTGTTAAGGTTCAACTAGTTTGTGGCTTTTCGTTCCTTTTGGAAATTCGAAACCAAATTGTTTAGTCATAATTATGAACGATACATCGGCAAAGAGAGTTATCTTGGTCCTCGTCAACCTTGTGGACGAATTAATGATATTTTTGGTGTGGTTGACATTTCCACAATTTCAAGCAAATAAATTAAATGGAATATATATTTATATAAAAAAAATAATATGAAAAACTACGATATGTACGTAGTCGAATAGAAAAGAAATAGGTACCAATAGTGAAGACGTGTTTCAATTTGGTTGAAGGGTCTAAAGATCTGTACTTTATGTTACTACTATGTGAGTTCGTACTTCTCAGCGAAATATTAAAAAATGTTGCTGATGTAAGGACATTGTGGTTGTGTGGGGATCTCACCTCAGTTTGAATTCGTAAAATATCTCGAATGTTTGTGTGTTTGAAGTAAATATAAGTTTAGAAATAAAACATACGAAACATAAGTCGATTTGTAAGCAACCTTTATCTGCTTTTTCTTTTTCATAAAATTTTGATTGTGCAGATGAGAGATTTGTTGAGTTATATTCCTAAATAAAAGTGACATTTTAAACTTTTGATCGGGAGGATTGTTTGTTAACTTCTATGGCATTAAAAAGTGTATACAGAAGTGTTTTTATGGCATTAAAAAGTGTATACAGAAGTGTTTCTCACAAAGGATTGTATACGTCCGAGATATTTGATTTAACACACAAAGAAGAAAAAGTTAAGAAAAATCGAACACAACAAAGGCCATCAGTATGTAAAATAAAATTGAAATTTTTAGGAGTGATATAGTTTGTAGCAGTTATAATACATGAAAAAAAATACATTGGGTAAATTTAAGACTACCAAAATTTCAAAAAAATACCTATAATTATCTTAAAATCAGTGAAGAAAGAAGTATTGAATATACCGATAAATGACTAAATCAGGACAAGAAAAGTAAAAAGGATAAAAAATGCAGTGTTTAAATTACTAGACACTGATTCTTACATTGCTTTCAAAATTAAATTTCGATTATTAAATTTTGCTTCGGATATGACAGATGGCAAATAATAACAAGGTGTTCGGGAATCTAGGTTGTGTTGCTGGTATCAAATATAGAATGATGATATTTGTAAGAGTGAGGTGAGTGAAATGCTGCTGACAAATCTTAAAATAAATCACGCAAAATATTATTTTGATGGAGGAAACCTACATAGATAAAAATATCATTTTTATGTCGTTCAGAAATCAGGAATGGAATGTGAAAAAAGCGTTTTTTTTTTATCTAGCGAGAAATAAGTCCGATTTGCACGAGATTTTTTACTGACAGAAAAAACGGTTCAAAGTGTTAGTGAAGCTTTTAAATGCTAACATTCTTACCACAAAATCAATAAATAACATAATTTTTAATATCATGTATTTTATCTTCTTGATGCTCACTTATTGTTCGAGATTGTTATTTTATTTCTTTGACATATTTATTGCTTGCTTGTATTGACATATTCAATAAAATTTATTTAACGTAGACATCTATATATTCTATCCAAACGATTTCTTCTGTTTTGCATTATTTTATTTTATTGACTGTTTCTATTGTTTGATAACTCAAAATTTATACAAAGATATTCTTGAATTGTGATTTTGTGATTGTTGCGTCTGTTTGTGTTTTGTAATCTATTGAACTGTTTTATTAACATGTAAAAAGTTCACGTCGTGTATTGTTATAAATTAATAAATAAAAAACAACTCCGTCGGTCCCTCAATCCTGAAGATCGTGACCATTATGCTTCGTTCTGTAGACCATCTGTCTCCACCTTGAGCGATCCTCCGCCATGTGCAAGGCCTCGTATAGTGAACTCTGTGTGGCCTCCTTAATTTGGTCACTCAATCTTATTGGTACTCTGCCCCTTCCCTGCCTCCCTTCTACAGCCAAATTTATTATAACTCTTTCCAGGTTTTCAGGCTCTCTTCTTGTAATGTTCCCGAAATATCGCAAAACGCAAATTTAATAAAATTTATTTAACGTAGACAGACCAATTGTTTCCAATTGGTCTGTCAATATTGACTGTTTTTATTGTTTTATTACTCAAAATATATACAATAATGTATTTTGGAGTTGTGATTTTGTGATTATTGCGTTTGTTTGTGTTTTGTTGTCTGTTGAACTGTTTTATTAACATGTGAAAGGCTTACGTCGTGAATTGTTATGAATTAATAAATAAAAATAAAATGAATATAATTAAGATATGATGAAAATTTCAATGTTGAATCACAAAAAATAAATTTTACTGAAAAAAATGGTAGACGTACATTATCCAATGCTCTCGATATTTCGGAAAACCGTGAACCTTCATCTTTTTCATTATTGCCATCATTGTCGGTTAATTCTAAAAAAAATTGAAGTCACATATGTCTCAAGCCGAAAACGTCAAATAGAAATAACAAGAAGACAACATGATTTACCTGAAAAAACGATAAAATATTTTTTAGCGAGTAGGTATATTAAAAAAAAATTCTCGATGTTGCTCAACATCGTTAAATATCGGCATACAATCACAATTCAAAATAATTGAACGAAAATTGCATTCAATTCGATTTTGATACTAAGAGTAATTTAATTTTTATACACTCACTCATTGAGTGGCAGTTATATTGTTACTTTTTTGTAATCAAAATTACATATTCTAGACAGTGCTAATATCAGAATAAAGTAGCGATGTCTGTGATTACACAAACGTTTGCATACTTAATGAGTGTAAATAACAGTGAATAATAATAATAATGTATCATGATGAATAACAACATTACAAACACAAGCGTTATTTGAGAACAAACATAATTCTGTGAATCACAGTGCCTCATACTCAAACAAAATGATATTTTTAGAGTTGGTTTACAGTGAAAATTGAAAAACTTTTCTTTCAGTTTAATCGCAAATATTTTTTTTTAAATACTGGCGTTTATCGTCTACATTTTAGCGATGAGATTAAGCCACCTATTTTGAATATTTTTTCCCCTCCTTTACACAAGTTAACTTTTTTAAGGAGGGGTAAAACAGAACAATAAAATATTTCTTATGATATTGTTATAAAATTATACTGATTATAATTAGTTATAATTATTCTTTGTCAAACAAAATTGTTCCTATAAAATATTATTGTCTCGGAGAGGACAACCTGCATTCTTATTACATACAACTACGAAAGATTGCATAGCTTGAAATTCCATGACAATATAGGAACGAATCTGTTATTAATAGGATCACATTCAAATTGTGTCTTCTAGTATACAAAGCCGTTAACAACATATTACCAACATGATGGTCGTCTCAAAGAGAGCAATTTTTTGTAAATATTATGATATAAGACTTGAATACTTTTCTCTAGGAACCTAGTAAGAATATCTTATCAAAGTTAACAATCGTTTTACTGGATATGTTTGTTTGCTGAAATATTCACCATCTGTTTGCCGACATATTAGTTGAGATGTGAGATCATAGCTAGCAAGTGCAGAATAAACAGAATACAAGTAGGTTTGATACAATTTACAGATGATTTGCATACATTAGTAAACGCAGTGAATATAAAGGTATGTAGTCATAATCTCATCATGCTACAGACATCATTTTATTGTTGAGGTTTGTCGATAAGATTTTACACAGGATAAATAAAAAGCTATCCAGAGTAAGTAGGTATTTCAAAAATTTTGCTCGATGAATAAGATCGTCACATAGCCTAAATCACGACGCCAAATTGGAAAAGAAAACAATTGTTTAGATAAAAGTAATAATAACTAAGTACAAAATTATATAGCCGAGTTTATAATAATCTAGAATTTCGGTAAACAATAGATTTCCATCATTTTCTGTAAGTTTAGTTCTGTCTTGTAAAAAGCAGATACCTACGTAAAAAAAAAATTTTCTCCAACAAAGTTCTCTATGGTCTGGAAGAAAATACCAAATAATTTACCCATGTTTAAGTTAATGAATGAAAGAATAGAACCAAAGAATGTTGAATTACTACTATAGTCATCAGATGTGTTAACTAGACTACGTAATGTGTGATATAGAGATAATATAACATTCAAAACACTAGTGAGTATAAGATGTTATGTCATGAATCTATGTACATATGTCTGCTTTAAAATATGCAGTGGGAGGCATCGGATCTCTAGGCGAAGTAGTCACATGCATATCAAGTCTGAAAACCCTTTGGGAAACTACGAGTATCTGCATAAATTGATTGAAAGTGCATGCATAAATTTGTAACACATCTACTGAAAATGTAGGAATAATGAAAATCTATGACTGCCATACGATCACGACGTGTCCTACAAATGAAGTAACCAGCGGAGTAGCTGCATGATATGAATGTGCTGTCCTATCTGTGTCGTAAAAATAAGTCATTCAGGACGAGTGGTATACTTCATTGCTGAATTGATTAAATTCAAAGTAAATAATATAATATTAAATTTAATTTACCTAATTGTTTTTTTAAACATGGTGTCTGAGAAATACCTGCAATCTTCAGAATTACAGAAAAGTGAGAAGCCTGATCTATTTCGAAGACTATACATATATGGTGTTTTTATAGTATAATTTCTTTTGTTGATGTATGGTAAATATTATTTGATGTACGTACTTTCATATGCCTGAAGATGATAGCGGAAGCTCTTGAAAATCGGTTAAGTAATTAAGTTACGTTAATTAAGCCTTACTTTACTAACATAGCTTAAGTTTATTTATTAATGTAGCTAAAGTTTTATTTTATTTCGCAAACAAACAGTTATGGCACAATAAATAACGTAAACTATACAATTAGAATAGTGTAATAATTATATATGTATAGCAAGCGTATAATATGCGTATAGTTGACAGTGCATTCACATATCAATATATTTTTCCTGTTTTCATAGTAAAGTCTTTCGAACATTTTTTCAGTGACATAAGAAATATGTGAAAATATATAGATAGTAACTATAATTTTAATCTGAATCGTTTAAGGGATAGACAGAACAGGAGAATAAGGCACAATTTTTTTCTCTTAAGAAAGCATATTGGTTTATCCATCACGTCCTCTCAATTCTTCACAATGTACGCAGCCTCTACGTAAGATACAAAAAATAACGTAGGTACAACAAAACCACTACCAAATGCCAGATGTGGCCAAATTGTAAAAGAAAATGTTGTTTTCGTATATATATATATATAAAAAGGTGGGGTGTGAGATGGGTTAATATATTTCAAAACACGTGCTTTCTGCCTTTGGCACAAGACGTACTCGTACATACACGACGCCGCGCCGTGCTGTACCGGCGGTGGATCACATCTTGAATATCTAATACCAGGTACCAGGTGAACACTGAGTAATAATACTTGTTGTAGTTATAAGTATTACCTATGTATTTATTAGTAGTATTTAGATGTAGCAATGCGGTATAAAAAATAAACGGGTACACAATGTGAGTGTTGGGTAGAATTAAGTATTAATTACAGGTCTATATTCCGTTTCATTCTCTCTGCCTATTCCGCTTAGGGGACCGGGTGAGGGCAAGGATAGATAGATAGAACATGTTAAAACATTTCGTGCATGAATATACATTATAATAATTATGTACATACTTCTAGGGGTGGTAAGTATTCCTTGAAAACATAATGTATTGTTGCATGATACTTACACTTCCTATCTTCATAGCATAATGCCATTTCCCTACTACTCTTTCCCTTATTGCAAACCACACAAGAAAGGAGTAGGGGTTTTAATAGAGTGTGATAACAGCTGTGAATAGTCGCAGGTTTAAATAGAGCTCTCACACTGTGATTAAAGTTTTATAAGTGTACTTATTTTTTCTTAAATAGAGGACGATTTAAGTTGGAAACAAAACCTAGAACATAAAATTCTCACACTAAGAAATATAGTATATGACATTTACATTTCCTTGAGAATGAGACTAGAAGCTCTCGAAAGCCAGCTCGCAAATGACATAGTAAAGAAACACGTGGAACTATTTATTATCTTATTTAATTTTTATTTTCTAAAATAATTGTGTTGTGATATTAAACTAGGTTGATGGTATGAGGAGTCGAATTTGAATGTTCAAGACTGACTCATCGGGCTACTGATCACGTAGTATGGAGTTTAAAAAAAATTGGCGATATTAATAAAACTAAGTTGATTTACAAAGTTTTCCGAAATGCAAACGAATTTTTTAAGATTTTTTTACAATTTAGATCTGTCACATGAAGAAGCTGACAATAATGTGAATGCTGTAACCAAACCAATAATTACAAACAGAAATACATTTTAAGCACTCAAACATTCTAATGCCAACACTAAAGAGAGATGTGAACATAGCTGAAGAAGGATAAAAGTGGTGTTAATGCGGTTGGAATGAAATCATCGAAAAAATCAATATCTAAATATTGATTGCCTATAAGATCGTCTTGATACATAAATATGTATTTACAATTATTAATATAGGTTCAACAATAAATAACAACGTTCATAAAAAAAACAGAGAAATAAATCAAGTAAGTTTTATCAGTGAAAGTTATTTCTAAGCACCTCTATTATTTCAACCCCACGAGAAGTGAACAGGGGTAGGTGGGCATTTCCGACATGTCATTGTCGGTATCACGTGGCACTCGCAGTTTCCGGTCAGTTACGTGACAAATTCAACGCATTTTCATGCGACACTGTATTGTCATACTCTTCCCATTACCACTAGTTACGGAACATTATACAATATAATAAACATTTTCTCACATTTCTTCGTTCATGTTGACGTCTTTTATGATATGTAATAGATATTTATTTCCCTATTGCGATTCTTCGTAGCTTAACACCTCCTTATTCATAATTATTCACTATATTGAAGTTTCTAGAATTAATAAAATTAAAAAAATTAAAATAAACGATAAGGTATTTTATCCTTTAAAAAAAGTGACATCATAAATTTATTTATTTATCTCTGTATTCATCCACTTATACACATTACTAGATACACCTGATCAGCAAAAAATACGTGTTTCTTTTTGATGGTATCTCTTTTGTGATTTTTTTATTTCTTTTTTTGGATTTTCCAATGTTCTTTTTCTTCTTCCTGCTGAGATCGCCTTGGCTGAAAGCTGCTGTGGTCTCAGTGCAAGGTGACATTTTTAAGATAATAATATACACATATCGTGGAATATAGTGTAAGTATAACAAAAAAATGCAACCATTATATAAATAAAGTTATGTTACAATATAATACATATATATATATAAAGATTCAACTTTATTCGTGTTTCTTGTATAAAAAAAGAAAAAAATGCTTATGAACATAGGATTTTAGTTGCGCTGTGACCACGACCGCCTTATCACTGGCTTTTAAAGCAAATAAAAGATTGTTTACTTAACTGGTATGTTTGATCTATTCACTGTGTCGGTGTAAAGGTAGTAGAATTCCATAACGAAATAAAAAAAAACAAATGTTATCTTCTATTATAACTTGTGTTCTTTATTGAGAAAGACGTCTTTCGTCTTACAAGGATTGATAATGTCAAACATATTTTGAACTACTACAGATTAATCATTCGTAGTAGTTCAAAATATGTTTGACATCTACACTTTTAGTAAGTATAAAATCCAGTCCCCGACATCCGATTGTGTCAAAAAATTCATAACATAAATTGACAATGTCCTTATAATGATTGACAATTTAATTTGGAAGACAAAAGACATGTCTCTCAATAAAGAACATATAGTAGAGGAAACATTTGATTTCTAATTAGGTATTTTTGAGATAAAACTAGGGATTCATTACAAAAAAAAACATTGTCTAATTTTAATAATTCTGAGATACGTCTTTACATAATAATATATAGTCTTTCAAAATAATGAAAATAATAACAAAATTCAGATAACTTTAGTACAGCTTTCCTAAAGATTTTCATTTCAGTCTCTGCAGTATTTTTATTTCTAAAAATAGTTACTTGATGATCGGCTATTATTGTACGAAAATAATAATATCGTTCTTTTTTCCGACAGGCCACGTATTGAAACAATACATCCCATGAGAATGACACTCTGACATATTATATTATGACAAGTACCTACTTATATTCTCTTTTTTATCTTCTTTTTATCCACTTCCAATAGTAGTAATATGGAGAAGTGGTTATCCTACCCAAGTATTATAAAAATAGAAGAACAGTTGAGGCGGACATTGGTAAACGGTCTCGTGAGAGTTGAGGGATCAATATTAACTCTCCATCTAATGGAAATACTTGATAAACATTTGTAAAATGGATTCGGAGAAATCGTTTATAAACTTAAACTTATTCTTCAGAGTTTAGACAGACTGAGAGAATTAACCTCTTCAATAATCAAGAATAAATTTTTGACAATGATTGAGATATTTTATAATCAACCATTTAAGATGTATTTTGTGTTGGCGTTTAATTTATAATGATCCAGGATTAGATTATATCTAAAGAGATGGAGAAGGTCTTCATGGAGAATGAGCATGAATAAGATGAACTTAGAAAAGCTATTTAATATGCAACGTTATACACAAAACATAAAATAATATCATATAGCAATTTTGAATTTATTAAATTGCCTCTACTGCTGGCTATTGAAATCAATTTTTTATTTTTATTTTGAATGATTTGAATCTGGATCACACACTCTTTTCTATAAATTTTCGAGCGTCTTCTAATATTCAGGTGTTCGAAGAAAAAAATTACATCTTAAATTCAGCTATGTCGATTACCATTCATCCTGAATATCTAAATTATTTCTTGGCACGGAGAGGACAGCTTGCATGTTTGTAACACGCTGCTGTTCTGCTGGCTATCCATTTGTGTATATGCCATGATGTTGTAGTAAGAAAGTACGTGATTATTTGAAGTGAATAAAAAAAATAAGTCGTGCGTGACTGTTTAAATAATAACTTGGCATTTATCAGCGACTTTAACAAATAAAATAAGTTTTTACATAATACTTTCTTTCATATATAATTTTCAAATGGCTATTACAATAAAAATAAAAAATATATTCAATAGGCCGGCCGGTGTGGCGCAGAAATCTTGAAGAAGAAGAGCAAAATGAAATGACCTTTTGCAAATTGTCCTGGGTCTGGTTGTTACATTTTTATGTGTTAAGTGAATTGTATATGTGTGTATCGTCGCGTCAGTACCCATAATACAAGATTCATATATTAGTTTGTGACTAGCTCGATCTATGTGAATTGTCCATCCATATAATTTTATGTTATGTTATGAGTTATCGCTTAAACAGAGCAAATATTCAGTAATAAGAAAGATAAATCTTTCGTGTTTTTATACTCAGTTTTTAGATTAAAAATTAAGAACAGTTTATCTTTTAAAAGAAATTACAATACATTACTTACAATGTAAGAGAGCGAAAAGTTAAATTGAATGAATGTTAAAATGAAGAATTCTTCTTAAACAGTACATACTAACTTTGAGAACAAAAGTAATAATAACAAAAACAAAAGTCATCAACGGAAAAACAAATGATGTGAAACTAAGTGTCAAATAATAATAATTCTTGCAGTTGAAATAAATGAAAAACAACGCGTTTTCAAATAAAGAATCTTAAGAGAAGATGGATGAATTCTTCTTTTATTTTTACCCCTAAGGCGAGAATACAGCTTTTAAAATATAAAATGAGTTTCTAAAAAACTGATATCGTCAAATCTGGGAACATGAAGAATTAGTTTAGCTTATAAAATAACAATAATAAACACTTTATTGTCAAAATATTTTTTACAAAAGGCGTACACATTGCCTTGAGGCAATGTCTTCCAGTAAACCTACTACAATGTTTGATAAGTACGTTTTAATATAAAGTGAGTTCAGATTAAAAGTAAACAGGACATATAAACAAGAAATAGAATATGATATAAAACAAGGATACTTATATAAATATAAAAAATAAAAAATGTAAGCATTCACAACCATACGTGTATATAAGTGAGTACTATCTACTATTAATGAGATGGTGGGTTATTTACGAGGGATTTTACTTTATATTTGAATGAGCCTATAGTTGAAGAGGACCGAATATCATTGGGGAGGTTGTTCCAGATTCTGATAGCATGTTAGCAAAATATATAAAATAAAAACACTGTTTATTTTCACTTGATTATTATATTAGTATTAAAAGATTTTCGGACATACGTTCATCTTCAGTAATGATCACTTATAACTAATGACAAAAAACAAAATTTAAATACATAATATAATATAAATAACAATGATAAGTTAGTGTAGTTTTGAGTTGAAATCATCAGTCTCAAAATAAGCAATATTCTTGTGTAGTGTTGCAGAGTTACATAATCAGAAACCTAAAATACTTAGGTTTTTACCTGTAATAAATTCTTGCATTTTTTTCAAAACTGGGACAAAATTATTTCTTACATCAGGATATATCCAAATAGCACAAAAGTCAGGGTAGACATTGACCAAACATAAATTCAGATTCACCCCTACCATGTTACATATAATAAATAAGACATTTAGGGTAGAAAGAACTGGGTAGAACATTAACATAATTCTTTCATTTGACCTAGCTTATTGTCAGATAAGACTTCTTTCATCACAAAACATAAGACAAAGAACAAACTATTACAACACTCTTAATGGTTTTCAGGAAAGAGGGGTAGTTTTCCCAGGAAATGCGTTCATTTATCTTCGGTCAATGGATGAAGAAGTCAGTCAAATGAACAAAAATGTACTAAAGCTTTGACAACATGAGATTGACATAATGAACTTGAGTAAAAGAAAAATAAAAAGAATGAATAAAAATACAAAATGAGTCTTTCAGACAGCAGAAAAGTAAAGCAACAGACACTCTGTGCAGTTAATTTAATAGTAAAAAGTTTGTTTTTTTTACAAAAATAAGAAAAGAATATTTTAAATTTGGACTCTAAAATGTTTTTGCCGTTTATTTTAATAGACGTGCTAGCATATTCTACTACAAAAACAATGATGCATTAAAAAATAATTAAATAAAAAACATTTGGTGAACACATATCTTCGAATTTCAAAAGACTGACAGAAGTGATAACAACTGGATGCCATGTATTAAATGAAGTCTACTTAAAGTAAGTGTTTTTTGAAGTTGAATGAACAGGATAGAAAATATAAGAAATATTTTAACTCGTATTTAAAAAGTGACTGATAGACCGATGATATCGATTCGAACTTTGAATATGGATTTCCGTGGCTCAAATCTATCGCAGTATTCATGCTTTGTTTTGTTATTGCGAGAGTTTTTAGGGTAACAATACATATAAATAATGATAAACTAGACAATTTTTTTTACCTGAACACCGTTTTTTCTTCCACAAATGTTTTGATGGTCCGGGCGTCTCTCTTTACTAATACAACGTTCTTATGACAACGAGATTAGAGTGCTGGAAGTCAAGTGGAAAGGGGTGACTAAATTGGCGCAGACAAGATCTGAATGGAGGGGACTGGTTGGCTGTCCTGTGCTTCCGAGAGGAGCGTTAAAATGTGAGATAATGAATCTGCTTGAAAATGCGCCGTTTTGTGAAAAAACCACCATAAAAGCCCGTTTCAAAATCATTAGGTACGCCTCGTGAACAATGCAAGGTCTTTAACATTGTGATGAATATATGAAGTACCGTCACTTACGTGTGCAAGCGAGACATGAACGTGGTTGAAGAAGGACGGAAGTGGAAGAAATGCAGTAGAGATGCGATCGTTGAGAAGAATAGTTGGTAAAACGCTGCGTGATAGAGTAAAGAATGAGGATATTAGAAGAATGAGCGGATGCAAGAAGAGTGTTGTGGACAGAATGCGCGTGAATAACCTACGGTGGTTTGGGCATGTTGAACGAATGAACGAGGTAAGAATGACAAAGAGGATATACTTATCTGAAAGAAAGGGTGTGAGGAAACGCGGGCGTCCGAGAACGACGTGGCTTGATCACGTGGATCAAATTCTCAAGGACGGCCGCGTGTTGAGTAAGAGGAACCGACGTGCGTGTATGAGAAACTGTATGAATGTGGAGGAAGCGAAGGAAGTGTGTAAAGATAGATCTGTTTGGCGTTCCGTTCTCTCTGCCTACCTCACTTGGGACACGGCGTGAGGGTGTAGTATAGTATAGTATAGTATGAATACCTCTGCACTCACTAGAGTTCGCAAAACATGGGGAATTTTGTTCCACAACAACGATCCAGCCATTTTGATGTGGAAAAAATCGGTATTCATACTATTTGCTAAAAATATAGTGATAAAATAATCATTTTATTTTTTTATATTTCAAAACCCACATCGCGTCACTTGCACAGTAAACAGAAAAGAGAAAAAATGCACAGTTACACGGGTGGTACTAAAAAAAAACGTAATTTTATAAAAGGCAAACTTTACTCATAGCTCAAGGCGCTGAAAAATAATGTATTACATACTTTTAGATACTTGCGTCAGTGTTTGACATCGATAAGAAAAAAACTTGAAAAACAAATAGTTTATTTATGAAAAAAAAACAGCTTTGATACCCGGCTATGGGATGGAAAAGACTAAGGTATACCTATTATATATATATATATATATTTTTTTTTTTAAAGATATATATGGGTTAGTTGGAAGATGTTTTGAGAATGCCCAATGATATATATATATATATATATTTAGTTACAATCCATTGGATTGGTCTGCAACGAGTTTGGTTTTTCTTCTCCATTCCTCCCTATTCTCAGCCAGTCTTTTAAGCTCTACGTATGAGCCACAGTTCATGTCCCTCTTCAGTTGGTCCATATATGCGTCTCTTGGTCGGCCTCTGCCATTTGTTCCCTCGGTCTTACCCTCCGCGATGGCGATGAGTAGTCCTGGGTGCCTGATGTTGTGGCCAATCCAGTTAGCTCGTTGTTGGCTGATTCTCTTAAGGAGTTGCCTTTTTTCGCCTACCCTGGTTAAGACTTCTTCGTTTTCGACGTGCTCCGACCAATGGATCTTAAGCATGCGTCTGTAGCACCACATCTCAAAGGCCGCCAACCGTCCGCTTTCACTCTTGCTGATGGTCCATGTCTCACAACCATAAAGCAGAATGCTCCATACAAAGGCTTTAGTAAGGTTCTTCCTTACGCTTAAGTCGATATTTGGGGATTCCAATATCTTCGATTTTTTGTTGAAGGCAATCCTTGCCTGGTTTATTCTGCTTACAATTTCTGCTTTGGGGCGTCCATCCTGGTTTATTCTTCTGCCCAGGTACACGAATTCACTTACTTGTTTGATGCTCACTCCATTTAATGCAATGTTCGCAGTCGCTTCCTCTCTTCCAACGACCATACATTTTGTTTTTTCTTTATTTATTTTCATGTTGTACTTTGACAACAGTATACTTTCCAATTTTCCTAAAGCTTCGTTCAGCTCCATCTCGGAATCTGCGAGCAGTGCTATGTCGTCAGCATATCTTATCATGTCGACCTTTTTCCCATTTATTTTTACTCCTGTCCAGTTCTTCATTTCTTCTCTCAGTTCATCAATGGCTCGCTGTATATAGCAGTTAAAGAGAGCTGGCGACATTGAGCATCCTTGTCTTACGCCTTGTTCGACCCTTGCTTCTGCACAGCTCTCTCCGCTTTTAATCACAGCCATTTCGTTCTTGTATAAGCTCCAGATTGCTCTTCTATCCTTATAACTCATTCCTATCTGGTTGAGGGTGTTAAAAAGTTGTTCCCATTCTACTTTATCGAATGCTTTTTCAAGGTCGATGAATGCTATATATGTGTTTTTATTAATTGATATCCTCTTTTCTAGAGTAAGTCTGAGACTCGGGATTGCATCTCTTGTGCCTGTCTCTTTGCGGAATCCAAATTGATCTTCTGAAAGTGTTTCATTGATTTTATTTTCCGCCCTTTTCATTATAATGTTGGTGAGTATCTTAGAAGCGTGTGATATCATGCTTAAGGTTCTGTGTTGTTCACACTTTGTCGTGCCTGCTTTTTTAGGAAGCGCTCGTATCAGACATTTGGCAAAGTCCTCAGGTATCTCTCCTGTGTTGTATATTTTGCAGACAAGCTTATACAATGTATCAAGCATGCCTTTTCCTGCGCATTTAAGCAGCTCTGATGGAATCAGGTCAATACCTGGTGCTTTGCCGTCTTTCAACTTTGCTAA
This sequence comes from Athripsodes cinereus, assembly GCA_947579605.1. Lineage (NCBI taxonomy): Eukaryota > Metazoa > Arthropoda > Insecta > Trichoptera > Leptoceridae > Athripsodes > Athripsodes cinereus. The sequence continues at coordinate 20,530,653 of OX388317.1, read as the reverse complement.
TGCAATATCAAATTCACTTCTTAAGATGTCATCTCCATTATTTTCTACGTCATATTCTGCTTCTAGTGCTTTGCTTTCCTTGACTATGTTCTTTCCTTTGTATAATTGTTCTAGGTATTCTTTCCATCTTTTTACGATCAATTCATCCTCAAACAGCAGTTTGCCGTTTTTATCTTGTATAGCACATCGTGGTTGTGTTTTGTCATTGAAGAAATTCTTAACTTCAGAGTATGCGGTTTCAAATTTCCTTTGTTTTATATTCCTGTTAATATTTTTGCATTTTTCTTGCAAATAACATTCCTTTCTCAGCTTGGATTCTCTGTTAATTTTATTTCTAAGGGCTTTATATTCCTTTTTCCCTTCTTCTGTTTTAGAGTTCTTTAAGTTCCTTCTTTTTTCAATCATTTCTAAAATATCGTCCGTGATCCATTCTTTCCTAGCTTGCGGCTTTTTTTTCTCTAATACCTCATCTGCCGCTGCGGTTATTTTCTCTTTAATTTTACCCCATACTTTATCTATACTTTCATTACTCTCAAAATCGCATATCTTAGTTTTTTCGTCGTATTTCTCTTTAACTTCTTTTATTTTTAGCTGTTTTAGGTCCCATCTTTTTGTGGTTCTCTTCTCGAGCCTTTTGAATTTCAGTATGGTTTCCGCCACAACCATATTATGATCACTATCAATGTCCGGACCTGCAAAGCTCCTGCAATCTTTAATTTGATTCCTGTATCTTTGACGTGTAAGAATGTAATCAATCTGTGATCGAAATCTGTCTCCGGGAGATTTTCATGTATAGCGATGTCTATAGTGGTGTTGAAACCACGTGTTGGCTATAAACATTTTATTTTTGGCGCAGAATTCAATGAGACGGCTACCTCTATCATTTCTAGTGCCCAACCCATATGCTCCTACGACTGATCCCTCCCTTTCTTCCCCTACTACTGCGTTCCAGTCTCCCATTACAATAACATTTTCCTCAGCTTTTGTGTCATCTAGCAATTTTTGGATGTTTTCGTATAAAATTTCAATTTCTTGGTCGCTATGGCTAGATGTTGGCATGTATACTTGGATCAAAATTGTGTCTACGGGTTTGGTATCTAGCTTGACTAAAATAATCCTACCTCCATAGTGTACGTATCCCTTTACTCTCCTACCCAAGTCTTTACATAACATTATTCCTACCCCTCCCTGCCCCGGTTTACCCTCTATACTACCGCTATGGATAAGACGAAAATTACCTGTCCACATATCTCCCGGGTTAGGCCATCTCATTTCAGAGATTCCTAGCGCGCTAAGTTTCATTTTCGTCATCTCTACTTTAAGATTGTCTAACTTACCATTTTGCAGCAAAGTTCTGACGTTCCAGGTTGCGTATCTTCCTTGTGTGCTGTTTCGATTTCTTCTCACCTCCTCTCTCTTGTGTGTATTCTGCTTAATGACAAGATCTCGAGCAGTCCCCACCCGGAGATCCGATTGGGGGACGATTTTGACTCCGGAAAATTTTACTAAAGATCTGGTCATTTTCATAACTCGTTGTTACTTTGGGATGCTACGAGAGCCTTTAATGTGGTAGCTTCCCTTGCATTCCACATCCTCATGCCGTTGACCTCGAAGGTTCATCCGCCTTTGAGAAGATTTTAGCTTCTCCGGGCAAGAGAGTGCCCCTTCCAGCATCTTCAGTTAAGAAGAGTTGGTTGTTAGCTTATACCGGCTGACAGTCGGTCCCTGTCTACTATGTCATATTCAATGGCATCAACCCCCTCCTTTTGTATAGAGGAGTAGAGCAGGAATTTCCTTTCACAGAGTCTGAGACCAGTTGGCATTTCTCAGTACTCTCAAGTACTTCAAGGTCATATCGATTCTGAAATTTACCAAATGAAAAACAAATGAATTTATGGAAGATAATTATTTCGCCGTTAAAAATACGCCATTTTCTCACTATCTTATTTAAAAACGTTACAATTAATACACTATTTTCAATGACACTTCACAACCGGCTGTAATGTAACTAAAGGACGGGAGAATACTGACTAATTAAACGAGTGATACAACCCAATGATAGTTGGCCAAAAAGAGCACTGTTCTTCCGTCCGCAGGGGTTCCGTAGGCCCGGGCGTCCCTCTTTCACAATACACCGTTCCTATGACAACGATATCAGAGCGCAAGGAATGTCGTGGAAAGAGGTGACGCAACTGGCGTAGAGACGCTCTGAATGGAGGAGGCTGGTTTCCGCCCTGTGCTCCCGAGAGGAGCGTTGAGGGCGATGATGATGATGATGATGAGTTGGAAGATATCGCGCTTCTGCGATAAACTCGCCCATTGCACAAATTTATTTGTCTGGTTCTACAATATTTATATTTCATCACTTCTAAATGAGTCAGCAGGTACGCAGTAATCTCCCCCCCTCTTTTTTTTCCCCTTTCCCCTTGATTTTTTATTTTTTTTTATTTTTATTATTATTGTTGATTTGTTTTTGTGCTAGTGTGATGATTGAGTGAGCGAGCGAGACTGTGTATAATGTGGGCATGTTGAGATGACCGGAATGTTAGGCAGGTACCTATCTTTTTAAAATTAATTGTGGCGCATGGTATTGGATGATAGCTGATCTCTGAAAGATTAACCTTTTTTTAACTTTAATTATGTAGTTATTGTCTGTTTTGTGCTTCTATATTTATAAAATAAAATAAAATAAAAATAAAATAATGTTTGTTTTTTGTGCAATAAAGATTTTTATTATTATTATTATTATCAGGGTTTGTTATAAACCCAAATACAACCTTATACACCTTTCACACTAAGCCAAAAGCTTGTGCCGTGAAAGGGGAGTCTACCGGCACCTGGGATCGAACCACGGACCCCTTGTCCTGGAGGCCGAGACTCTACATCCAGGCTACCGACGAACTCATGAATCATGTGATCGAAACAACTGAAAGAACTGAGTGCGGAACGAGATAATATTGAGATTGCTGCACATAAATGTGACTTAGTAGTTAGCATGAGTCGTTTAAAAAGTAGTAATTACTTACTAAAAAGTAGCGAAAGTCTGAGTTTTTTCTAACTAATAACTGTTAGAACATAGTTTGTAATAATATTATTGTAGTGAGTAGTGCCTTGTAGTGAGAATCTCTTCCAAGGATCATTAAGGTTGTAATTTAGGGTAGGATTGCGTCCGGGGAGCCCATTAAGGCAAATCCTGAGCCCTTTCTTTGATTTTTTTTCTTATGATAGGTCTGCCTACACCATCAGGGCGCGACGTGAGGGTAAAGTTTAGTAATTTCAGCGAACTGAATGCATACGTCTAGGTTAATATGGAAATATAAAATATTGAGAAATATATGGAAAAGGTCTACATCTAGCAGAGGAAGGATGGTTTAAGAAAACGAACATAGAGAATATAAAAACGAACAAACGTACATACATACGAGTGATTAAAGTTAAAAAATATAGGGATTTTCGAACGTAAAATATATTACGTATATGACCTTGAGGTATGTGAAAATTTCTATATTTTCCACCAAATTTCTTACGCCAGGGGCGTCTCGTGGAGAGCAAAGTATAAACAAACACGTTTGCAAACTACTATTATTACACATGTCAATATCTATATTCCTCATGAATACTGCTGTTACTAGCATGCTAAAACAACAACAGAAAAGAGAGATGATTGAGATGAAAAATTACAGTGATTTTGTGAAATCACTATTGAGTGGATTGGACTTGAAAGTCAACAAATACATTTCGTAGTAAAATATCAGTAGTGTCCAAAAACAAGCTGAAATTTACTTCAAATAAGTCCGCAAATTTTGACATAAATTTCATTAGATTCAACAATCAGTTTTATAGCACTCACCACAAAGACTATTTTTGTATACCTACTTGGTTAAAAAAAGATTTCAAAACCAAACCATACAATTTGTAACGTTTTTCCTTATAAAAATTAAATATAAAAATTACAACATCCACCAAAACCTAAACAAAATCTAAATCTGTACCTAGTTTTCTAATATAGCATTTTATAAATTTAATATTTCTATCTATCTATACCCTCACGCCATATCCCAAGTAGGTACGGCGTGAGGGCAGAGAGAAAAGAACGTCAAATGGATCTATCCTTACATATCTACTTCTTTCACTTCTACTACATTCACAAAATTTATCATAGACACACGCCGATTTCTTTAAAAAGTCAACACGCGGTCATATTTGTGAATTTGATCCATATGATCAAACCACATTGTTCTCGGACGCAAAGTCTTACCATTTCATTTCATCGATCGTATCTCTACAGCATTTATTCCAATATCACCGTTCTTCAATCACATCCAAGTTGTGCTTGTTGTAGTTGTACTTGCAGTTGTACATAATTGTCGGTACTAGAACGGTATACTAATATGCTATTTTTTTTTAATTTTTATGTTCATCCAAAATACAATGCTACTGTTCTTAATATTCTAATCAAACTGTACGCATTTTTTACCCCGTTATTTTTTCTTCAGTATTTTACTATCTTGTGTAGTCTGCTACTAAGTACTAATCCCACTTTACCTTTGAGACTTATCACCGCTAGTACTGGTCTTGGGACACATCTGTATAACATTATCTGTATTCCTACAATATTTATTTATTTATTTATTTATGATTGTGTAATTAATATGAAGATTTCATATTAAATAATAATATTATTATACTTCTGTTTACTTAACAGCTGATATTTTCATATTAAGATAGTAGTATCAGTTGTTTGTTTTTAGTCCTTCTATTCTACGTAAACAATAAACCTTGAAAAACATTTTACGTACGTAAGACTAAGGGTTAAAATGTCATCTATCTTTAATATATTATAATTAAAAAAAGTGACGGCCCTGCACTGGAAGAGAGTCTAAGAATGAGACTCCAACAAACTCTTCTCCAATTTTGGACACAATAAGAAGGCTACATGTGGGTATAAATATGGTAACTTCAATGGTTTAGCTCTAGATGTTCTTCTTTCAAGCTATACTGTTTCTATGACAACGATATTTTAGAGCGTTAGGAATATCGTGGGAAGACGTGACTCAATCAGTTGTGTCTATTAGAGCAGACACTCTGAGTGCAGGAGGCTAGTATCTACACTGTGATTCCTGAAGGAGCGCTGAATAGATATTGAGTTGAGTGAGTGATTTTCTACAAGTGGAGTAGCCTATAAATTGCATCTAATGAATATACAGGCCATAAGTTTAGTGCTTTAGACATTGATAATTGGTGGTAGGTGTATGGATAAAATAAAAACTTTATTACAAAATTAAGAAATTAAAAGAATTGGTCTCCCACTCTTCTCCATAAGTTTTCGAGTGTCCTGTAAAAGGCAGGTGTTCGAAAAATAAGACATTTTACATCTTTAATTCGGCGATGAGGTTTGCCACCCATCCTGAATGTCTTAATTTTATATTGGCACGGAGAAGACAGCTTGCATGTTTTATATGCAGCTGGTCTGCTGGCTATCTCACTCGTGGGATATGCCGTGATGGTATAGTAGTAGTAGTTATTACAAAATAAAATATTGTAATCATTGCACAGTGAAGAATAAAATAAATAAATAAACCATTGTTTGATGGAAGAAATCATTGTTAAGTGATAATCTAGCCACTGTATATTTATATTTCAACTCTGTTGTATATACAGTGCCAAAATAATTAATAAATAAGTACCTAATTGGAATTATCAATATTTGGCGGTAAATTGAAAGCGGTGAATTCTTACTATACAAGGGGAATGAGATGGGATAGCAAAAAAGTCACAGGTAAAACTTTAAATAAAACATCACACACAATGTAAACTTACGAAGGAAAATAATATACACAAAATATTGTTATGACCTCCGCTAGTATCATGTTTTTGTTCACTTACTCAGCTTTTTGCCTGACCCTCAATTTAATAATTTAGTGATCGCTAAATAAGGCCTTTTTTATTTCGCTGTTATACTTTTTTCAGGAGTAAAGGAAGGAAACAAACAATTTTCAAAAGGGCTCCAAGGAACTATGAACACTGCCACTGGTAATACATGCAAAATTCTTTGGTGGAATATCTGAAGTTGCATGCATTTAGTTTTGATAGTTGCAAGTAATTTAATTACTTAAGTTCTTACATACAAAACACTCATGCCTTACTTTCTTCTAATAAATTACTCCAGTACAGTACAACACAATTAAAAACTCCACGGTAATTAAATAAAATACAGTGCAACAACAATAACATGGTTACTGTAAAAACACTTCATAAAATTATTTACCACCCGTTGCCACTATAATAAACTAGATGGTTCTAGAATTGTAGCAGTAGAAATAAAAAGGATCTTTGTAAGTAGCGAGTATATGCGAAGTTTCTAAATAATGGAATATGTGTAATGAATGAATAACTAAAAATAATGTACACATAAAAAGTAATTAGAGTTTTCAAAATTTATTATTTTATTTAAGTCTGAACTCTTATCGAAATAGTTTTCCTAAGCTTTTCTTCTATGAATAGAAAGAAGAAATATACGTTTTTTCATATAAAAGATTTTTGTGCAAAAACTCTTTCCCATAATATTTTTTTATTTTTCCAAAGACAGAATGTTGTCTTAGAAAAAGTGTTATGCAAATAAAGGCCAAAAGTGGGTCTACTAGGTTCATCAATTAAAAAAAAGTGTGTTGAAAGACTTGGTTTGGAGTGGCCAGAGGTCCTAGAAGCAGCGGTGGAAAGGTATCTCTGGAGAAGGTAGGTACCTAAGCGCAATGGGCCCCCGACCCAACTAGGACAAGGAGAAGATGTATGTATGTACAATTTATATATTTTAGTGAAATCTTTGGTAAACAAAAATGGACTATGTGTTAAGTTTCCGGTGGTAAAGTCTCGAACTATTAATTTAAATATTCTGGTTCTAATTCTCCCGATGTCAACCTACTGTATTATCCATAATTTTCTTGGGATAGGTACGTAATATCAAAAAATAAACTTGAGAAAATGAGGGTTGTAAATAATAATCCACCCCCGCGTTGCACTGCGCTGGATAGTTGGGGTAGTTATTGTTGTTGTTGGTGGAAGCTCGTAAATTTTCACACCACCACGTTACGCCACTGCGCGATGCACGGTGATAATATCATTCTCTATAGTAAAAGAGAAACACATTGCATGCTGTGATCATCATAAATTTTACAGCCACTGTGTAATTTCATAAGTATTATCTTCCTCGGAGTAGCATCCCACTCTTTTTTGTAATGTTTCAGGTGTCTTATAAAATGATGATATTTCTAAAATACCATAGGTATAACACATTTAAAATCTTATATATTATAGGGGAAAGATGCACAATATGGTGCCCTTGAGGTCATATTTCGTCTACAAGGGTTCCGTCGGCCCGGGTGTCCCTTTTCCACAGTATGGCAACGACATCGGAGCGCAGAGAATGACGTGGAAAGAGGTGACGCGATTGGCACAGAGACGCTCTGAATGGAGGAGGTTGGTTTCTGCCCTTTGCTCCCGAGAGGAGCGTTGAGGGCGATGAAGATGATGAGGTCATATTATGATTAATCGTACCTAATTTAGAAATTGCCCATATATAAATCTTCAATTCAGCGACTAAGTATCCAACCAATTCTAAAAGAAGTTCATTTCTATTACAGGGAAATGACTATATGAATAATTATTAGTCGTTCCGTCCACTGGCTTTCCATTTTTTTGCGAAATTGTAAAACTGAAATAAAAGTTCAGTTTTTTTTTTTTTTTTTTTTTTTTATTTTATTTAACAGAATACATTTACATACATTAATTGTTTCTTATATACTAGACATATTTTTTTGCATTATCTGGAGAACAAAAATACGTTTTTACCCCTCCAGAAAGTGCACAAACACTTGTGTAGGAGTGGCAAGCAGTGTCTATACATAATACATATCAAAAATACATAAACACATACAAATACACATAAATACAACAAAACATATAAACACCAAAAAAATACCGGCATCAGGTGAATAAACATTCTACCCAATGCTTCCATACAAATATGTTACAATTTTACACTATTATGTGGGTAGTTAATAATAATAAAAACATCTGAATGTATGCACAATAAATAAAAAAAAAATTAAAGAAAATAAAAAACAAGCTTTATTCGCTTTTGAATAAAAAAAATTACACATGAAAGATAGTTTAATTCCAGACTTAATCCCACCGAAAAATGCCTGTCCAATGAAATGATAAAAATATATTTTTAATTTTATATTATTTATAACTTCTTTCAGAACAAACAGTCATCACAGATAATGAAAAAAATGGTGAAAAAAAAACACAAATTTAAGGAGATAGGTATCTCTGGTATTTTAAAGATTTTTACATAGATAAATTTTAACTTTTAGGTACATTTTTTAACGTATTACGACTGCGCCAGTTTCAAAATGAAAAAAAAGTAATCCTGAAAAAAGTAGGAAAATAAAACAAAAGGAAGTTGGTAAGGTGTCTTTATCTTTTCATTTTATTGGCAATTCTTGTCTTTCACTTCTTCACGGGTTGCTTAAGTACTATTCTTCTTTACTTTAGATAGGTATAGTCTATTGCCTGGCAAGAGTTTCCAACCGTCAAATTAAACTTTTCGCACCCCAAGACTCTGTTTTTTTTTATTCATTTTACTTTTCCAAAGTTCATAATTCCTGAATATCTTATCTCGGAGACTAAGATTAAGATTTTTCAAGATTTTTGACATCAAAATTTTTCTTATCTTCTGTCATATTTTCTACAAAAAGTTTAAATTTTCGGGTTTTTGAAAATCTTTGACAATGGCTACGTTGAAGCTGATAAATGATTTTGAATATATGTGAAATATACACGTTACTAAGCATCGTCTACAAAATGCCATTGGTTACAGTATTTTTTTTTTAATTAAAAATCATTGCCACTAGGCAGAATTTCATACTTCATTTTAACGACATGAATAATTTGTTTGATTTTATTGACACTAACAAAGTGGTAATCTGGTAATCACGAAACATTTTTAAAATATATATTTTAATATATATCAAAAAGAAATTAATAATTTCGAATAAGACGCGAGGTATATTTGAGAGTTATTTGTTTGTCTTTTCCATTTGTTATTTTATGATGGTCGGTGATCCGACGTCAACATTGTGAACTTTCAATCATGATATATAATTTTTTGATATTTTATTCTCAACCTATTTCGTCTTTAAAAAACAGATATATATTGTTTAATCCTATGGGCGTATTTGGATTATTTTCACAAAACAATAAGGAATAAGGAGGGTTGACACATTTTTAAAAGTGATAGTCAATTTGGGGGGGGGAGGGGGGATTTATACAACACCAGAAAAAGAACAAGTAAAATAAAAATTCTTACAAAAAAACATTTTCTTTTAAAAGGGTAGTATTTTAATAAAGGATATCACGTGAGTCATTATGAGCCCTTAATAAAACAATGAATATATTTCATTAATAAATAATTAACAATATTCTTTCATTATAATAGAAGTCTTTTATACAGACTGTAATATCAAGAGAATCTTTGATGGTTCCCATTCTATTTCTTACATATTCTCATCATTATTGTTTCCTTTGAATGTCATCTATTGTTCTGGAAATCTTCTTTTCATATAAATGCCAACAAAACCTTTACTATCTATAATAATACATTATAACGTACAGACAATAGGCTTTTCATCTTTTTTATTCATATTTATACAGCGCGAGTATTATTAAAACGAGAAAAAACATAGTAGGATCATAGGCAAAAGCTATAGGTAAAAGTTCAATATATATTTTATGAGTTTTTACTTGTTTTCGTTCCACCCTTTTTCGTAAGTTGTGACGTGACATCACACCTGCATGGAATAAAATTTCCAAATATGATTTATACTCTCCTACCTCTATTGTCCCCCCTTCTACCATTACCACTGTATTTACACCATAATTGATTATTATATTTTTTTGTTAGTTTAGTATTAATAATGTTTCATTAAGAGACGAAACAATATTGTTTACGTAAATAAAAAAAAGTGTGTATAAAAAAGTTAAAGGTTTTTTAATTCAATCAATATGGATACACAAAAAGTAACGGAATACATTGAAAATGTACCAAGATATTTGTGAGAAAAAAATGTGGAAACCTGTATCCAATAGCAAATTTTTATTATTTATATTTTAAAGACTAAATAAATAAATAAAAGACGATGCGCTCGTTAAAGAGGGATCAGAGATAGGAAGTATTTATAATTAAAAGACCTAAAAAAGAAATTACTCTTACTAACCTAAGGCTTCTTCTAGAAATTTCAAGGCTAAATAACAAACATAATAGAATAAAGAAAATATTTAAATTAACTAATATCTTCAAGTATTTCCCAAACTGAATTCCTATTTTGCAAAATACCTTAAATAATAAATTGTAGCTGCTTTTATTACGGGAAATATTTCGCGTTGTATTATAAAATATGTAACATCGTAGTAAATAATTACAGCTAACTAGGTAGTAATGCTGTGTATTTACCTTGGAATTTGTTTCAAATAACTTCAGCATAAAATTATTTAAGACCGGAATATCTCCAATTGCTCGGTGAAGTTCCCGCCAAAGAACATGTCTACTACACATTTCATCATTTTCGAGTGCCTTGTAAAAAGGACATATTCGTTAAACAACTGAAATATGACATTTAGGGCCAAAATTATAAACGAGGAACCCAATATTCGTAAGTATGTCGACACTTTACGAACGGATGGCAATCTGTTCGTAGATTCTACTAGATACTGCATTATAAAACTATTTTGACAATTCGTTAAAAAGAAATATTTTTGCCTACTGTACCCATTGTTTTCAACCGGTGGTCACATAAGATCTTGCCTGTCCCTTTTATCTACCTGCTCCCCATTCATAAAAACTTCACCCAACAATCTCATAATTTACACAAAACAATTGAGTAAATGACAGCGATGCTATGAGAATATATCCAAACAAAACACGTGCGTAGATTCATCTATTGTTATTTCTTTCTCTCTTCAGGCAAATAGTGAGACAGCAATGCTAGTCGTCAAAACTAATCCCTGGTCGGTCGGCCAGTTAAAGCCGATGGTAACATTTTACTGAAATAATATCAACGGATGTTTATAATGCTGAAAAACGAGTAGTTATATCAAATTTTGGACCATATTAAAATAACTTGAGCTAACGGACTTTTATAATATTGGCCCTTAACATATTCGATTCACAAATTAGGTATAAAATCCATAAAAAAAAAATCTCTTGTAAACATACAGTTATATGTAACATACAAAATAATACGCAGCTAAATCAATTACGACTAGAAAACCTAGCAAAATGTGTTTTTGGCATAAAAAATTTAATGTTTATTACATGCAGTTAGTTCACTGACTATTGGTGGAAAATGGCATGAATGAATGATATCTCTACATTGCATGAAATATTATTAAAGTCATGACGCCGTTTCGAACTTTTATGCGAAAGTTTGGACAGTTTTGTACAATAATTACAAAAAATGACACATTCAAAGGGATATGACATGGTGATTGGTAAGGGTACAAGATTTCAATGCAAAAGCTTTCATCGTACAAAGGTTTTCTCTATTTCGATTTCACAGTAAGTAACGTAGAAAACATTGCTTACAAATATGATCAAATTACTTTTACGTGGTACTGTTTCGATCTATTTGATTTTAGTTTTTTCGTTCATACACATACGATTCTTAAAGAACAAGTAAAAACGAAAAATTGTCTGTCTTTCGGATCCATCTAACTATTCCACAAAGGATGTAGCCTAAAAGTATAGATAATATTATAGTATCATTTATGTGTAGATAAATTGAGTTGAAATTTAATTTTAATCATTCAAGTCACTCGATAACGGGTGGATAGCCAAAATAAAAAAAAAAAAATTTAATCATCTCAATCACATAGGATTCACGTTCAGACTAATCCACAGACAGCGACAAGCTTAAAAATGGTGGTTAGGTATAGAAAACTAATTAAAAAAGCTTATAAGCATCAAGTTCAAAGTCCAAGTTTCCACAGATAGGTCCTATTACGTTGTTTTTTTATTATTCCTCTGAAGCAATAAATTTCCAATTTTACAACGGGGTCGTTTGTTGTGTTAACATTATTTATTATGATGGAGTTCACCCCTTCTTTGCACAAACGATGCGAGGATGAGTGGTGAGGGTGTTAAGGGAGGCTTTAGTCAGCAGCAACAGCTAATACGTAAAACACAGAGAATATTAGATATCCAACCCTTGAGTTTACTCAGCGTTACAGAACACTCTGTCCGAGATTTTAAAGTAGGTTTGAAAACTGTACAATTCTCTTGACAGATTGTTTTACTAGGTCGAATCGATGTACAAGATTTCCGTAGTTTCAATTTTAACTTTTTTTCTGAATATTTTATTTAGCTTCTTCTCATTTTGTTCTTTTCCAGAATACTTAATATTTCCAATGCTAAGAACATCGTAAATTTTCCACTGTACTGTAAGAGACAGGTATACGTGTCATGAGAGATTTAGCATATTTATTTCAGCGATGAGGTATATTCCTATTCCTAAACATCTTTTTTAATAACATGATGAAGAAGACTTGCCAATTCATTAAATTTAGTCAGACCACTAAAAAGACTTTTTCAAGAGTCTTAATTTGATGTTTATAAGATACTAGATTAGAATATCTTCTAACAGCGCCGCAACGGGAGTACCCCCCTGAAGTGAAAATTACCGATGTTGAGTGTTTTATGTTTAACATCATGAAAGATACATCAATTCTCAAATTCTCAGTATAAATTCTGAAATATTGATCATACGACATGTCGAGAATTATTATTATTATTTATTATTATTTCTACTGAAAGCTACTGAAAGCAGTAGCAGCTAATCCCACCCCCTTGTTTTAAATTCTTGTTACGTTCACAGGGGTAGAAGTGTGAAGTGCATCCCGCTGAAAACAGAAATAATAACATAATATTCTATTTTTTGAACCGCATCAAAGCTTCAGAAAAGAGAGTCAACCACCCTTGTATGTGTGTGGGGATGATGGTGAACAAGTCGTCACTTTTTTTTCAGCTTTGAAGTCTGCGAATTAATCACATATCAGAACACTTTGATCATTACCTACCACTGCAGGTGCAGTCTATTACAAATGTATTATTATGTTTAAACGATCCCAGTTCATTATACGAGTATATCCAAATTATACATATCGAGCACATTTCTGTAGGCTTTCACGTTCTTTTTATTATATGTGCGATATTTTTTGAATTCCTTGTGTTGCGGCTATTGATTTTTCAAGTTTCTATCAAGAGTGCCACTGTCATCTATTTCTGGAATTCCCAGAAACTGGAGATCACACATCCCAATACTAGCATACTAAACAATAGCTTGTAAGAGTGGTTTAACAACAAGATTTGAAACGCGTATATTCAGTTTGGAAACAAACGACTCTACAATTATATCAGTTCAACTTGTCGACTGATGATTTCTGTCATTAAAATAAAAAGCTTAAGTGAGTTACGATTCTAAGTTAAGTGCATTTCTATTTACTGAGTAGACAACTACACGCATTGAGCCAAAACAAGCAGTTTTACTTTAACTATGTGTGAATATTTCATAAAATTAAATTATACATATCCCATCAAGTGAAAATCTCCTAATGGTTTCTATTCCAATGTCCGTGCCATGAAAATATTATAGTTTTATTTCAGTACGCTTTTGATTTGGATTGAACAGTTATTCCAGAAGCAGTATCGAACTTATTATCATAAACAAAAAAATTGAACCAATAGCTTTTGAATAATAATAATTTATTATGATTATGCATGAGGCATAAAATAATAATACAGAATGGTTGATTGGAAGAAGAATGGAAGAAAAATGTGAGATGGGAGAAATGTTGACCAGTTTAATGATTTATTCATAAGATTATAGTGAATCTAGCTACATTTTATACAATGTATAAAATATGATTGAATTCTGTTTATTTTATTCGTATTTTTGATAAATGGGGTAGCCAGCGATCTACAGACATTTGAAGATTTTTTTAAATAAATTACACAGGATAATTTTGGGTAAGTTGGAAGATATCGCACCTTTGAAAATAAAACTACAAAATATGATTTGTTACAAAAAAAATCTTGATACATAGAACTCCGTTTCTGAAAATATAATATCATTTCAGAGTTTAAGGCTTATTTTTTCAATAGAAGAAATATTCGTATTTTTAAATGTATTAAAATAGAGGTTTTTTTATTAGAAATGAATTTTTTACAAGGAATTCGCCCACTTTGTCAAAAATACATTAACCTTATTACTTATTTTAGAAACTTATTTTTAAGTATTAGGTATATGTTTTTTACTCGAGTATTTATACTCAATACACATAATTATGAATAGTATACTCGAAATGAAAGCTCGGGTTCGAAGGCTAACAATAAGAATAAAAAAAACTTACAACAATGTAATTGCATACATCAGCTTTCTATCGCGTTGCATAGACTTATCGTTTTTAGGATAAGCTGCGAACTGTAGCCTAGAGAAAAACAACGATTTTCTTCCAGGTTTACTGCGTTTGGTTGGTCTCCCTCATTCGTCTTGAATCCGGAAGAACAACATCATCTTTAAATGAAGATTGCAAAAGCCTACAACAGCTACAAACTAAAATTCTATAAACCACATGCATACAGAATTTAAATCGAAATATAACGCGATACATCTTTTTTTACCTATTAAGAGGAGACCAAAATTTCGGACAATCATTAAACATAAACACAACAATGGTACATACCTTGTTTTGTTAAACGAAGGTGGTGAAATGAGCACTCCAATTCTTAGCGCTCAATTAAAAATTGCAGAATACCTGAAACATAAATAATAAAATGGTTAGTTAAGGTCTTTGTAATTTGATAACATTTTTCAACTCTCAAACATATTTATTCTTAAATGCACAGTTTTTACCATATGATATTATACAATACTCAATATCTAAACACGACTAGTTCCTGAAAATGGTCTCAGTTTGAAAAACCGAAACGTCGTAAATGTTTCACAAAACGGCGGGGAGACCGAAACGAAGCCGAAAAGTGTACACTAGGCTGAACTTAAGCACGTGGAAAATTTCTCCCAAACAATTCTTACGTAAGTGGTTGAGGATTATTTAGAATTAATTTATTAGTCTATAAGCCATTTGTTTATGATGCACAAGTAACACTTAAGTTCTAAAAGTGACCCTTATTTTGAAGACCATAGACAAATTATTTCGCTTTTTAAATACAATAAACTACAATATATCGCAACTATTTTACACCAAAATTTAAGAGAAAGAATATATATTTATCCTCATTCGCATCAATCATCGTTTATGGCTAAATATTTTGATATTTTTTTATCAAAATTGGATTAAACAAATTTTTTATTTGATAAATATGGTAATAACACTTTTTTATAAGATCTGATAGTTATTATCGTAGGTGGCTCTATCTGTCCCTAAAATTTTGGTGTTAAATAGATTAAAGTAAAATTGAAGTTAAAATTTAAAACTGAATCTAAAAGACGACAATAATCCAGTTAAGGTGGACTTAATTGTAAGGATCATTCTAAGGGTACATTGAAATATCGGGCCTAAGGATTGAATTCTCAAATCATGAGAACGTCTTTTAAATTTCCTGCTAATTAATAATGCAAATTAATCGTAATCAAAAAATACCTACCGATTTCGTGTATTTGGACTGTCGCTTTCATAACTTTCATGAATATTTCAGTCTTCAACCAGGAGCAGGAGAAGATGAAATGTGTTATGTGAATTTTACTACTAACCCAGTAGAGTCATACTCAAAACTTTAAGCGTCGACAGACAATAATTGTGGTTGATATTTTTTTTTAAATTTTAACATCTGAAATGTATAAGTTGATTCGTTCACATGAACACTTCTTTAGAAAAATACACATTTAAACGTAAAACAAGACATTTTACGATTTGTTGTTTTTGATTGTCCTGTAAAAGGCAGGTGATCGAAAAAAGAAGACATTTTACATCTCGAATTCAGCTATGAAGTTCCACTTATGCTGAAAATCTAGCTTTTATGTTGACACAGAGAGTATACCTTGCATGTTTATTGCATACGGCTGGTCTATTTGCTACATCACTTGCGGGATATGCATTTTCATAATGTGACAAATTTAGCATATTTACGTGGACTCGAGTATCATAAGAACGAGATTTAATTGTGTAAAGTAAAATTACAACAAGTTATATTCTCCTAATAAAAAAATAAAGTGATTTTGCCTAAAAACAAATAATATTAAAATATGTTTAAAATAACCAACCATGTACCTACAGTGGGGTGGAGTGAATAATATTATTACAAGGAACTTTTCAAATATTAAATGATAATCCCTCTTCCATCATAAAACATTTAAATATTTTTGCTTAAAATAACAGAGATGATTTATGCTAAAAAAATATCGCTACTTCGCAGAAAGAAAAATGAGCTATTTTCATATTCTATCTACCATCAATCATTTGAAATACAATTTTGGCTAAATATCTTCTAAAAGAGTGGACGAATTGGGTGAAGAATAAAATGCTTACAAATCAATCTTGGATTGCAGTGTTCTATGTAGGTCTTGTGTGAGATTTTAGTCGTTTTAATTTTCAAAGTTTTTAGTAAGAGACCATGAAACATTAATAATTATGTAAAAATTCAAATATTATTCGCAAGTGATGCTTGACCATCTTCATACAAAAGCGATACCAATTGAGTGACGTACACATAATGTAAAAATCCGGTAGGTAGGTACTGGATTTTTTTAAAGATGTATCTGTATTTTTTAAACCCAAATACAATTTTATAGGTACACCTTTCACTGTAAGATTAAAGCTTGTGTCGTGAAAAGGGATTTTGCTCACACCTGGGATCGAATCGCACACCTCTTGTGTTTGAGGCTGAGACTTTACCTTCAGGTTTGCGACGAACTCACATAATAGTGCAGAATTCTGGATAAAATTAATATTTTTAAGACGAATTGTGGTTTGTAATAAACCCAAATATCCTCTTAACACCTTCATAGCAAGCGATTTGCTTGTGTTGTGAAAGCAGAGTGGGATGGTCGATAGAGGAAGAGTTAGAAAGTTTTATAATTGAATATTAGATCAACGCGTTGGTACAGCGATTACCTCACATTTTTACATAATTAATGTTCAAAGCAAAACTAAGCCGTTATTAAAATTTTCCTTTAATTAATAATATCATTGCCAAGTTATTTCCAAACCATTCATAAAAAGATTTAGTGAAGACTCTAAAATAATCATTGTTAACAAGTTATTTTGTTCGATATTTCTTTGAAGTCGATAATTCAAAAGAATCGAAATAAAACGTTAGTTATAGACACAACGTGAAAACTAAAAAGGATTGGAGAAAACTAAAAAGGTTTGGAGAAAATATTTTAATTATAATATATTTTAATCGTCTAAATTCTTTTAGTGAAAGTGAATAAAAAATCTTCAACAAAAATTTTAATAAATTGTTTTATTACATAAGTACATGTTTGTTTATGAGTATTTTTTATGTATGTGGCATATTGATTCAACGGTAAATTTTTCAGCCAGTTGACTGCATCGGTGGTCGCCTAATGTATGCGTATGTTCCTTATCTTTATTTTTTCTGCTTTATTGGAGAAGAAATATAAAAAAAGTATAGGAATATATTACATAATAATAAGTTATTGATGGGTGGCATGCTTTATTACAGAGTTGAAGATGTGGTGTCGTGTTTTACGAATGTCTGTCTTTGACAGGACTGACCCAGACCCTTCTCAATCGTTTCTAGATGACCTTTAATGCTGCCGAGGGAGCGTTTAAAGAGAGAACAAGCACTGCCACACCACACCACTACTGTAGGATCTACATTGATTGAAAATCTCAGAGAGAGTGGAGTTCAAACCAAGTATACTCTAGACTTCGATAGACTCTGTTACATAGGTGAAACTACGAGGCGATCACTGCGTTCAACTTCCACCGCTGTCAACAAATTTGTAGAATCCTACAGGGCAAACACTTCCGGATCCACAGAGGAGGTTCAGCATCGTGGGTTCAACTTTTTGGATCAGATTACCAGCGGATCTAAGACATAACCAGCCTACTATCACATTCAAGAGCAAGTTGAAAATATTATTATTATTCAGGGGAGATCGACAATTTTCTTGGAAGACGTCTCTATCTCTCAATAAAATAAATTTAGTAGGAAAAACACTTCATGTTCGGGAGAAATCACGGCGTCTTTGAGAAGGTATAAAACGGTACCACATACAAGTCGTCCATATTATTATTATGAAATGATGCTTGAAAACTGTCGGAAAAGAGTAAGATATCTTATCTATTTGGCGACTCACGTGGACAGAATGATAATAATGTCTTTAAATTCATTCAGGTACCCAATTATATTTTTTATAGTTTTTGTACAATTATGTAATTTCTTCCTGAGTTGAACCGAGTTTTATGTCTAATATTATAATGAAGCAATAAAAAAAACTGGGGTAAAGGTTTTGAAATGAAAGAAGGGAAAAAAAACGATTTTTTATGAAATAAATACCCGCTGAAAATAAACTAAACATCAAAGGAATGATGTTCAATAACTTATTATTTTTACAATGAAAATGTTTTTGAGATCCGAAAAATACTTTGCGCTTTAAAAAAAGCGTTTGTAAAAGCTTCCTGAAAGAAATTTCAAAGAAAAAATTTCTTCTTTTTTATTTTATCATTAATATCTGTGTATGTATTCAGTGATGAGTTGTGCCTATTCTTAAGATAGATAATATTAAAATATTTATATATGTTTGTTAAAATACTTGGTTTGAAGGTGCTAGAGGTTCTGAAAAGGGCAATGAGCAGGAATATCTGGAAGGAGTATCTAAGCACCGTGGGTTTTCGACACAATTATGAAAGAGGAAAGAAGATGTACATACGGAAATATGAAATTATAAATTCTCTTGAAAATTAACATATTAAAACATTACATCTCTCTGCATTATCTCCCACAAGTAGAATATCCGGTATAACTTCCTGCTATGAAAAAAGATGATGTAATTTCAGAGCTATTGTCACCAATTTCCCTTTTAAACCCAGGTCTTATTATTAATACAATGATTTCTGGCAGTCTTGCATACATTTTTAATTATCTTTATACAGTATAATTTATATTATAACAAATTTCGTACCCGCCAAATTTGATTTACAAGAAAATCATAAAAGCAGTACATATTATGAGGTATTTTATCAATACAAAATACTATTTTCTAGGCTAGGCTTTTATTTCAAACATATTCTTATATCCACTTCATATTTTATGAAGTATACAAGGAGAAAATAATCAATTTAAACTAGACAAATAAATTTCGTGCAATGGGCGATTTTATTGCAGAAGCGCGATATCCTCCAACTAACCCATATAATAGTCATTGGGGTTTATTCTTACAAACCATGACCCGATAAAGTTTACTAATAAGATTCATATAAGAAGTTCGTATAAAGGGTAATTTTTATATCAGGAGTTGTTATCAAGCCCTAAATTCTATAGAATACGATTATAAACGAATGATACTTATTAATTGAGGAAAGTATTCAAATATTTATGTGTGGATTATAAAAAAAACACAAAATATGGAAAGCAGAGCCGCTGCACATCTGCTTCCACAATTATAATATGACATATGTACATATATAATAATATTATAGTTATGGAAGCAATAATAATAGGTAGGTACATAGATAACATTATTTTCAGGGCTTTGCATTACACAATATATAATATTATATATTGTGAAATTTCAGATTGCCGCCCGCAACAATAACCATAAAATATAATTTATTCAGGAATATCAGAATAGCGTTTTCCCCAGTGGCGCCCTGAAAGTGCAATGGAAAATCATTTTAGAACATATTTAAAATTGGTTGTTTATTTGTACATATTAAACTATAAAGATAGCAGTTTGGGGAAATATTTTCTCGGTCAAATTCACATTTAGAATAATAATGTTAACAGTCAAATCATTGAATTTGTTAAAATATTCAACTTATGGGTGTATTTTAAAAATTCAGTTTTTCAGAGAAAGATATTGTTACAGTCATAATTATTGTTACAGATGATTTTCACAAATTTTTGAAGGGCTCCATATTGTCTTAATATATGCAATAGGATTTTTTTACGTATTATTATAGCACCGGATGAAATCATTTACCAAATATAATATTATGATTAAGCTTTTAATTATATAACTGAAAACATATTATGATATTACTCATCACATATCATTTGAAGTATTTTTGAATTGTCTCCACAAAATCAGACAATCGTAAAAAATACTGTGTGTAAACGTAAAATGAAGCCAGCGAATCACTCTGGTAATAAAATATGAATGAATCAGAGGGTATAGAATTAAAATAAGTGTGAAAGAGACACGTGAAACTATTTCAGGTGTGAGAATTGTCTGAATTTCAGGGCACGTATTATTATATTTTGATACTTACTATGAGGGGGAATGTTCCCTAGTGGTAAACCGTCAGAGCATTTTGGCGTGAGGGTTTCAGTACAAATTCAACCACATTAAATATTGAATACATGGATAATTGACGGAAGTTTTGCGTTTTTTTTTTGTCTATTTTTACAACCAGTTAGTTCCAAAGATTCGAAAAACGTTATTTTGCAGAACTCCTAATGTTTTTTAAACAACTTTTTCACACTTCAATACAAAAACTACACCATTAAGCCGCTGTTTGTTAGAATTTGGCTCGTTATGCATATAATACTAATAAACTTTATTGTACAAAATATTTGTATAAAAATAATAGGATTACAACAAGGTATAAACGAAATGTTTTGTACAATGAGCGAGTTTATCGCAGGGATGCGATATCTTCCAACTAAGCCATATACCATATGCTCGTGGTTTTTATGTTACATTTATGCATTCTCTTGAGATATGACCATTATTTAGGAGTAAATGATCCAGCTATTTTCACATCTATCTGTTATCAATGTAACAATTTCTTGAAATGATCTGAATTTATAAAAAAAAACTTAAAAACCCAACAATAAGTACCCCGCACCCAGGCCACTGCTCAGTGCTCATCACCATCGTGGAGGGCATGACCAAAGGCAGAAATGGTAGAGTCCGACCAAGAGACATCTATATGGACCAACTGAAGAAGGACATGAACTGTGGCACATACGTAGAACTGAAGAGACTAGCTGAAAATAGGGAGGAATGGAGAAGAGAGTCCAAACTCGTTACAGAAAAATCCAATGATTTGTAACTCACTATATACACCTGAAAATTAATTTCAAAAAGAATCGCTGATGAATTATGATGATAACAGGTTTCAAACTCTAAATATCTTAATCAAAACTTATTATACCTAATTAAGTTACCGACCATTTTTTTTCATTCCATTGTCACTTACTTATTTCTGTTTCCATCCGAATATATAACAAGAGGTGTTGCCAATAAAACAACTCTTATAAACGTTCGAAAGTTGTCATCGCCATGTCTATAAAAGCTGAAGACATTCGGGATAGGTTGAATATATCATGTCTAGATCAAGTTCTAAGCATTTCATTGACATTCTACACTGACACTGCAATATTTTATGATTTAACTTAAATTATTATTGTTATGAAATGATTCACTTTTGTGTTTTGTTCTTTGCTAATTTTTGTTTTCCAACTGTGTTGTGAATGAAAAATTTGATTTGTATGATTTGTATGTATTCTTAAACATGTAATAAGCTCACGCCGTGGATATGTAAATAATTAAATAAATAAAACATTGTTCATTTAAATTCTTCCTGTCAACAATCCAAACTTTTACTCAAAAGTCTAAGATCATTAGTAGGAAATAAAAACGGTGAAATAAAACTAATAGTAATAATCAAAAGGTCGGACTACATCAGCTTACGTGAATATCGTTTTAATGAATATATTATTACTTTCAAAATGCCCATAAAACGAACGCACGCTTTGATATGGGATTATTAGAAATCGCCAAAGGCTATTGTGAAAAAGTAATTCTACCCGCATAACACCTGAAAGTTTATGAAAAGATTATTATTCTCTTTCTTTCTCTGTGTGTTAATAGCGAAAGTAGTTTAATAATAAAGTGTTGTATTTAATAATAAAGTGTTGTAAGAAAAACTATCGGATAATTTTTAAATATAAATTAGACTGTTACTTACAAACGATTTAACCGTGCTTTTTTAATAGTAATAAGATCTTTTTTGTTGTAATAAAAGCTACACACTACAGGTGTCCTTATTGCCAGGAGGTAATCTCTTCCGCAAACCGCAAACAGCATTTTTGAAAATATCGATTCATAATTAAAAGACGTTTGCTTGTATTTTATTTGATTAATACTTGCAACAACTTTCTATCAAAAGCTTGACGAATTGTTTCCAATTAAATCGAATTTAATGACGCAGACGCCGCATTTCTAAAAGCTTTAGCAAACTTTTTTGTTTCATAATAAAAGTTCGACATTGTTCAATTATTACTCAGAAAGAGAGGACAATTCTTTTAGAATACAACGTAGAATAGCAGCAGTAGAGTACAATAAGAAGAAATATTTTGACCGTTAAACTTTAAGTTTGCTCGTTTGAAAGTTTTGTGGGTAATTAACAAAGGAGACCGGAAATAATGAAGTTGAAATGAAATGTATCAGCTACTTTCTCTATCTACTATATATTGGAAAGTGTAATAGATTTTCCAATGGGCGGATACTTGGGAAATTCTTGGGTAACATTAATTAAGTGACAAAATAAAATTGAATCGTGTTGAGAATTGAAAGAGGAGAACAATGCTTCAAGCCACAATAATTTCAAAATGAGTTAATTTATGCATTGCATTGAGTCAACCATAAAAGTTGTACAGAACATAAACGAGGGTATTTCAGACATTTATTATTTTATCAAATCAACAATATTATTTATTTGTTTTCATTTATAAAATTGGCCGTTTGTAATAACTCAAAAATATAAATATTTTATTAAATATTCAACAATTTATTCTCCGTGAACTTCCCGGCAAACAATATGACTCTCACTTTTTTCGAATCTCTTAAAAGACAGGTGTAACTCATTCAGTCAGTCATACCATCACACCATATCCCACGTACAAACCGTCGCCTCCGTGCTTGCAAAAGTTAAAGACATTCAGGATGGGTTGAACTGAAGCCATTCAACAATATATTACAATTCATGCAACACCTTCAGCATAACGATATGATATGCCACCCATCTTGAAACTTTTATGTTTTATTGGCACGGAAAAGACGACCGGTAATATTATTACATGCAGTCAGTCTACTGGCTACTCCACTTATAGAAGATGCTGTGGTGGTGTAGAATATTATAAAATATAACATTAAAAAAGCGATCTCAATATTAGAACACTATTTTACTATTAGAGACACAAATAATACAGTCCATTAAGATAGTAGGCTTTCTATGAAAAACTTTGCTGGCAGAAACATTATTATTAGACATACTGTCAATACATCTGGGGGTGTTTATTGTTTTCTATTACACTGTCAGTACCTAGTTGTTGTTGGGGGTAAGTTTTCAATCCTATCTCTCTATATATTATCGTTATGGGGATGAAAACAATATTATTGTGGTTTGTGACATACTACTTTCTCGAATGAAATATCCCGAATTGGGTCAATAGGGTGGATGTAGTATTGTTTATTATTGACTCAATATTATCTGATAGGTACTTAAATTTCGGCTAAAACTTACTTACTCTAATTTTTCGAGTGTTTTATCCGGAAATAGAAGTACCTACCTAGAAACACTTGAAGAAAGCCTCGCAAAGTCTAGTAAACCAATACGAGTTACTCTATCTATCTATTAATAATACATCTCAAATTAATTACTCCCTTACAAGTATTTTTTGTTAAATTTATTAACTCATAAAAGCAAAACAAGAATGTTGCTAATGCCAATGTTGATGATGGGAGTTTTTGGCTGCTGCAATTTGACAATAATACATTTTATCATTTTAAATCTAAGAATTACATCGATGGAGACTGTATGTTAGCGAAATTAGAAAAGATAAAATATGAATCACCCAAGAATTACTAACTACAAGCAGATTCTACTAAGAATCATACACGTATTTATAATCCATTATCAGTATAATGAAATTACACTTGTTAGATTTCAGTTCGATTCCGATGTGATTTAATTTCAAATAATAATTATTATTATGGAAATTTACACCGTGCGCACCGACACAATTTATAATGTCTAACTGATTATAGCACTAAAAAATTGCAGGTTTTAGAAAATCCTGGTATATAATTCTATTTGTTACCCTTTAGTAAATTCAGAGGCAGAAAGACATAATCCAAAATGTTCTACAGGCGAATTCAGATGTCCGTTTTACTATGATGAAAGTCAATAATTTCTGATCTTTGTATATTGATTGCAAACTACCGAATTTGAATGTAGTTTTGTGAATAACCAGCGAACAGGTAAAACACGTTTCACACAAACGGAATCAAAATATTCAAACCTCAGGTGTCCACGGAGACGTGTTTCGAACTTTAAATTTCCCCTAACCCCAACCCTTGCAGGTACATGAATAGAAAACATCCCTTTCCAATAAAATTCTTCGACTGAAAATAACTGATCAACAATATGGCTATTTTCACAAACAATAATTCCATTCAGGTCGATAAGTAGGTATTCGACAAGTCGGTGACGAAGGAATTCATTTCTCATAAAGATCATACTTTAGATTCTTTTTCGTTATCAAAATAAGATGATTATTTTATTTTATATAGGCACATTTCTAAAACTTCTTTAGCATTTATAATAACTCTTCTTAACATTAAATTTCAACATCACTGTTTTATCAAATTGTAAGTGATTCTCAAATTTAGTAGCTATCGCAGGTTGCAAGTTAATACGAGTACCATCGTTAATTCTTTTTATTTGTCTCTCGTTATTTAAAAAATGTCATAAAAAATGTTTACAGTGTATCAGGACTCATTCACATGACTGTAAATATGACAGGAATGTGGAACACCTTTTGCATACTCGGTAGACCGCACTACAATTAAAATACTTTGTCATCCTAAGACGCAGCAGCACCAAAAAGGCAATATTTTGAAAAAAATATTTAGTATCCGATTGGTACCCAATGCAAACTTCTTAATATGAAAAGGTTCTGTGTACTATTAGATACATATTTTCAGGTATTCACCCCAAGTTACGAGATGTACAACACTTACATTGATTTGCAAAAGTTTTAATCAAAAAACTCATGAATACAAAATCACATTTTCGTCTCTGTTTCACACCTGATAGCTTCGTTGCCTCGAGGAATTCTATTAAATCCGAGATATTTTATGATGTCTGTTTATTACACAACAGTTGAAAACAAACTGAAATAGAACATGATATATATTTTTTTCGAAACCGTAATACATGATAAAAAAATATTCATCCAATACGTCACGTGAAATTCATAATGCGCAATGTTCACATGAGACGATATAAAGGCTGGACGATTTCGCTTGCATAAAAAACAAAATCCGTCGAACGTCCATTGATCGTGAAGCGTGTTCATACTCGTACAGTCCACCGACATAAATTCAATCTGTCAGCTGCGCTTTGATTTTGACGTAGTTTTCAAAATGGCTGACACGAGGTAGAGATCGCAGAGTCTTTATCATTAGTTGAAAATGTAGTAGAGGATATAAGGCACCTTTGAATTAAGGAAACAACGCCAACAACCAATAACAAAAATAACGGGAACCGGTTATAATTTTTTACCATAGATACGGGTATGCCGCGCATACCTACGCATGTACGCATCGTTCCACCAACAAACAAAAGTTGAAAGGGGTTCAACTTGAAACAATATCGTATTTACTGGTTTTTATCGTTTCATATTTCCTGACGATATTTGCCTTGTGTAATCACCCTTTAATATTGAGTCTTAAAATTTGGCGAGATCCCAATGGTGAAGCGATACTGGATTTTTAATCACTAAGCTATTGGTCTGGTTCTCTGTTGGGTAATAGAATTATTTACAATATTTAGTGCTGGAATCCCGTTGATGGTTAACTGAAAAAAAAACAGTTTTTTTACCAATCAGTTTGCTCGCAATGTAAATATTACCTAACTAAAACCAATTGTGTTTTCTTCCATATTCAGTAAAACATGGAGTTTTACAAAATAAAAGTACACTCAATCAATAGATTCCATCAATGGTAATCCATTATTCTGTAATCTTGATTTAGAAAAGTATGCTTAATGATGGTCTTGGATAATTTCTTCTACATTATTAAACTACCGCTGATTATAAGTGCAATAAATTGAAGCTTTGCTCAAAAATCGAGGCAGAAAAATGGCTCCAAACTTTCAAAAAAAAGTATAATATTACATAGAGCTTAATATTTCAATATCACTTTCAACTACCTTTTACAAGATACTTTTAAAAGACAAAGGCATAATCGCGTAAAAAAAACTTATTTAAAAAAAATATATTGGAAGATTTGATTTATAATACAATTTCACACAAAAACTATAGTAGCAATGTCAATAAATTCGCACACCGTACATTGAACTTAAATTACAATTCATTTTACTATGAACCAACGTAGGTATAAAGACTTATCTTTGTTTTATAATAAAATTTAAATCAAAGAATTTGGGTACAATACATCTTAAAAGCAATTGCTTTAATAACCGCGCAATGAGATTAATTAATACATATATTTTATAGTTTAACCAAAATTATAAGCTGGTTGTTCACGTCGTCCATAATCTTAAGGTCATCGACCACTATTAGCTCCAACAAAGAACGACATTGATACCACTTGCTAAAATTATACACGTAATATTCTTCGTGATTGTGTGATGCCGAATGTGATTTTTTGTAGTTTTTTTTCCTTTTACATAATTTGTACAACATAACCATGTACCTACTCGTACATTGGCTGATTTTAAAAATAGTACCTATTCACATTCTTAATCTTAGTTTTGAATAGGTTAGTAATTTAGTTTAGTTGCAAATAATTTAGTAAATAAAAAACTGTATAGAGAGGAAGGCATATTCCCATTTCTTCACTTCCATTTTGCACCAATTTTTTTGATGTGTGACCGCTAAATCAAGAGTGCTCTCTCGGAGTAGCATTTCTCGCTTCGATGCGACATTTAATCCTGTTGTGCATATGTGTGTCTTTAAAGAGATGCATAATATCTCCAGGTAAGGCACGAGGTTTGTGGTGGGCGCTTCCCTTAAAAAAATACTCAATTATCCAAAACAGGACCATTTTTTTTTGTTTAGACAAATTACTACTACTATTCACTACTTTAACATAACGGTTTATCCCACAATTGGAGTAGCCAGCGGACTAAATACAAGAAACAAACATGCATATTTCACTCTCAGTGTGAATAAAAAATAAAAATTTCATGATGGACGGCATACCTTATCGCTAAATTGAAGATGTTAACTATCTTATGCGTGAGGTTTTAGAAACACTTGCCTTTTACAGGATATCGAAAAGTTACAGAAAAAAGTGGAAGAACTATTCTTTACCGGTGATTCTTACCTATCAAGTTATTCCAAATAAAAGTTGGTAATATAATTTTTGCATTGCGATTCAGATTTAACACAACACTATCTATCTCTCTTCTACATCTAGATTCTAGATATTACTACTAGGTACTTATTAAAGTGCAAGAAAGATAAGAAATGCTGTGTTCGAACATCTCTGCTAAATAATTTCACTACAAATTGATAGTAAGTAGGTAGGTACGTATTGAAGTGTGTATTTCTCTTCCGAGAGATGAGGCAAGGTTACACACAGACGATGACACGGAACCGGTTTGATGATTCGCGATGTTTTTAAAATCATAATATTACTTAATATGTAATAGTGGGTACCTAAATTGGTAAGACATGCTGAATAACTTAAGATAATTTGTTGTAAGTAAATTCTCGTATTCTGACACTCTGGATGATCATCCAAAGTGAAGCAATGTGAATGCTACCTTAAGTAGGTTTTTCACCACTTAGGCACTTCTAAATGTTTCAAGAACATCAATTCTGAGGACAACACGTCTATTTAGATCATTTTTTGATATACCTAAGTGTGGTCTGGAGTTGACCTTACGGCTTAAGGGCTACCCTCTTCAAAATCTATCCGAAATTCTTACACTTTTGATGCAATTTCTCTTCAAAGAATATCTCACAGCAAGCAAAGCACACATAAACATTATTATTATAAATTAAATAGGTACAAACGATGCCACTCTTGTTGGAGTGTCCGTTGTGCCCTGTCGCATGCACTATGGAGGATATTTTTGACGCATCTCCACGTGCTGTGTACTAGAGATTTTTTTTATTGGTTTTACAGGGTTTCGATACGATAAATAAATAATGTTAAGATTAATACCAACCATAGTTCATTGAAGAATAAAATACCTAATTAAATAATATTAATAATAATCATTAAAAAATCTACGAAATATCTTTCTCAAGCAATACTAGGATTTTGAGAGATAACATGGAGTTAGTTCGTTAGCTATCCTACATGTGGGAAGTATAATAATGATGAGAGAAATAAATAGATAAGTAAATAATTTATTTACAGTAGGTAATAACACACGTGCAGAAATATTTTCGTATCACATTAATAATAATTAATTATTTACTTCGTTCCGGTATTCGCTTTCTCATTCTTATATCATTATATGAGTGTAGACTGCAGATAGGTGTATCCGGCTTGCATAATCAGATAATGGTACCTACATAACTCAATACACCTACCGCTTCACTATCAATGTACCTACCTATGCGCATTACAAGCAAAAGAACGTAGATTTTTTATCATATCTTTATTTGTGTTTGTATTGGGCTCTCTAACGACACTTGATATTCGCATTTTTAAATATGGAACAATTACAAGAATTATTACCTATTTTTTAGCGGGTGGATTTTTACCAATATACAAAAGCCATATCCATATTTCGAATATTTAAGACAATGATAAGAGGTTAAATTTGCTGCACTGGTTAATATTCCCTTTTCTTTTCCTCATATTCATGAGCGCTTCTGTAGACGTTTTATTTTTTTTTTCTTTAAATTTATTTTAATATAATTAATTTTGATTCGAATTTCATATACACACTCAAATTGATTACAATTTTTAGACATTTAAAACATATATTGTGCTTCAACGAAAAACTTGTAATATTACCTACTGCAAACTGTTTTGCTTTGTCAACTATGAGATTCATTTTGTAATATATACTGTTTAACTTTTTGTTTGCAAAAATAAAACAAATAAAATAAATAAATTGGTAGCCTAGAGGCAGATTCTCTTATAAGAGGCGCGATAAAGAAAATTAATATTTATTTCATAAAATATTTGTAAACCAGTCAACCAGCACTGCCTACAAAAACAAATTCCAAAAAATACTGTGATTGAATCGACTGCGAAATCTCGTGCATGCAAGACCAGTATTATTATATTAATCACTACATTCATGATATTCCATCGCACAAAAAGCAATGATGATTTTATCCTAAAACTCAAAAGCAGCAAAAAATATTGAACATGAAATCCGTTGTGAAATATCTGTGATTGAATCGACTCCGAAATCTCGTGCATGCAAGACCAGTATTATTATATTAATCACTACATTCATGATATTCCATCGCACAAAAAGCAATGATGATTTTATCCTAAAACTCAAAAGCAGCAAAAAATATTGAACATGAAATCCGTTGTGAAATATCTGTGATTGAATCGACTCCGAAATCTCGTGCATGCAAGACCAGTATTATTATATTAATCACTACATTCATGATATTCCATCGCACAAAAAGCAATGATGATTTTATCCTAAAACTCAAAAGCAGCAAAAAATGTCAAATTTAAATTTAAATATTGTGTAAAAACTGCGATTGTAAACGGCTCATTTCTGGTAATAAAAAGTCTGAGTTAATGTTGAATTTATAAATGCAGGTTTTCACTAGGTATTCCTTATAAACCACAGTTAGTATCTACTTAATGATGTAATGTATTGAATTAGCTTATCACACTTTGCATTACATTCTATAGAAAATATAATATACATACATTGAATATCTGGTATTATTTTATTACCCACTACACCGCGATTCTTCCCTAGAGAATATTCACTCAACCTTAAATTGATTAAAGGCAAACGTAGCTTGTGAAGAAAGAGATAATAAAACTGTTTTAAGTACGGAAATATTATTTTTAATTACACTTTATTCTTTAAGATTCCATTTTAGCAGGTTTTTGGAAATCATTTTAATCTTTCGGCCTCTTATCTTAGATAGTCTTTAAGAATTAAGCTTATGTAATTTTTGTGACATCTTCTAGATTTCTTCTTCTTCTCCTTGGGCAATTATTAGTTCTACATGGTGGTGGGGTCTGCTTTTCTTGTCTTGTTTTCCACTTGGTTCTATAGAGCGCATCCTCATGGGAAACATCGCTGTTCCGCATGTCTTGTCTCACTACTTCACACAATTTGCGCTTTGGCCTTCCTCTTGATCTCTTGCCGGTAACCTCGATACTTTGAGCTTTATTGCCTACCTACTCAGGTGGTCTCCTGGCCACATGGCCATACCATCGCAATCTGCTCTACTTCTACATCTATTAGTTTTTAATCAACGATGAGGTATGCTCCCTTCCTGATTATTTTAATATTTTATTGGCACGGAGGAGACACCTTGCATACTTATTATTAACGGCTGGTCTGCTGGCTACCCCACTTATGAGATATACCGTAATAGAAGATATATTCGTATGAGAAAAAAATAAATGAGAGAAACGTGTTTGACATATTCCTCTCATTATGTTTTTTTTCTTTGCGAAATAGTTTCAGTATAATAAATTACAAGCAATGTACCCATACACTGAGAAAAATACCGACGAAATTTCACAACGAATCATTTTTAACAAAATTTTACAATATAAATTTACCAACGATTTGTTTGCGAAAAGTTAGTATTATAGATTCGTACTAATGTATCGTTTGTACTATCTCTGGTTCTAATCTGATAGTACGTACCAATGATTCGTTGTGAAATTTCGTTAGTATTTTTTTCAGTGTACTAACCCATTTCTAGTGAACGTAGTATTTTAATAAAAAACAAGTAGGTAATTAAGTTGTGAATCTAAATGAAATTAAATCAAACAATTATAGATTCGTACTAATGAATTGTTTGTACTATCTCTGGTCCTAATCTGATAGTACGTACCAATGATTCGTTGTGAAATTTCGTTAGTATTTTTTTCAGTGTACTAATCCATTTCTAGTGTACGTAGTATTTTAATAAAAAACAAGTAGGTAATTCAGTGATGAATCCAAATTAAATTCAACTAAATCAAACAAAGTAATATGACATGCCCATAATAATAATATGTTAAGCGGAGGTTCGCAAGTAATTTGAAAATTGTTAAGTCTCAGTACCAAACGGTTGTCTACATCTGATGAAAGTAAATTGTGTATCTAATCAATGCTTGATTGTATTATTCTACAATTAAGATACGAATGAAATTATTATTATAAGGGAATGCATAATTAGAAATGTCTGGATAAATGTTACATGCTACGTACCTACCTACTTTATATCAACTACATGATTCAGTATCATGTTAGTGACGATAAAAACCTATTGTAATTAAAATGTACTCGTAGGCGATATATTCGATGTTGAAAACATTTCGAATATTTCGATCAGCTGTGCTGTAATCGATTGTGGTCGAGAGATTATTTGGATTTTATTACACATACAATTTTATAAGGTAATCAGAGACATGGCAAATCGAGATTCTTCTCATAAGCGATAACGAACTGAACAATAATCAATCAAAACAACTCTGTCACAAGATCTTAAATAAAAAAAATGGCACTGAGGTCATAACAGCTTTTTGCCAAGACGATCTTAGCAGGTAAAAAAACAAAGCAAAATCTAAAAAAAGCAAGATAGAGAAAATAAAGACATCATCAAAAATAAACAACAGAATCAAAGGAGAGTGTCGATCCTGGCGATAAAGTCATTGTATGTTATATATAAATGACAATTAAATATTATTAGACATTTATGCCATTATAAATTGTCAAAATTTGATATGTATCAGAAACACTATAAAGAAATCAAGTCTGAAATTTTAGCCGAGTAATCGAACGATTGATAAATCGAAACTGTGAGAACATTTCTATTTAAAACATAAATCCAATTTTAGTAAATATATCACCGAAGCAAGAACAAAAATCGAATGTAAAGTATTGTCGGTTATTTTAATCTCTATGATATTATGCTGGTGTTGCTGTACCTGTGGTTGGTGCGAGCTGCGAGTACTAAAACTATAGACCGGACTCATTGCTATGTGAAGTGCGATATACGCATTAAGGTGAACGCACTCCCCGGAGCCTGGTCAAACGTCACACATGGGTAAACTGCAGACTAGCGGACCAGTGAAAATCAGACATAAATGTATGTAGGCAGTGTATACCTAATATGCTGGTAGGCATGATACATTGATGTGAACAGGACAGTAGCAAATTATCTACGGTATTCCAAAGTTTTGGGCATAATTATTGCAAACCTTTGAGAGTTTCGAGTTGTTTACTAATTTTGGAGTAAATTTAAGATTGTTGGCAACAATGAATGTATGAAGAGTTCTTGTAAGCATTGTTAAGCAGAAATAAATTACAATTGAGGTGAATAATACTCAGACAAATTATAGAAGCTCTAACGAAAAATTGGTAATGAGTCGTGGGGTCAAAATAATTTCATACCAATCAGTCATAGTAATTGAACGATATATTCATTGTATTTTTAATGTAGGGATCCTTTTACGACACATTCAGGTACATAGGATGAGCAATATATATGTATAAGTGCGCAAGAGACCATTGCCATCTTAATTTTATGGATTGAAACAGCAACACTTCATTGTATTATTATAAATTTTGAAACATCCTAAGAACATTAGAACTGCGTTAATAGTCTATGATTTAAGTTGATAGAAGAATATAGCTTTATTCGTAAATCTAGAATCTAGATGCAAAGGTTTATATTTTTTAATGAAATCGGTTTCTAATGCAAATAGATGCAAATACGGTACAAACAGCGGCTTGGCGTAAGAAAACTCTTATTTCCCGAAGGATATGTCAGGACGCTATAAATCATATATCACGTTTCTACTCTACTGTAGCAAATAATGGATATACAAAGCATCGTTTACAGACTCAATGTCACATCAAATGAAACCAATAATAAAATTATAATTAGCAATCATTATCGTTTAATCACTACACATGAGATAGCATGAGATGTATATGATATACCTATTAATACTGACTTCTGTGGTGTAATGAAGAACAAAGTTGTGACTAATTATTACATAGTAATAAATCATATGTGTTATTACTACTACTACTACTACTAATGCACTGTAATGTTTTATAACACTTGTAGTACATAAAACAAAGGTCGCCTCAATGACAAGGAGTCACCCAAACGAATGAAAACGTCGTACTATGGGTATGCTTTATGTTTTACTATGACAATAAAGCACACTGTATGTATGTGCTTCAATGATAATACAATGACATGGTTTATTGCAGTTTACTAGTTCTTTTTACGAGTATTTTATTGAATTGTTGTCTATAAATATTAATACATTGCTGTTTTAAGTATCTTTTGATTTGACTTTATCCATCATCGGATGGACGGAGAAAATAAAGCAAAAGTGTGATTTTCTCACAATAATTATAGCAAAACACAGCACTGAAGGCAGTAAAGGATTGTGAGGGTGATACACATGCATTTGTTAGGACATCATGATTCTAAGCTATTGAAAAATTTACGAAGGGACAGAGAGTCTATGGTCTTCAAACTATGATGTGATTGATTAGGTACTTATATGAGGTAGTGGATAGCCAAAATTCTTAACGCCCTTGATGACTACTTCATAATAAACTGCTCAAATGAAAATAAGATTAGAGCTTTAAAAATATCGTGGGAAGAGGTGATTGAACTGAAATAGAATGTTTGATTACGCTAACCAAAACACGAAAGCGAAAGCTCCTGAAAGCTGGTTCGTGATCAATAAAACCCCGTGGAAGTAATGTACGAGAACACTGTTTTATTTTTCGTAACTTGACGCAGAGTCTCGTTACGACTGAGGGGGCCTAATTCCACTTTAGTGTTCCAAAGATGAACGATAATTGAATCCTTCTGCCTACCAACTCAACTTTCACCATACGAGTATATAGTTTACTGTGAGAGTGTAAAATTAAAAAGGTTTCATTAAAGCCTAGGCATATTTGCCTACACTGAAAAACATACTAACGAAATTTCACAACGAATCATTGGTACGTACTATCAGATTAGGACCAGAGATAGTACAAACGATTCATTAGTACGAATCTGTAATATTAACTTTTCGCAAACAACTCGTTAGTAAATTTACCAACGATATGTTTGCGACAAGTCAATATTATAGATTCGTACTAACGAATCGTTTGTACTATCTCTGGTCCTAATCTGATAGTACGTACCAATGATTCGTCGTGAGTATTTTTATCAGTGTAGAAAAAAAAACAACGATACTGCTGTCGGCTTTTTAATAACTATCAGTAACATCTCTCACTGGTGGGGTAATCAGTGGATTCACTACATACAATGAACATTAAGTTATCCCACACTGAGAAAAATACTCAAAACGAATCATTGGTAAGGTACTATCAGATTAGGACCAGAGATCGTACAAACGATTCATTGGTATAAATCTATAATATTAACTCTTCGCAAACAAATCATTGGTAAATTTACCAACAACTTGTTTGCGAAGAGTTAATATTATAGATTTGTACTAATGAATCGTTTGTACGATCTCTGGTCCTAATCTGATAGTAGGTACCAATGATTCGTTGTGAAATTTCGTTAGTATTTTTCTCAGTGCAGTTATCTTGTGTATTTTTGGATTCAATTTATTTTCTTACTAGTCATTGCATTATTGAACTACGATAAAACATTCTTATAAGAAAATCAAGGTACTTCCACTGTACTAGTTGTATTAAATAGTACCTAGTCAAAGTAAGTAAGTACACCTGATTATGTTCGCTTTATTATACTTTATTAGTATTGCCGGAAGGAAAATGTAACATGCTTTTGAAATACTTTTATTATTCCCTTTAATTACTTACATACATTTTTATAAAACCTTTTGAACGATTACCGCTTTACTTCTAGAACAGTTTAATACTAGGTTACTACACATCTTTGTTAGCCTACCTACATAATATTCTGGGTTGTCATTCTAGCATATTTTAACACGTCTCGAACTGGTGTTATTCTGTCCAAATAAAAGTTACTTCCGATGGCCGGGCAGGTATTTTAGAGTTTTTTTTTTTTAAATTAAAAACAAATATACAGATTGTCCTTTTCGTACCATAAAGAATAATACCTATATTAAAAACAGAGGGCAAATCTTATTTATTAATTTATTTTATACATGCATCCACGGCAGGGGCCTTTTATATGTTATACAGAAAAAAACTAATCATATTCTCATTCACAACATAGTTGGAGCAAGACGAGAAAAACAATTGGCGAAGAAAAGTTATATTTTGATACATTTATTAAAATAAGTCTGAATTCTCGATAGTTATATTTGCACACAGTAATTTGAACCAAAAAATGTATACCTACAGCTTATGGAGCCTCCGAAATATGTTTCCATCTTTTTTCTGTGATTTTTTGGTTGTTCTGCAAAAGACGAGTTAACCTATTTGATTTTGGGACATAGAATAATGAATTAGATAAAGATTGACAGATACCCCAATAAATACCTTCTCAGAAAGCGATATTATTGTGTCGTGAAGGCAGGGAAGGTTTGATTTGTTGGTCCAGTAATGGCTAACAAACACACTAAAGTGAAAATATGATAGCACTAATTCACAATATAAACATGATAAAAATAATATAATGTCTACCACTACCACAATAAAACCACGTTATAATGGTATCTAATATAGACAGGTTTAGTGTAGTTGTTATTATTAATTTATCCGGAACATGTTAGCGTAGTACAAATCCACGACGTAATGTGTTATGGAATTATGTACCTATTATTAAAATAATAGTGACGACTAGCATGTGAAATCCGGAAAGTTAAATTCGATTCCCGGAAAATTTATACGTACATTAACTTATTTTTGTAATAAGTAAATGTTTTTTGTCTTTTCATATTCTGTATTTATTAATTGATTTTAAACAATGGCATAACAGTTAATAACCTTTGCGTTTACATCTTCATTGGAGAACCATGTTTACACAATACTGTAACATTCATGTACAAAATCTAATCGGACGAAGTGAAGAATGTGTCCCAACGCTTACGAATTGGCTCTAGGCTAGCTAACATGGTCACTTTAGTGTCCATGCATAATGTTCGCCAATTCCGCCATTCTCATATAATTATATAATAAGTTACAATCCATTGGATTGGTCTGCAACGAGTTTGGTTTTTCTTCTCCATTCGTCTCTATTCTCAGCCAGTCTTTTCAGCTCTACGTATGAGCCACAGTTCATGTCCCTCTTCAGTTGGTCCATATACGCGACTCTTGGTCGGCCTCTGCCATTTGTCCCCTCGATCTTACCCTCCGCGATGGCGATGAGTAGTCCTGGGTGCCTGATGTTGTGGCCAATCCAGTTAGCTCGTTGTTGGCCGATTCTCTTAAGAAGTTGCCTTTTTTCGCCTACCCTGGTTAATACTTCTTCGTTTTCGACGTGTTCCGACCAATGGATCTTAAGCATGCGTCTGTAGCACCACATCTCAAAGGCCGCCAACCGTCCGCTTTCACTCTTGCTGATGGTCCACGTCTCACAACCATAAAGCAGAATGATAATCACAAGATAAGGTCAACCAATCGAGAAATATTTAATGAAAACCATAGGAGTAACCATTTTTATGGGATCTCGAATGGATCCAAAACTTCCGAACCAGACGCTAGAACGATTAAGTTCAATATTTTTGCGGCTTCTAGTTCAATGAGATAGTTCTCCGATCGAGATGTCCGACTGGTATTGTCATCTGCACATTGACCCCATACCCAGTTCAACAAAAAAACTTCTAAATATTAGGCAAATAATTTATGTTATTAATTTTGACCAGCCGTTTCCAGAATTATTTTATTAAGAACATTTTTGAGACAAGGAGTAAAAAAGATATAAAAAATCTATTATAAATAAATGGAAAATAAATTGTCCATCACTATTGTAAATAATAAACCTGTTGTTCTGCTGATTATGCATGATCGATGAAGGCATGCACATTATGATTATAGATCATAATCTCAAGAATATACCTATCGACGGATCTATCAGTGATTTGATCTATATTATACAATCTATAAGTACCAACAACAAGATTACGTTTGTGAATCTTGTAAGTCTCTTACTAATACTGTACAAATGATATTAGACACAACAAGCTTGTTAATAATAAACCAGAACATGTTTTTTATTATATAATGCGGAAGATAATCAATACATGATTTGTTTATATATTAACTAGCTGACCCGGCAAACGTCGTTTTGCCATTAACATTATGCCATATTATACTAATATCGCTATTAAAAAATATGGGTTGATGGTAGAAGGGTTAAAATTTAGGGCTGGGTGTATTTTTTAATGCCTCACCATAAAAAAATTAAAATTGTCCATTTAAAAAAAAAAAAACTTTAACTTTTAGGCGTATGAAAATGGATGTTGGCCGATTCATAGACCTACCCGATAAGCACACAAAATTTCATCAAAATCGATCCAGCCGTTTCGGAGTAGTATGATAACAAATACCGTGACACGAGAATTTTATATATTAGATTAATTTGCCATAAAAAAATAATAAAAATTACTTTCAATGGAAAATCTAGAGTTCGAATCCCGTTGTCAATTTATTCTGCACTAATGACGCAAAATTATTTAATTATTTGTGAGGATGTTCGAGAGTGTATTTCGGTTTATCATAAATCTTGATTATTTCGAAAAATATTTCTAAAATTGAGTCAAAAAGTAGTCGAACAAGAATTAGAGAGCTCGACCATCTATTTCAGGTTTTCAAACATAAAAAGTTTCAATTCTATATTTAATTTTAATATGTAGGATAATAACAGTATGGGGTAGTATTTATATCTATACTTATTCTAAATACGTTTATATTATTTCAAAGCTTTAACCTAAAACTATTTTGAGAATTGTATGAGGAAAAACGAGCACGTGAAGTCAAATAAAAATACCACATTTCAATAAGACAGCACAAATGTTACATAAAAGCTTGTATGAAGAGATGATTACATATTCTACATTCCTACCCCGCGAGAGATGCCAAATATTAAGAATATCATCGATGATTATTATGTGAACTTGTTAATAATAATTTAAAAGGTACGTTCTTCTTAAAGTGCCATGTTGGCGTAGGCTTCTCTGTCCTATGCTAGCTGGAATAGCCCTTTCATTCTCTGGATTCCTGTCCACTCTCTGATGTTTCTTAGCCAGGACATTTGCCATCCTCCCACACCGCAACTATCCTAAATATTTCCCTACAAGATGAGTTGGAGCAAAGCATATTTCTCATTAGGTGTACCTAATTACTTTTTATTAACAAGTCAATAGGTTAATGCGGTAGGTGAAATAAATATTTGTTTGAATTGTTGCATTTTAATATTTATTTAAAATTGTATTCTTAACCAATTTATTAATAAAGTAAATGTAATTTTGAAAAAAAGTAACGCTCGTGTGGAAAGACTGATCGATTACATAATAACGAAGAAGTTATATAGTTAGAATAAGAGTAAATAAGTCGATTCTATAGTTTAAATTCCATAGACCGAATCTGTTCTGCAGATATAATAGAGAATAGGAGAATATATTTGAGGAGCTACGTGAATGTGATAGAATGGAGAAGTTCGTTTGAATTATTCGAACAAAAGTTTGTGGCATCTGATTATTTAATGATGAATTGACATTATGATATGGTATGGAGACAAAGTTGATACAAAGTTTAAACGAACTTCACTAAGCATAAAAAATATTCGCGGAGTATGTAACTATATAAGTATAAAAACACGATTCATCCGATATAATATAATACTTCGCCTCAAGATAATTTTCTTTTTTGAAAACTGGTCGTCGACTATTCGATGAAATAAAAAAAACGTTGTCATCACTAATTTATCAACCCCTCGGCAAGGTCTACAATAAAGTTTCGTCTTGTTGTGTCCCACCCTAGAGGCGTCTAGGGATTTCAATTTGTTGATAATTAAACGTACATGCTTTGAATTCTTATTGTAGCATTGTTCCGGCCAATTAAAACAATAGAACCAAGTATCCAGTATATACTAGTCATTACTGTATTAATTGTATTATATATTTCGGATAATTACTGTCACATTGAGAGTTGAATAAAATGATTTTAATAATTATAAGTTCATTGGAAGAACTTGAAGGATGTCTGGACTAATTAAATTATTAGTAATATTGTATTTATTTACAGGATAAATCTGTATCTGTCTATATTACTATGGTACCTACTTCTCACAAGTGGGGTAGCCAGCAGATTGACTGCATTTAATGAATATACAAGTCGTCCTTTTTCATTTATTTATTTATTGAAACAATTAACAAGATGAGATAGATTATATGGAATATGAATCATAATCCTTAGTATTAAGATTTATTTATGAAGAATACTAGGTATATTTTTAAGTTTTATTAAGGTTTTTATTTACATTTTTTTTTCAAGTATCGTCTATGTAGTGTAACTTAAGTGTAACTTAATAATAAGATATTCAGAATAGGTGGCATGCCTCATCATCCTTGAATTCAATAATATATGCTAAATGCTTACATTGATAATTTACGAATATCTATACTTAACAGGACATTCAAAAACTTGCAACAAAACGTGGAACCTATATTATTCACTACTACTACTACTACTACACCATCACGGTATATCCCACAAGTGGGGTAGCTAGCTGGCCAGCTACACGTAATAAATATGCAATACGTCCTGTTTGTGCCAACAAAAAAACATTCAGGATGGGTGGCAAACCCCATAGATGATTTTAAGATGTAAAATATCTTTATTTTTCAAACATCTGCCTTTTACAGGACACTCGAAAACTTATGGAAATGAGTGGGGAGCAATTCATTGCTGGGTGCTCTGCAGGAACACTACATTATTCAATTAGTACAAAATCACTCTAGCCAGACGTAAGAAGTTGGTTTCATCCGTGTGTTACCATAAGAAACGGTAAAAGCGCAAAAAGAAGAATGGCGAATGAATTATATTAGTATTCTGCTATCATGCTTATTGAAACTGTGAACGTTTCTTTATCATAGATTTCTTGTATTGAGAAACATTACAAATCATTAGAGTCAGACGTTGATATAATGTACAGTAACTCTATGGAAGTATATGGAACTGTTGTATTAATATTACTAGCTCACTGGAAGAAATATTTTTGCGTCATTTATCTTATCATATGTTCAAAAATTGAATTGTTTGATGTATTGAAAATTCTGCATACTTAGATAAGTAAAAATAAAACATTCATGTAAAGAACTTCAGGAAATTTCGCTCTCATCGTCAGGTCAACGTTTTTAGTCTCATGAAAATACTATACAAAAAAGTTTTATTTGACTAATTGAATATAAACTTCCACCAAAAACCATCGGTTGATAAT
The DNA here is from genome assembly GCA_947579605.1 of Athripsodes cinereus. NCBI lineage: Eukaryota > Metazoa > Arthropoda > Insecta > Trichoptera > Leptoceridae > Athripsodes > Athripsodes cinereus. The sequence goes on along the minus strand of OX388317.1, from coordinate 20,489,837 downwards.
ATTAGCAATGATACACTTATCTTTATTTATAAGTTATTAATTTATCTATAACCTCATTACGCCGACATTACACGCAAATAGAAAGATCAATGGATTAACTATGTAGGTATATAACCGGTGGCATAGTTCATTTCTGAATTGAAGATTTAAATATGTAATAACATAAAACATGTGCAGATTGAGTTAGTTCCAAACTCAGATATGAATCTCGTCTAATGGGTACTAACGCGACGATACACATTTATAATTATGTAACAACCAAACCCAGAACAATTAAAAAGGTCACTCTTCAATCTGTCCTAGCCTATTTACTTTGTATCTATTTTATTTATATGTAGATGTAAAGACCATAATTATACAACGATGGGGTTTGTCTTCTAGTCCTGAGTGTGAATGCGGCTCACAATTCCAAACAAAGTATCACTATATCCATTATGTCTTTCCATCTATCAACATTGCATTTAAAGCACTGAGAAAGCAAGCAAACAGCTAGAACACAAGTTTACTATTACTAGTAATAATATAATAGTTATATGGATAGCTATTCACTACTCATTACTATGTTGTATTTCATAATATATTATAGCAATGTGTGTGTAGAGGTACGTGATTGATATGTTAGATTGGATTGACTAATGCGATAGGAATTCTAACAGGCAAGCAGAGGAGATCTTGAATACATATGATACCTATTATTAATACACATACAATTCTCTATAACTTCAGTGTCTAATATTCTAGATATGTAGAGGAATATTTTTGCACTAGAATTTACGACACATATAGGGTAGGTTAAGTATGGAAGCAGAGTTATATACATAAATCAATTTTTTTACTAATATTCAAGTATGAATACAGAAATGTTCGTGTTTTTGCCAGTTACACTGAGGTTAGAAGTTGATACAAGTAAATCCCCCTCTATCCTCGAACAAATTAGTTCTAAAATCTGATTTAAAAACACAAAACACTTCAATTAGAGACACAAATGTACTATTATCTCTGTTTCTACGTTTTAGGATTTATCAAATTTGCTACTTTACCGCTCAATTATATGAGTAATTGTAGATTTTTTTCGATCCTTAACGCTGCCCTTTAGAACATAAACAGAAATTAGCTACCTTCTCTCTTAACGACACATCGAATCATCTCTTCCCATTGCAGTGCTGACAATATTCTATCTTTGCCATAGGTATGAAGTATTATGAAATAAGGTAGTTTGAGCTCATTAGACACCTTTTAGAAGAACGAATCGTAGTAGGTACTCTTTTTGGTCAAAACCAGAATTATAGCGAGATGTTAGTTTTAGTTCATGCACTATAGAAGAGATGTCGGTCCAATTTATGTTTGACTCAATTGTAGTGTTCTGGATATACCTAGGTACCTACATAACAGATAAATACATGTGTATCTTTGACTTTGACATTGTCCCCTAGACACTTAGAAGATTTAAATTAAATTAATCTTGTGTTAGAAAAGAAAGTTATTATTTTTTTAATCTGCATTATAATTATTTTTATCCAAGTGAAATTACTGAAATGAACGTAGCATATAACAGTAAAATTGCTTGTTGTTATTATTGTGAGAAATGCTATCTATTGAAAGGCCAAAATACGAAAAAATTTAAACATGGTTTTTAATTAACTCTGATTTATAACACTTCATTGTTATCAAATAATAATCTTCATACTTCTTATACAAAGAAATAATAATTACTTTTTCACGCGATCTTTTGTAAAAATACGATGTTTTATCTCGTATACGTAATATTATTTTGTTTTTAATTATTGTAAAAATAACACTTAAGCTACTTTACACAAGAATACTAAAGCTGCCGACTTGTTTGCAACTAATTTTATTAATTAAAGAAACTTTTTTCATCAGAAAGTGTTCTCAAACATTGTATGTAGTAGGTATTGTCATTTTATACGAGAATCGCGTCGTCAAATAGTTTGTTACTAAATTAATTGACTATCTTTTCATTCGACGAATGACCATATTTGAGTTTATTAAAGACGAAAAATGAGGAAAATGTTAATAGTTTGTTAAAGAAATGATTTATATAAGTTAAGGGTACAACATAAGAGATTCATTTTTGTATTTAAGAAGAAACAGGAAATAAAATATTAAAATGAAAATACTTACAAGAAATTATGATTTAAAATTGAACAAATACTTACCCAGATCAATCGGTCACAGATTTGGCCAGAAATATTGTCGATTTCGATAACTTTAATACATATTTATAAAAACAAAATTCGATTAGAGATTACCGTCACGAAGCATTCATAAAATTTTCTATAAAAATTGCAAAATGATTTTAGTATCCGACTAGTGCTCAACATGAATTTCATAGTGTAAAAATACTCAAATAGAAAGTGGTTCTAGAGTTTGAATGAGTCAATCTGGTAACGGACCACGAGTCATGACTCATACCTACCACTTCTTCTTTATTATAATACCGAATACTTTAGGTAGGTAGTAAGACCAATGGCCTATCTCAACGTTATCATTAACACGAGATAAATAATATATCTTTACTTGCACTTTGTAACGATACCTACTTAATTATGTTGGTAGGTAGAATGTATACAGGTAACGGATTTTAAAATTACTTATAGGTAATAATTATAGTAACTTAGACAATGTATTTTAAAATGCTCCGTTTTGTGTGATGCCATAGTTAGGGCTTAATTAAGAATCATAACATCTCGTAGATCAATGGATATTTAACCATGTTTCTAGTATCTGCGTACTCTTTAGAGTTGGCAAATCATGTGGAATTTTGTTGCGCGACAACATCTAGTCACACGGAAGGTACGAAGTAATGAAAGCAGCTGCTCATTTAGAGATCAATTTTGATCAAAAAAAAATTCGCCCTTAAAATAATTGAATAAAAAAACTTTCATTAGAAACTTAAATAAAAACTCACTGATGATGTATATCTATCCGAGAGGTCTCTGAGTCAAATATTGTTCATAATGGAAGTATTACAGTGTTTTATTTTAAATCTATTTTAATTCTATACTCGCTTTCCATACAAATCTGTTATCACTAATATCTCTGTCAATATAATAAATAAGATATTCTCAATATTTTTAGCCTGAAACCTGCACAAAGGATAAGACATCGTAAAGAGTGTATAATTTTACCTTTAACTTGTCTAATTAAACACAAACATAAATATTAGATTTCAACAATAATTAAATATTCTTAGGATGTGCGCGTGTAATATCGAACAAAGGAATAAAAAGAAAAGAAACTTCATAAAAAAACTGCTAAATATATCCAATGAATGAAACGAAAGAAAAATAATTAAGTATAATGTACATATCGACAAAGAATTGTTATTAGGATAAAACGATCGAGTAATTTTAATATACCAATTATTATTGTTATAATAAGAATGTATTGTTGTTTAAGAAGACCTAAAGATGTTCGATAGCTGTACTAATGAATTCGATTAGAGGGAATAAATTCGAATTAGGAAAACGTCGATCGAACAATATAATAATACTTACAAACCTAATTTAATCCTACGCAGTTAGATAAAGCCTCGTACAAAATGAATGAAATAAAATTTACATACATATTACATATTACCATTATGCTGCAACCCTCGCGAGGTAGGCAGATTTTTTTTTTGCATACATCACATCTATGTATGTATGTAATTCCTCATACATGCTTTCCTGTTCCTTGTACTAAGTACGAGTAAGTTCTGAAGTTCTCCTTGGAACATTCGTTTATCAGATGGTCGATAGATTGTGTCATTCCATATGCGCACACTGATGAATCAATCCATCCCCATTTGTATTAAGTTAGAAGCAGTGTAGCCCACATCACATCTTAAATGATTTAACGTACACCATATTTTGCTGGGCAATGTAAATTTAAAAAGTTCTTCTATTGTATCTAGTACCTACAAGGTTTTAATTTTTTACTGACGTTGATGTCCAAAGTTCTCTACACCTATTTTCAGTACTCAAGTCCGAGCTTTTAGCAACAGTTTTCCAGTAAGGACGTCGTGATACTAGGCGGTATCTATACATAGATGTTTAGATATATTGTGTAAAATTCAATAACAAGAATATTTGTATAATATTTTTTTAATTGGGTTCACCTTGTAAACGTAAGGAAATCCTATACTTGTGTGTTGGATAGTAAAAATACTAAAGAAGAGTACCTATATTAATATTGATCATAGAGCCGACGGCAATTATGAATAATATAAGGTAAGCCTGTATTATAAAGGAAAGAAAGTTTATTTTTATTACCTCATTGAATGTAGACATGTAAAGTTGAGCCATATTTCAACGATTCAATTTGAATTGAATGATCAATATTGCTATCAGGCCATCGTGAGACAATACTAATTATTAATGATACAAGAGGAGATTCATATATATTTCGGTTCGACTATTTAAATTAAAAACAAGACAGAAGAAGATTGAATAAAACTTTTTTCTATCCTTCGGCTATGAAGTCAGTTGTATTTATAATCCAATCCTTGACGATGGTCCAGTTGGAAGAATAAGGCTGAAACGTCGGATGGATCAAAAATACACATCGTTTACCCGAAAGAGTAGAGCATCATGAAAACTTCAAAATATAATTCAAATTCAACTGAGGTATAAGTAGATATTCTACACAATATGTAGCCTGTCATGTAGGAACATTTCATCCAAATTAAAAATTGACAGCATAACAAGAGATTGTCGGGCGATCTTTTAATATACTGATCAATGTCGAATCATCTAAACTCCCTATTACAGACATCTATGATGTATTTTGTATCAATGAATTTATGGATTGAACGGTAAATATGAAGAGGATTCATTTTTATATCCATCATTAATAATAAAACACATTAAAAGTATACATAGTCATAAGAACAGGGTTCTTATACATAGTCATAACAACAAGGTTCTGCGATCATATATGATATCATTTAATGTATTTTATTACGATTATAAAGTGAGTATGCAATAAAAACGAGTAATATTATGTATCGGTTTTCAATAAAATTATCATTCAAATTCAAGCATATGCACATTAATATAACGCTATTGCAGATCAACCATAAAAAAAATTAACCACAAGATATTTTATGTTCTACTTTATATTGCATTGATGTTCGACATTATGGCTGTTTATCTGCCCTAAAGTAGAGCGCTAGATATTTCTAGAATATGCTTCGATTAGTGAATAAAAAGAGTTCTAGAGTGGTAACTGTAAAAAGGTATTAAGTGACGGATGTTGTAAAGGGTTAGTTGGAAGACATCGCATTCTAGCGATAAACTCGCTCTCTGTATATTGAATAACTGATATTATTATGATACTTAGTATTGGTTTGAAATAATGTAACCAATGTAGGTACAGTGAAGAATAACATAAATAAAGAAGATTGTAGAAAGGAAGTGGATGCAGCAATCCTAAGAAAAATAAGAATAAATTCAAATATATTTATTCAGTAAAAAATATAAGACAATAAACAATCAATACAAAATAATAATAAAAACATATATCTTTCTTTTATTTGTTCCTTCAAAATTGAGCAGAGCCCGTGCTTTAAAGGAACAGTAAGATAAGCGTTTATCCGGGAATATACCTAAAATATCTGAAGGGTCAGAGTCAGTCAGAAGAACAACGATGACACTCACGCTACAGAATAACCTGTGCATTAGATCAAACTATTGTGTATAAGCGAGTCTGCATCTATAACCATGAATTACCAATTTATTACTTATTTGCCTCTAACCTTCGTCTTTCCACTGTTGGATATTAGAGACATCTTAAAAACCCCGCCACAATTTTTGATTTCGAGTAATACGAACCCACTGTTTACACATAACTCAAACAATACTTCGAGTATCAGCCCATCTTTTTTTATTAAAAATATGTCTTTATAAGACTTAAGACATCTTTCTCTAATACACCTTAGTTTTTTTTACATTCTATTACTTACATAATTTATCTCTTTCTATTAGGCAGAAGTACTTAAAGCATAGGTATATTATGTATTCAATAAAAAGGTCAATGTTACTTTCACCTGTAAAAGTTAAACACATACTTAGTATTACTGTGTATGTACTTAATGATTTATCATTGTTACTTACAACAAGGATTAAAAGACTAGAAACTATATTCAAAGGTTTATTTATGACTATCGATAGACTACAAAGAACGGAGGAAAATAGAATTAAGTAAATAAAATACTTTCATAATTATCTTAACAGGTCTCGTAAAACCACTTTCATGATGTGAAACTTTTGTCAGATACCAGTATCATATTATTTAATATAATTCTATTCACTACATCTGGTGTTTAGTGCGTTAACCAGACATGATGTTTTTCGATTTGATAATGATAACTTAATGGAACCTTTAGTTTGATTTCTATTTCAATATGATATAAGCCGCTTAAAAGGTAACTGATTCTGTCCGTGTTTGAAAATTAAATTTACAATAATGCAATGAACGTGTCTCATTTGGTACCTACAATAAAACTCTGTATTATTCCCGCTTTATCTTGTGAATTGCAATAGATTTTTTTTTGTACATAGATTGCCATCTTCGTACGTCGATGCTTTGCAAGCTGATACATTAAAGTAATTTTATATTATTATGATTTTTTATCTTTCTGAAGACAATTTTTTAATTAATATTATGTAGTTTTTTTAAATGGACGTGGATGTTGATCCTAAGAAATGTAAAGCGCCCTTGAAGTGATATTATCACAGTACGGCGATATATAAATATGTAGTCATATTATTATTATTAATTTAAAATTTATTTTGAAATATATTTTACATTCTGTTTTTTCAATTAATTTTTTTATTGTTTATTTTATTATTTCGATTGTATTTCTCAAGTTTTACCGTGTAATATTGAAACTATTGGTCACAGTGGTCAAATCGGATACCAGTCGACGAGGGCGCAAGTTTCATTGCGTGAAGCTGCATTAGCATTCCTAGGAACAGGTTTCCGGTACTTTTATAATAAGCAACAATATATTATTATTACTCAAGATTATGTTATGTATAATTTTATTACACCTTTTTATACAACCTATTTAGGCACTATCACTGTAAGTGCATTGGACTTTTCATAAGTAGATAGTGTGGTGTTTTTATTCAATCATAAACGTCTTCTATTATAAAGTTTGTTAAGGAATTCTGGAAGAGAATAAATAAAAATCTCCCTTAATTGTGGTTGCCCGAAAAACAACTGAACGTAATAACATTCAAGTCATCTTGTTCGTAACAATCAAAATCGTTGAATCTTTTCAATTTTATAGAATGGTAACAATACTCATGATATTTTATTGAGTTGACTTTTATTTTGTAAAACTCCATGTTTATGTATGGAAGAAAACATAATTGGTTTTAATTTTACTTTATATTTGATTACATGGTCACCTTGTTTTGATTTATAAAGTTTGACAATGACTTTGTTAGTCGAAACAAGATCACTATAATAATAAAACATAAAGTAAAAACTAAAACCATTCGTGTTTTGTTCCACATATAAACACTAATGATCTTTCATCTAACATTGATATTGATGTGCATGGAAGTTGGTGTGATAGAAAATTAAAAATAAAGAAATTGGAGAAGTCTATATCAGTTTAAAGAATTTTTCACAAATTTTAATCTAAATTGAATAAACATCTACTAAAAAAAATAAAAAGAGTAGATATGTATGCATAATAAATCTCGACATTTTTGTGAATAATTAACTTACTACTACACCATCATGTTATATCCCACAAATGGGGTAGCCCGCAGACCAACTATAATTCATTAAACATGCAAGCCGTCTTCTCCTTTCTAACTAAAATTAAGACATTCAGAATGGGTGGTACACCTCATTACTGAATTTAAGATGGCAAATGTATTTATTTTCTAGAGCACCTGCCTTTTATTTTATCGACTAAAACAAAAATGATATAACAAAAAATAAAAAAATAACGAAACAGCGTTGAATGAAATTATTATGTTAAAAAAATATGAAATAATTTTTGCGTAAAATTTTAATTCTTAATTTATAATCTTAATCTTAAGCAAACCTTATCCTTGATAAAATTTCAAAAGATTGTTAAATATAAAATATTATTTAAAACCTGACTGGTGACATCCAATTATAAATTCGATTAATTATGATTAAACAATGGAGAACCGTACTTAAATATTGTTTATAGGTATACAATTATTAATTAAATAAATATAGCATTTCCAAGAAAATCCTTTTGTTAAAGATTGTGGAAGGAGTATTGGATATCACAGAAAATAAATTCAAAACATCTTAAGATACCTACCCAAATAATTATCTCGAGAAGATGGTTAGTAAAACCCTTTTATGTAGATACCTACCTATTATCGAGAAATAAAGAATTTGTTGGTAGCCTCAAAATAAAACATTTTACATCTCAAATTCGGCGTTGATGTTTGCCACCCATCCTGAATGTCTTTTTCCCATCCTGAATCCTGAATGAATTTTTGTTGGCACGGAGAGGACAGTTTGCAGTTTGTTTATTACATACAGCTATTCTGCTGGCAACCCAACGAGTGGGATATGCCTTGGTGGCATATATATAATTAGGATAGTCAGGAACCTATTAACAAAGCTTAGAATGAAAATGGCAGTTTTTTTTCCTGTCATTCGACATCCTAAACTGTGATATTTTCTATGTATAACCTATGCATGATTTACCGTTTCAGTCGCCACGTGCGACAAGTACAGCTCAAGGGCATTGTAACGATGTAGTTATGTACCTACTAATAAATACCCACTATGCTAAGGCGACGTACTCACAGCAGTGAGTATATGTAGGCATAATTCACTCGATGTCGGGTGCCTTGCCGGAAAAAAAAGAAAGAAAGAAGAACCTATGCATGATTTGTTCCTGCATGACAGTATCTACATATTATTAAGGTTTACATAATAGGTAAATCAATGAATTATACCTCGACTAAAAATCACGTAGCTATAATCGTACTAACCTATTATTATATTAATTATTTATTTCGTTTTGTAAAAATAGCATTAATTTTAAATACAGAATACAAAAGAAAAACTTAAATAGGCACGTGACTTCACATACGAAGCAGAGAATTAGGGGTCCTTTTAAACGGTAATAAAATTGAACCAAGTCATAAAATGTAATTTAACAAAATATTTCGTTACATAAATTTTATGATATTTTTTGAAAATTTAACACACGAAACTACCATTATTACAAGGCTTAGAAAAGACAACGTCACCTTATTCGGTAGTGCCCCGGACGGGACTTGAGCCTGCAACCCATCCTTTATAATTATTGTAGGTATTTCATTTAGAATGTTATAAAGGTTTCATTCGAAGATTCCATAATTTCTTGTGGTACAAAACACTTTATACCTCATAATAATAACTACAATACTATCACGGCGTATCCCACAAGTGGGTAAGCCAACGGATTAACTGCAAGTAATAAACATGCAGACTTTCCTCTCCGTGCCAATAAAAATAATACATTTATTTATTTATTTATTAATTCAATATACGGTGCAATATACAACATAATCAAGTGCATCATACATACAGGTATACATACAATAACAACATTATGCATCTATAGGTATCATTGCTACTATAGCTACTACATATATACATGCTGGATTGGTGGCGTGCCTCACCGCTGAATTGTAGATATCAATTATCTTACATGTGAGATTTTATGAATATGTGCCTTTCACAGGAGACTCAAAAACAGAATTCAACGGAGTGATTACTTATCTTAGCAAATAAATAAAAAAGTGTAACTGTACTTATTAATACTCGCCTGCTTGTAAGTTTATCTTCTAGTCGGAATGGGTGGCAAATCCCATCACAATGTATTATTAAGCATCCTTCAAAGCACGAGCTCTGCTCAATTTTGAAGGAACAAATAAAAGAAAGATATATGTTTTGATTATTATTTTGTATTGATTGTTTATTGTTTTAAGTGTGTATTTTTTACTGAATAAATATATTTAATGAATATTGGAGCAGGCTTAGGCAACAGACATCCGGAGAGTGGAGGAGATATTTCAATTGGCACAGAAACAATAATAGTACTACGTCAGAGTAATAGCCGACAATAGGGGGACCTAACATGCTATTCAAAGAAGAAGTATGTAAAAATGTTAAACGCTACGATTTACGGATCCCTGACTAATAATTATTGTTATTTAGGAAATTTTCGTTAGCCCTGAACAATAACGACAGGTCTAAATACTATTCCATTATAATAATTTAACAAAGAAACGAAAACGTGAGGGTACAAAAGAGAAAAGGAGAAGATGTTACATTGCTATAGATATCACGTCGTTATAGCGTACCTACTGTACCTTTACTTCACTGTGCCGTATAGTACGTGATTGAGAACGAAAAGTTTGCCATACGTAAATAGAGAAAAAAATAATGTTATATTTCTTTTGTTTTAAAAACGTACAGGTAACCGCCAACCAGGTAATTACGCTAATTACAATTAGACTAAAAATTCCATGTCTTAATAGTAAAATAATAATAATTTTGTTTTAAAATTTTAATTATATTACTGTTGGCCATATTTCGTAAACCAATGGTTGATGGATGCCATAATTTAATATAAATAAAATCTAAAATATTAATATTCGACGTTGAACGTAATAAAAAAAAACAAATGACGTAATTGTAGGTAGGTAGACTTGATTTTTTTACAAGTGCCCTAGCACCGCTACGCACACAGTCACAGTTAATGTGTATTACAGAACACGTGATTGTATTAGTAACCGAGAACCATCGCTGTGATTGGCTGGTGCATTGTGTGGTGTGTGTAGCATACCCATTACTGAAGGATGTGTTATTAGCGGGACACTCTTAAATTAATTCTACTTTAAATAAATAAGAAAATAATTGGATACGTTGCAAAATATAAGACTTTCTGCTTCATCTAGAGGTTTTTGAAGGTATATTACAATGGTGTTTTAACAAATTAATTTAAAAATACTGATTTGAAACTAAATTAATAATATGGTTTTTATCGATTTTTTTTGAGTTTCCCCCAAAATCACACAATCCTAAAATTATCTACTAATAAAGGTACCTGGATATCTAGGTACCACCGTAGAAGGGACTAAATTATTGAATAAAATGTTGCCAATAACTGCCATAATCTAATTTTATAATGTAGGTTTAAACTTAAGCACACGTTACATTGAAAAGTCACGTTTTAGCACAATAAATCAACGAGCTTTTCATTATTTTATTACATATAAGATTATTGTTATTATTAACTATGAAAATATAAAATATACTATAGCTTTTCTACGCGAACTATTTAACCACTACAAAGTATATTTTAAAGGCAAGAAATATTTTAATTTTTTTATTTTATATAATTATACAAACATGCCATCACGTACATGACTTGCGGGGCTGACAAAGGATCATACAACATTCTATGTATGTATCTGAACTGGAAAAACTTAAGAATAATATGTATTATTTTTAATAGTCTATTTGTGTTATTTTGTGTGGTATATTCCACAAACATTGTAGTAAATAACATAATATAACATGTATAGACAATTCACACAGACCGAGCTAGTCCCAAATTAAGATATGAATATTGTATTATGGGTACTAACACGACGATACACATTATGCATTGATTGAGTCTATACTATTTATATTATTTTATTATGCTTTTTGTTTTTAGTACTTATACCTACTTAAGTTATATGTACCTATATATATTTTGTTTATTTTTTATTATATCTTTTCTTTTATGTACTTAACTATGTACATCAATATTAATGTATCTCGTATCTCTCTCACATTTGGTTGGTTGGTAGAAATTGCCTAAAGGCAATAAACCCGCCATTTGTGCTACTTTATGCACATTGCACTGAACACATATCGTCCCTCTTCTGACTAACTGTCGTATCTGACATTTTTGGCGAAATCGAGTTATGATCACCAATGTGTATTTATATGTGCCCTGCATGTTCTCACTGAAGATCACACCTGTAACTGTTACCGTTATCCTGGAAAAGCTTTCTGATTTGTTGTCGCATTTACGAATTACTCTAAATAAAATGTGTTGTATCTACTAATTCCTCAAAATTTCATCACAAAAATAATTCAGAGATATATAAGAATAGGTACAAATAAAATAATGTAATATATTTACACTGTATCATGTAACTAGGAAAGACGATAATATGCACGGCAAAACACTAAAAACGTTCTCCTGAACAATTTACATTTAGGCAGAAGAGGGGCGATATTATGCATGTAACATCCAATTTGAAAAAGGTCATTCTTCATTTTGCCTTGGTCGGGAATCGAACCCTCGTGAGGCAAGTGCGTTAGCCTCCGCGCCACAACAGTCGTCAACTTCTCACAACATATGATAAACTGACTGGTTGTCCTCTACGTGTTATTTCGTAATTGTGATGATTTCGTGTTAGCTAAATGATAACATTCTTCGGTAAACGCTTTAATATTCATTACATTCGAGCAGTGTTAACGCTATGAATGAAAATCCACAGATTTATATTTTTGTATTACTACTATTAGTACTAATATTTCTTTGATGAATGTAGGTCTTTGAAAACTTTTTCATGCTTTTCTGTTTCGAGCTGCTCAGACTCGCAACCTTTCCATTAATTGTTCTGTACTCGAATCTAGCATAATTGGTTAAGAAATATAATAATTATCTTCACCACAAGAGTAGTATCCATCGGACTAATTGCTCGCAAGTAGCATATATGCATTATATCATCCTTTCTGTACCATACAAGCCAACTAAATTTGATATTCTCAGAATATACCTCAACCAGGATCAATGTCTCTCCCAAATCATATAAATATGTTTTGGAAAAATCCTCTCTGTGCCATTAAACGAAATATAATTTGATACTCTCAGAATATATGTAGAAGAATGAGCGGATTGGAAGAGGAGTGTTGGGCGAAAGAAAGAAGGGGTGTAAGAAAGTGCGGATATCCAAGACTACGTGTGTTTACCACGTGAATCAAATAATAAGGAAGACCGCGTGTTGAATACGACAAATCGGTGTTCATGTATGAGAAACTAGATGAATGTGGAAAAAGCGAAAGAAGCATGTAAAAATATATCAAAATGACGTCTTGTTCTCTATGTCCACCCCACCTGGGACACGGTGTGCGTGTACCTATAGATAGATAGAACGAGTATATTGTAGCAAGAATCGTCATTTCTCCTATATCACATAAATAGGCTATTCTAAGTAGGTACATCAGCACACAACCTTATTAGCAAGGGGAATCTTTGGAGATTGAAACCAATGGCGTTAAGAAGGATATGAGATTCACACCCCCTACATAGGTATACGTAGTACAATAATAGTGTCAGCATTTTATTGATTGATGATCTGGCCACGTCCATCCCAAAAATGTATTTTTTTCTGAAATATCTAAAACCCAATTGTCTTTTTACTATTATTCCAGTCCAGTCAAGTATAAAAACATGTCCCAATGTATCTTCTATCAGATTATATAAACAAGCTTATTTCTATACGTACTAGTTTTAGGACCTTTAGTACATGCTTTCCAGATTGTAAACAAGATTACATTATTTTAATTTAATATTAAGACATAAAATAGCATTTACCTTTAGTTAGATTAAAAAACAATATAACATTACGTTATTTAATGAATTTGTAAACAAATCAAATATAAAAGTATTACACCAAATCATTCGAGATTGACCATGAAATTTAAAAAAAATATCTTAACTAAATAAATTAATAATTGTTAAGGTTTAAGTAACTACCTACAAGAAAAATGCTAACATTAATTTAATTTAACAACATTAATTTAACAATTGCATCATGCTTTTTTGTTAACGCATAGGTTACCAGAACGCCTATCAAGAAAACTGAATAATATAAAACTGTGTTTAACTTTAACAGTATTTATTTAAAAAAATATGTATATTCATATTTTCAATACAGAAAAATACTTTTTGTTCGAAGTAATAGTAAAAAATGCACATAAATTTTGATATAATGGTAAAAATTTGCATATTATGTAAAAGGGTAATTTTGGTACAATGCTAAAAAAATTTGCCAATATATAGGTAAGTATGTATAAAAAAGTAATTTTGGTGTAATAGTAAAAAAATTGCCCATATATATATACAGGCCCATTTTACCATGTAAAAGAGTAATTTGGTAGGTATAATAGTAAAAAAATAGTAGGTACGTAGGTTGGTATATATAACATAGTAATTTTGGTAGGTATATCTAGTAGTAAAAAAATTGGCCGTATAATTATTATATATATGTAAAATAGTAATTTTAATCCTAAAATAGTAACTTTGCTCGACAAATTTCGTCCGTTCGTAACGCAAATATAATAATTGAGATAATGGACGCCCAAGGGATTATGACGAAGCAAATCCAGTCGGTGACGGTGACTATGTATGTATTTGTATTATTGATATCTCAAAATAATAATAGTAATAACATCAACCACCGATAATTCTCTAGTAATCTTCATCTGTAGGTAGAAAGCACGAACGAGAGGGTAAACAATACACACTCACATACACACACACTGTGTCAACACAAGTAGGTAGTAAGTATTCGTAGGGGTGGTAAGATAAAGATCACATCATGTCGATATTGATATAATATACTAATACATTATCTAGGTATATCGTAACGTAGACGAAAATAATCGATTTGAGAATCACCAGTAGACACTCGTTTATTCGATAAGTCGGTTTCGATCATTTTCGGTGAAGAGATCGATACCTACTTATTTTCGAGTTATTCGATATCATCAGCGAAATTTTTTTATATTTTTTTTTTAACGTTGTAGGTACCTACAATGATAGCTTTTTAACATTCGGATTTCTCTCTGCCTACCCCACTTGGTATTCGGCGTTAGGGTATATCTTGATAGATTTATTAATAGAAAACGTTAACAATATGATTTGAAAATAGGTAAACTCTTCCTAAACCAAAAAAAGTGTTCATTTGTCCCGTGGAGCACCCAGTAAAGAATTGGTCTCGAGTGTCCTGTAAAAGGCAGGCGTTCGAAAAAATAAAGACATATTACATCTCAAATTCAGCGATGAGGTTTGCCACCCATTTTGAAAGTTTTATTTTTTAATGGCACTGAGAAGACAGCCTGCATGTTCGTTACATGCAGCTGTTCTGCTGGCTACCCCACTCGTGGGATATGCCGTGATGGTGTAGTAGTAGTAAAGTGTTCATTACACACCAAGTATAAGACATTAACATAAGTTTTGACACCCTTCCCGAATTTCTTTAATTTTCATTGCACAATGAGGATTAATTATGTGTTTAATTTAATTTAACCTAGTTAGCCCGCTGGTTATCCTATTTGTGAGCGATACCGTACTGGCAGACAGAAAAAAGATATTGGGAAAACGTGAAACTTCGATAAGTTGAAATGCACACTCTATGTTCCCAAAACGGTTTGAAAATTTGATGATTCATTTAAATTTTCGTATAATAACAGATGAATATAGTTTAATTTTCAAAAAATCAGGTTGTAAAATTTTGATTCTTGTCTTTATATAGGTAAGTGTAAATTCGTGCAACATATTAAGTATTACGAATAGGTCTCAAAGGGATTATACCTAATATAACCACCAGACAATATAAAAGGGTTTTTATGCGAGAGGTAGATGTAAAATGAAACGTGCGGTTTGTTGGATAAGGAGGAGTGATTCAATAAACAAAAATATTATCTAAAGCTAAACACAGTACTATGATGTTGATACCATTATAAATATTATAAAAAGAGACGGCTGGTGGGTTAACTGCATGGAGGTGTGGTAGGATGATAAAAATATCTTCATATAGAAAACATTGACATTATATACAGAATTATAGACACAAGTGTTGGTACCCTTTCTGGAGGGGTAAAAAACGTTTTTGATTCCTAGAAAATGTAAAAAAAATGTGTATAAATTGTGTTAATGTATTATGATAAATGAAAATAAAAAATAAAATAATATCACATTATGTTGGTTCGTATCCATAATAACGAATGAATATGTACTTTTTTTATTAAAGATTGTACCCTCCCTTACCCGTGTATGTTACAGGAATGGTAGTTCCTATGTCATCCACTCATCATGCAAATTCATTTTTTTATTAATGGAAAACCTCAGATATCGCCTGAAAGGCTCTCCCTGAGAAAGCCCTCCAAAACAATATCCCACAATAACCTTTAATATCCCCTATTGGCGTAACAATATTATAAAAAGAGACAGCTGGTGGGTTAACTGCATGGAGGTGTGGTAGGATGATAAAAATAAAATGAAACAATTCTTCTTTAAACTAAAATAATACATTCTAACATTTTAACTTACAGTTACGTACTAGGACTGCTTGAAAAAATTACAACAAATATTTTGAATTGCATTGTTTAAAGAAAAGTATCAATTTTTGAACAGTTATTGATTGACAAAAAAAGCAATGATTGCTTTTATAATGGATATGCGCCGCATTAAAGTTTATTAGGAGGAACCGCCGCTGATTGTAAGATAAATATTTTGATACTTGATAGTGTTTTGTCTTCTAACTGAAAAACAATTAAATTAAGCACAAATTATATTTATCTATGACAAAGAAAAATTCTATTGAAAGCAACTATACCTAACTTGATCACTCGCAAACGAGTGGATGGTTTATGAACATAGAATGGAAAGAAACTTTACATCTTAACCCCGGTTTTTCAATGTGTCCTGAGGGTGACCCATGCCATGAAGTTCAGATTATATTGATTAATTTTGTCTTTTATAATCCAATACCTACTCAATACAGATATTTTAATGCCAAAATATAATAAAAGATATACCTATAAGTAAAAGATACCAACCAGTTCTGAAGATATATAAGTATATTATTAGGGGGGGAGGGAGAGAATTACCCAGTAGTTGACAACCTACTACTGGGTAATTTCCCTGCTACCCTTTGTTAAATTAGAGAAATGTTTAGTCTCGTGTTTGTTGTGTGTTCGGAGTCAAAGAGCGACAGAACAACACAAAGAAAACAAAATTACTGATGAAGTGCAACCATAAAACAGTCATGTTTATAATATTATACTTGTGGCAATGACTGATGCCTATTTTGAACTCATAATAAGGAAAAAATACCCGTAAAAGAGGAAATTAAATATAGAGTAAAAATAAATACAATAAACTTCGCAATAAATAAAACAAGCGTTTTATTCTACTATTGATTTAATTTACGAGAGAGACGTCTTTCGTCTTATGAGGACATTGTCAATCTCATCCTCATAAGACGAAAGACGTCTCTCTCGTAAATTAAATCAATAGTAGAATAAAACGCTTGTTTTATTTATTTCGATATGGAATTCTACTACCTAAACACCGACACAGTGAATAATAAACTTCGCATTTTTCAAAGGGATTTTATAAAATAATTGATGTAATCATCGTAACTATAAATAGGCGTGAATGCCACCCTTCCTGAATAAATGTTTATTATTGGTAGAGAGGGTGATCCGTATGTTTATTACATGCAATTGGTCTACCGGCTACTTCACTTTTAGGAAATGCCGTGATGGTATAAATAACTAAGTAAATTGTGAGTTTGTAAAATTTTCTAAAACCAAATAAAAATTTCAACAAACCTTGGAGTAACCGGCAAAGAATATGTCTTCCACTCTTTTCTTTGAGCTTTCCAGTGCCATGTAAAAGGCAGGTGTTTAATTCAGCGATGAGGTATGCCACCCATTCAGAATGTCTTCATTTTTTGTTGGCACAGATAGCTTGCATGTGTATTTCACATGGCTGGGCTGCTGGCTACCCTACTTATGGGATACGCTGTGAAGGTTAAGTAAGTAAAAAGAAATTTCATGACAAAATGAAAATACATACTTTTCGTTACGTATAAAAATAAGGTGAATTAATTACCACTTTAATTATGTCATTTATTTAAAAGTACTAAGTATACTCGTTAATTAAGTCTATCTGCATCTGGATCTGCAGGACATCCATAAAGCAGGACCGGAGGCGGTGAACTGGCTCTCAGCACTGAAGCCAAGACTGTAGAGGACACGACGCAGCCCACATGAGCTAAGATTTATCAACACCGGGCCATACGAAAAGTAAAGTAAGTAAGTCAATCTAGTATTTCAATATATCAATCGTCTCGTCTATATTCGAATATATTTTCAATATAACGCATTCTTAGGTTTCCCAGTACCGTTCTATATATTCTATTTCGTATTTTCTACTGCATTCAAAGACACTATTTGTTACGTCGAACACAATATCCACTGATTGTCACCTAAATTCAACAATGATTGCTTCCTACTGCCACATACAAGATGATGTTGTCTTTCTTATGTATCTATGTATATTTATTTGTCCCTACTGTGTTATCTGTCTATATTGTATCTTCTTTGATACACAATATAAAGCTCCTTTGATTCATTAGACGAATAATTTTATACAAGAATATACAATCGTACAGCTTTTACTTGGTGGCGTGTTTTGAGTCCCAACTTTGTTTTAAAGTTATGTTAGTTTATTTTGTATCCTTTACCCTATCTACAGATCCTCTTTCAAATATGTACATAAGTTGTGATTACAATTTTCCTTTACGGAACAGCTAAGCAAGTATCGAAAATTATGGTTAAGTATTAACTTTGATAGTAGCGGAAATAGTTGTGATAATGAAATTACCTTTTACTCATATTTTTTAATCCATCGATGAGGTTGATTGATATTCCGTAGAAAAACCGGCAAATAATTGGTTATTCACTCTTTTCCGTAAGTTTTTTAATGTCCTGTAAAAGGCATGTGTAATTTTACTAAATTTGTTCCCACTACAGTCTCAATACTTGCTGGATTTTCTCCCTTTAATTAGAAACGATACATCATAGGGGGAGCTTTCGAAAGATCTTCTTTTGCAAGTGACGTGTCAGATCCCCTCGACATTGGTGACCACTCTAGCATAGGCTTCGCTGTCCTGCGCTGTCTGGAACAACTCCACCACACCTCTCATTCCAGTTCAGTATTGTATATTGCGCTGCCACAACGTCTGTTTTCTGCCAGTTCCCCGGCATTCTTCTATTTTGCCATTATTTATTACATTAGCTGAGGGTAGACAGTAGAAAATATGCCTTGTAGTCTACAAGGCTATAAACAAAATGGCACCATCATGCCTCACAGAGCTTTGTACCCTTGACTTGACAATTAGAAGACCTCTGCGCTCTTCGGAACTGGCTGTGAATAGACTTACTGAGCCCAATAGAACCGGTAAGTCTAACTTCTATGAGAGGGCTTTTGGTGTTGTTGGGCTGGTTACATGAAATCGCCTACCAGTGCCATTGAGAGACAATCAGACTGTCACCAGCTACAGAAGCAAATTGAAAACTGCACTCTTCACCAGCGCCCTTGAGACGGTCTAGGGACTGTTAAACGGCGTTAAAACAAAATAATCCAGAACCATAATTTGTACTTTTGCCTGCGCAATACATAACCCAGATGTGAAATCTCACACATTTTGACATCCAACAGGAGTTCTCTGATTATATACCTAATGATAAGCAGCATAATTTTCATCAATCGACTCAACGGAATATTTTAATGACAATACTAAAATGGAAATCGAATTCAAGTCATTATACAAGAACTAACATAGAAATTTTAAATCAAAACATTAGAAGGTATCTATGATAGATTGAAACAGTGGAAATTAATATAATTATTTACATAATTATT
The DNA here is from genome assembly GCA_947579605.1 of Athripsodes cinereus. NCBI lineage: Eukaryota > Metazoa > Arthropoda > Insecta > Trichoptera > Leptoceridae > Athripsodes > Athripsodes cinereus. The sequence continues at coordinate 20,470,057 of OX388317.1, read as the reverse complement.
CTGCTATTATACGTTTCAATTGTCTTTACAGTACTCTACATGTTACATGTCAATCTAGATAGGCATACCAAATCTATAAATACAGACATATACTTGTATACAAAGCACATATAGGTATATTATTACATTTGTAAAGGTATGATCGAATCTCGATAACTTGAAATTTAAATTTTGACAATAAATCGAATTGTCTACAAACTCGAATGTTTTGGTTATTCGTAAGAGCGACACAATGTCGACTTACAAAAAATCGGTTTGTTTATACAAATATCGTGTTAGTGAGGTTAGCTTACGTGTGAAACATTACAAAAAAACTCGAGTTATAGAAAACAATGTGAATAAAATATTTGAGGTATATAAGAGTTTGCTTGATAGTAAGATCATCAAAATATTTGAGTTATAAGAGTAATAGCCCTTGTAAACCTATTAATATTGTAATATTTTCATAATTTTGAAATGCTGACTTGAACATAAATTAATTTTACAGAAAACTTATATAATCAAATCGTTCGAGTAATCGAAGATTGCTCAGAAGCAAAACTTTGTATCAAGGTATAAATATTTTCGAGATATACGTATTCGAGAAATTATCGAGATTTATTCACACGATAATAATAGATGTAGGTAGTTGTAAAATATATCAGCTTAATTTTGACATATACAAATATGTAGAATACAATAGACAATTATTTCAAATCCAAATTAATAATACCTACTCTCTACGACGTAGATACTACGTAGGTAGGTACTATGTTTGCAATGATATCTCTCTACACTGACATGCTTCCAATAGGTACATAGATACTGAATAAACATGATTAAATGAACTAGGAAACAAGAGAATAACGTTTGAGGTGATAGGTAGCCTGATGATATAATCTAGAACTTTCAGTCGAGAGACTCAGGTTCGATTCTACTCGTTTCCGACTCAGGGTGCAAACACAAAGAAAGCAGGTTGCCAGCGCCGATCAGTGCCGGTAAACGCCCGCAAAGTAAATCGCAATCGGCGTTCCTGCTTTTACTATGTTCGTGTCCATTGAAATGCATGTAAACATTCTCGGCGCCGGTAGACGCAGGCAGGCATCGGAAAACAGGCAACCTGCTTTCTTTGTGTTTGTACCCTTACTCTGAACTCCACGACATAAGCATTTTGCTTACTGTGAGGGCATCTGGTATGTATTTAGGTTTATTCCAAATCCAGATTCATCTTTGAAAATTAAAAAAAACGTTAGAAAAATCTGATTTTCCCGAATTTTTTAAAGTAATTCTTTTTGAGAAATAATGCTTTGGATTTTATTATTACAAGATTTTGGGGATGTTAATAAGCATGAAACTGATGAATTGTCTCAAAACCCAAAAAATTGTTAAAGATGACGAAAAATAGTTTAAGATAAACGCTCGTTTATGGTAGACGCTCCACGGAAACCGCGGTAGAAAAAAAAGCTCACAAAATAACAATTCATACATAGTCATCTAAAATCAATCAATCAATCATCGCCCTCAACGCTCCTCTCTGGGGCACAGGGCAGAGACCAGCCTCCTCTATCCAGAGCGTCTCTGCGCCATTAGCGTCACCTCTTTCCACGACATTCCCTGCGCTCTGATATCGTTGTCATAGGAACGGTGTATTGTGAAAGAGGTGCTCTTTCTCAAAACATGTCCCAGCCAGGACCATCGTCTCTCCTGTATTACGGAGATAACAGGTCTCTGCTGGGTGCGCCGGCGCACAGCAGTCATCTAAAATCATATCAATATAACGATATATCTTTAAAAATAGTGATTCCTTTTAAAAAAAAACTATGTAGGTTATATTTATTGATCAAATAAAAAAATAAAAAAATAAATATATGGTTTTAAACAAGCGTACTTTTTTATGTCTTTGACAATAATTAAATGAGTTGGTTCAATTGTTCTTTTAGTTGCACTGCGTGAATCAGAAAATCATCAGTAATGTCAGTTGTTTCTATCTCCGCAGATAAAACATTGTCAACGTTACGATGAGACGTTAGTTTCATTGTATCAAGGGTTTGATTTAGAATATGATATAATAGGTATCTTCTGTGTTTACGTAACATAAATGGATAGCGTCATCATGCCTGTTTCAACGACGACAATATACGAATATAGTGTATGTATAACATCAATAATAATAATATATGTATCATCTTAATAATACTATATCCTGCAAACGTGATTCTAAGGGTAACATGACTCGAGGAACCAACTAGTACCAAAAGTTACCAAAAGCAAAATTATATTGAGAAATTGTAAAAAAATATCCACGATTGTGCAAAGAGTTTTCTACTATGTATGCTAGAAGAGATAAAAATGGTTAAAAATATTGCATTTATGTGGTGAACCCGAAGAAACATGTTTTTTGTGAAAACAGCGAGTGATAAATTATTTATCAAATAAGTGTCTAAAATATAGGTATATCTGTAACACAACTCAACCCCTAATACCACAACCAGGTATGTCTGGGGTTAAAATTATTTACTTACTTTTTACTTCCGATGGCCGAACTTTCCCTCCGAAACAATAGATCTCCAAGTCTTTCTATCCTGAGCAATGGACGACTGCCAGTCGTCTTTAGCATTGAGCTCCTCTAGGGGTTAAAATTAACCATCAAATATTAATTTTATGTATAGTTTTTATCATTGTTAAATATAGTGTCATATTTTATTGAATGAATTACTATGTATTGTTATCAGATTATCACTTTACATTTGAAGAGAGTTGCATCCGGTTTCGACACGTAAACATCATTCACGAGGAGATTGACAACTGCATTGCATTAATTATTAGACATAGAAATACAGATCCGTGTAATTTTAATAGAATCCCAGTAATTTCAACACGTCAAGGGAAAGGAGGACGAATAAATATTATGTTTTCCTTGACAATTACATAATTTTAACCTAATTTTATTGGGAGTTTACTGTTCTAAAAATTATATGCAAACAAAATAAATATTAAACGGTAGTATTTTTTTTTTTTTTTTAAAAAGATATATCTGGGTTTTGTTATAAACCCAAATACAACCTTATACACCTTCCACAGTAAGCTAAAAGCTTGTGTCGTGAAAGGGGAATTTGCCGGCACCTGGGCTCGAACCGAACGAAAAATCGAACGAAATATTTAAAGGTAATAATTTGATAGTATCCAATTAACACCTTAGCATTTGGTCGTTTTTGTTTCTAGATCCTTGGCAGAATTATGATTGTTTAATTCAACGTCATGCTACCAGTATAGACATAGTGATAATATTACTATCCTTAAAGATAACAACATTTATATCAAGTTTAAAATCAACAACAGATGCAAAGCAGTTAAGGCAGAGAGAACACGGTGTCTGCGTCTGTTTGAGTAACTGCTACGTATGAGAGTGGCTCCCAAACAGTGATCCGCGAGGGACTTATATTAATAGTCGGCAAGAAGTCTGATTAGTTCATTCACCCCCTCTCAGCATTTTCCCATGAGTGGGGTAGCTAGCGGGAAAACTGCATGTTGTCAACATGCAAGTTATCCTCTTCATGTCAAAAAAGTTGAGACTTTGAAGATGGGTGGTATAATTTAACGCTAATTTGAAAATATTAAATGTATCTCACGGGACGTTTTATAAATACCTGGACACTAACTTGAAAGTTTACAAAAAAGAGTGTGAAACCTATTCTTTGCCAGAGACTCCACAGGATATTTTTTTTAAATTGACTAAATACGCATAAAATATTTGAAACACTGGTACATTTCTTTTAATACATGTACTAAATATAAACGATGCAGGCAAAAATAAGTTTCCAGATTTTAAAAAGTCGAGTATTTTGTCCGTGGAGTAACTGACAAAGAACAGCTTTGCCTTTTTTCTGTTAGTTGTTGGAAAGTCTTGTAAAAGGCAGGCGTTTGTAAAACATTAAAAAAATTGACATTGAACATCATAATTCAGGGGCCCTATTATCCAATCTCGATTGATAAATGTCACCTGTGAGATATGTCGATTGAAAAACTCGCACGAAAAGTCGAATGGTAGTCTACGACCCTATTCTTGACGCCATTCGAGATTTAAACGGTCGACATTCGAGAAGCTACTGGCAACTGGTGGTCATCGAAAAATTAAATTTATTTATACTTTTTTTCACGAGATGGCGCTGATGGCGCTTTCGTGTGGGGAGGCACGTGACGCACAAAGATGGCGCTTTTATATGAGGAGTCACAATCAATATCAAACTTTTTGTTATATTTTTATTTAAACTAATATACTTTATAAATGCGGCATCACTTTATTTTATTTTATACCGTTTGCGAATTGTAAACGACCATTGAGTGACTCACGGCGGCCATTTTTATCAATTTTTGACATGTCGATTGGTGTGACATTCATCTCGAGTGCTAAAACACCACTCGACATATTCCCGCATGATATTGTGTGACATTTGTCGTCTACGACTTTCAAGAATAGGGTTTTTGAGAAATCAGTCGAAAGTAATAAAATCTCGCTTGCGACATCCATCAATCGAGATTGGAGAATAGGCCCCCAGCAGTGATACGGTATGTCAAACCATCCTGAATGTCTTCATTTTTATTGGAATGGAGAGGATAACGTAATATTTATTACATACAGTTAGTCAACTGACTACCCCTTTTAAGTAATATGCCGAGATGGTTCGGATAGATAGATATTTCATTTAAAAAAATCTTTACCAAATCAAAAACATTGAGAGCAACAAAAAGGTCTTTCAAACAACAAAGAAGTTTAAGTGGTCCCCGATTAAAAAGAAGTTGAGAGCCACTGCTGTAAGGTAACGATAAGATAACGTGATGTTATTCCAGAATATTATTACGTTTGTTTACAGAATAGGGAACGTTGAGGTGATGAGGGAACATCAAAGGGTCGCTTTGTTGAAAATGAATTTGTTGTTGAAAATTTTAGACCCTGTGATAATCCACGTACTTGTCGACTAGAAGCATACTCGTCTTCTATTGGACACATTTATGGGTAGTAAAACCAGTCATATCTTGACATTGATTATATTCTAATTACCATCTGTCTTGGAACTTACAAGTTCTTAATCAATTCAATGATGCCAATAATCCCGAATGTCTTATTTTTTTATATGTACGGAGAGGAGAACTTGTATGTTTTATTTTTTGCAAGTGTATACAAAAAATGATTAACATAAAACAATCTTAGTATTAAAACAGTCATATTTCGAATAATTTTAAAATATTTCAAGATAAATTTGTCACTCAAATTCCGAAATCAACCCCAACAAAACCAAAGAAAATTTTTTGGGTTGGATTTTTTGGGCCTTTTATTTTCTTTTCGAAGTCCTCGAGGGATCTTCTATGCTTTAAGCTGGGAGGCACAGGGTTTCAAATTTTATAAAGTTTGGACAAAATTAGTTTCTGAGCTCCATGTTAATTTAATTTAGTGAATCCACTTGTGGCATGTGCTGTGATGGTAGAGATAGAGAAAATGACAGATAGATGTACTGTTTTACTAAAACGAAAGCTGTCTCTTAAAACAATAGAAAAAGTAAATAAAACCATTCCAATAATGGTGTTCCACAACTCGTGGTACAACTTCACCACCTCCTCTTTGATCGACTTACAAATTTAACAATTATGCTGCTTGGTTTCATGCGAGCAATTTTATTGCTTTTGCAGCAGTCTTATTTTACATAGGTAGATTATGACATATCAAATCTTATTTACAAATCCATATTATCGGTGACACCTTCAAAATACTAAGAAATTACCTCTACAATAATAAGATACACCTAGTACCTATGTATTTTGGAATCTCTGACGTCACATGTAACCTTAAAACGAATTGGTTTTGGGGTTGAGGAGATAATAATAATAATAGTAATGTAAATAAATGCCTTCCAACTAATCTTCACATACTAAACGTAGGCGATTTGTCACTGAGAAGCAGGCAAAGGTCTTACAAATAATTTTAATCGCGATATTAATGACTAGCGTATTTTTACTCGCTAGTGCAGAGGAAATAACTTGCTTACTTTCGATGATCAAAGAATACTTGTAGATACTGCACATGAAGCTGCCAATTTATAAGTGTGCATTTGAAAACCTTCAGTGTATCGCCCTGTATCTGATTCGATTTCTTATTTTATATGTTTGGTAAGCGCTATTGTGTGATATAAATCGTATGAAATATGTTTATACCCTCAAAGCACGAGCACTGCACAATTTTGAGGGTCAAATATGTAATAAATGTGTTTTTTTAGTAATAAGGTGTGTATATTATATTATCAAGTTTTAATTTTGTTTAAATAAAAATATTTTAATTTTAATTTGAATATGTTTTTATAGCTTTTGTTCCTTGTCTTAATTTGTTTTCATTTTTTTGTCTGCCTGTCTGTAGGTATAGTCTAAGCATGTAAAAGGTTCCTGACAAATTATATTGTTATGAAAAAACTATTCCTACAGGACATAATATGTGAAATAAATATTTTTTCATAATAACATATATACGAAGGTACTAAAATATCTACGTGTCGATTATTATAATAGTATTATTATTATTATTCGCATAATTTCTCATGCAATTAAATACGCAATCAAATAAATTTGCCCCGTAACGCTCGTAAAATGATATAAGTCGCATATAAATCATAATTATTATTTATATCCACGTTAAATCTGAAGTATCATCACACGTAGTGGGTCATGTTATTTCATATTACCTTTATGTAAAAGAATATTTTAAAATTTCATATGTGACTTTAACACGTAGTAACTACCGCCATCTCTTTATGATTTTTTGAAATAATTATATTTGATGTGTGATAATAATCCCAAACGATGGGAAGGTTATTATGAGACGAAAATGAGTATGAAAGATTTCTAAAGACATGATGAAAATGTGATGAACGGATTGCTATTGTAACACATCTAGGGTTGAAATGTCACCCGTTCCTGTGTCAGTTCGTTGAGTTTCATCCATTTCTGTGTCATTTCGTTAAGTTTCATCCATTTCTGTGTCAGTTCGTTAAGTTTCACCCATTTCTGTGTCAGTCCGTTAAGTTTCACCCATTTCTGTGTCAGTCCGTTAAGTTTCACCTATTTCTTTGTCAGTTCGTTAAGTTTCACCTATTTCTGTGTCAGTTCGTTAGGTTCTTCTATTTGTAAAAAAATACGTACTATCCTACAAATATTCAGATTTGCAGCATTCTGTAAAGTGATATACCTAATTATGTTTCTTGTGTTAGTGTCAATGTATCTAAACTTCTCAAAAGATGATTTGGTATGATTCCTGTACTTGATAGAACTGTCGGTACGATTGCTACATTTTTCATTTTCCTAATTCTTTTGATTTCTTTTTGCAATTCTATTATTATTATAAAAATCGGTACTTATAATTAGCAATTTAAGGAGTTCTTACGCATTATCAATAAATAAATTAAATAATAAATATTTAATACCCATTAAATTTGACGTACACATAATATATTATACGCTACTAAACAGGGATGTTGCGAATATTCGCATCCGCATCCGCAAATGCGGAGCTTCCGCATGTATTTGGACATCTGCATCCGCATCCGCAATAATCGATGCGGATGTTCATGCGGATGCGGATGTAAGACAATGTAAGACAAGAAAGAAATGGGGCGGGGCCGGCGAATGGCGCGTGCCGTTTGCAATTGACATTAACCAATGGGAACGAAAATAATGGTGACAAGATCCGACACATATTTATTTTTGCCGGTTTTATTTTATTTTTGCAAATAACAAAGAAGAAAAAAAATATTTCGCCAAAAAATCCATAATATTATTGTAGCAAAAATTTCGTCACATATTTGACAGTGGGGCCTACCAACTAAGATAGTTCCTACTTTTTTTTTTATAACATCTTAAACATCCGCATCCGCATTCGCATCCGCATCCGCGGATGTGAGCCTTCAAAAATCCGCATCCGCGCATGTGTAAAAATCGACATCCGCAACATCCCTGCTACTAAACAATAATTCACAACATTATATATGATATAAAGATTGATCATAGAGACATCTATTACTGACATACCAACCCTTGCTCAAATATCGTCATCTAGCCATTTAACGCTCATCTCGGGAGCACAGAGCAGAAACCAGCATCTTCCATTCAAGGCGTCTCTGTACCAACTGAATCACTTCTTCCCACGATATTCGGAAACCTTGTGGACAAAAGAACACTGTTTTTGTTGTCCAACAATCACTGGACATTCTTAAAACATGGCCCAACCAATACCATCGTTTTTCCTGTATTACAGAGACTACAGATCTTTGCTAAGGGCGCTGTCGTATAGAATCATTTGTGGCATGATCATACCATGCTCCAAATTCCTTCTAAGGTACTTATTTTCGAAACATATTTTCTTCGGCTATTGAGCTTTGCTTATCCAAATATCAAAGTACTATCTCGAATCATTATTGTCAAAATTAGATTTTTAGGATCCAATTTTGATAATAACGATCATAATCCTTAAGGGATGGTATATGTCTTTGAAGATCACTCTCTGTCTCTTTCTGTCGCTTACATTTTGCCCATTAAAATAAACGAGATAGATCGAAGTTTATTGGATTCAAAAGGCAAAAACTAATAATAATAATAATAATAATAATAATCTTTATTGCACAAAATTAGTATACAAAGAAGAAAAAAACATGGTAACATAACAATAAAATACATAATTTTGTGCAATGGGCGAGTTTATTGCTGAAGCGCAATATCTTCCAACTAACCCATTAAACAAAAACAAATAATAATAATAATATATAAATAAATAAGTAAAACAAAATAAAATAAATTAAGATATACATATAGATAAATATATAAATAAACACATACGTATACCAAAATAAATTTACAGATAAAATAAGCTACTCAAATATATACCTAATCAAAAGAAATAACATCGGATAAGCGACTCGACACAGATGTTGAGTAGGGACGGATGGGATAAAGTGGAAGGGATGGGGGTAGGACTGCTCATCGTGTTTGGATACACGAAAAATAAAATAAAAAAAAATAAAAAATTATAGAAAAATATTGAAAACCTTAGGATTTTTTTGTATGTAAACGCAACAGAAGACTAGCGACCATTAACCTCCTTCTTGAAGATATAAAAAGAAGAACAAGTGCGAATTTTTTGCGACAGCTGGTTCCACAACCTAGCACCATGAACTGAAAAAGAATCGGTGTAACAGCTCGAATGATGGGACGGGATAACCAGAAGATTGTTGGAGGCCGATCGTAGTGGTAGTCCATGAGAGTGTAAAAACTCAAACCTTTCCTTCAGATACAACGGAGTGTTGGGATCAAATAAAACCTTATAAAGAAGACAAAGAGTGTGAACATTTCTGCGTTGAGGAATAGTTTGCCAGCCAAGGCGTTCACGATATTCAGATATATGATCATACTTCTTGAGCCCGAACACATATCGAATGCAAGTATTCTGAAGACGTTCCAACTTATTCAAGCCTTCCACCGAGAGATCCAAATAACAGACATCCGCATAGTCAAATAAGGGATGAATTAAAGACTGAACCAATAGTTTTTTTGTGTCTACTGAGAGGAAATTCTGCATTCTCCTAAGCGAATGCAGCGAACCAAATACTTTTTTACTGATCATGTTGACTTGTTTCCACCATGATAATTTAGTATCGAAGAATAAACCCAGATTTTTAACAACATCAGAAAAGGGGATAGTAGAGTCATTTAAGACTAAAGATGGTAAAGGAGCAAGTGAAGTAAGAGAAGACAGACTCCTAGGACTTCCGATAATGATTGCCTGCGATTTGCTTGGATTAACCAAGAGTCCATGGTCTCTACACCACAAATTTATATATTCGAGATTGGTATTCATATTGAGAAAAGCAGTATCAATATTATTCAGATCAAAGTGAATGTATAATTGGAGATCATCAGCATAAAGATGATAGGCTCCATGAAGATGTTCAGTAATTGGGTTGATGAAGATAGAGAAGAGTAAAGGGGACAGTATGCAACCCTGTGGGACTCCCACCCCAAGGCCGACCCAATCGGATGTTCCATCACCTATACAGACTCTCTGCTGACGGCCTCTAAGGTAGGAGTCCATCCAACGGAGAGCATCGCCAGAAATATTTAGGGCCTCCAATCGGGCCAGAAGGATATCAAAATCTACGCTATTGAAGGCACTACTAAAGTCTAAAAGTGTCAGCAATGTCAATTGTCTTACCTCCATAGCGGACCTGACATCCTCAGAAATCTTAAGAAGGGCGGTGGTTGTACTGTGTCCCCTACGAAAACCAGACTGGAATTGATTGAGGTAATTATTAGCCAGAAGATAGTCATTCAATTGCTGATACACAAGTTTTTCCATGATCTTTGAAAGTAGAGGCAGAATTGATATAGGTCGATAATCCTTTGGAGAAGATGGCGAGTCAACCTTAGCGAGCGGGATCACATTTGCTTTTTTCCACTGGTTAGGAAACGATGCTGAAAGAAACGAAGAATTTATTAAAAACACAATGATTGGAGTAATATAATCTGAAATAAGGTTTATCATTTTCAAACCTATACCATCACACCCAACAGCTGTGGACTTGATAGATCTGAGAACTAATCCGGAGGAATTCCCGGTAAAGAATAAGCCTCTCTTATATTTTCTGTAAGTTTTCAAAGGTATTCGTAAAACATCACGTTTTAAGGCATTTAACATCTTCAGTTCAGCGATGAGGCTTGTTACCCATCATGAATATCTTGCATAATTATGACAAGCGATTGGTCCACTACCAACGCTACATGTAGGATGGGATGTATGGAGCATTTATCAAGTTAAGGGGGACTTTATAATAATGACCATTTTCGGCACAAATGGTACATTTAAATATTGGGCCTAAATAATATATTGAGCATACTATATTCCTATAGTATGAAGGAGTAAATAAATAATGAGACTTCATTGTAGAATAATAATTGCCTGCCCAATATATATTTATCTCCTATGTTTTCATATTATTAATTAGTATAGTATCCTTATAGTTGCTTTGTAAATAGATACATAATGTATATATAATACATACCATGTACTTAATGCTACATATCAGGATTAATCCTTATTAAATGAATTACATGTATGTAGGTATTTAGCTGTACCGAATGACTGGGTGGCCTATGAAATGGAACGGAATTTCAATTCGAGTTCATATATTTTTGTTTGTTTAGTTATTTTGTTTTTGAGTTTGTGAATTCACAAAACGGAAAACATATTTATACCAACTAATACATTTTTTATTTTTCCTTATGTAAACTGAGTTGTTGACTTTGTTATGTGAATGATGATGTGCAAAAATAATTTAATAAATAAATAAATAAAACATGCAAAATTACACATTTTACTTTTCGCATTATTTTTTTATATCTTGGGTTAGTTGGAAGAGATAGAGCCTTTGCGATAAATTTACCTTCTGTATGTTGATTATATCTAACTTGAATGCATTTTTTTATAAAATGGTATGTATTGTGATCAATGCACGGTAATGATGAACAAATTGGTACCTAAATAAAAAAAATAAAAATAAAGTACTTTATCAAGTTAAATTGATTTATTCAATCTGACAGTTAATTTATTCCTGAAACGATGATGTCATTTTAAGTAAAGGCATAAAATGGCATAACAAAAATATCAAATGACGTTTTGTCAAGATATTGCCCCAACGATTTCATTTGAGAGAGATAAAATCATTCAAAATAAACTTTAAAAATCCAATGCAAAATCGAAATATTAAAGTAGGTACCCTTTAGAATCTAGTCCTAGGTTTTATTACTGTTAGGTACATTAGTAGAATGTGGCAAAAAAGAAGTATTAATTACGTAATAGCTAAGTAATTCATATAACAGTCGATTTCTTCATTTTTTTAGTATATACATAAGACGCTGTTAAGAAAAAATGATTTCCAATAAATTAAAAAGGTAGAGCAAATATGATTTAATAATCAATGTCCAATCTTATTATGTATTATCATCACGACTATCGCGAATGAACTACGCACAAAACAAAATATCGATGGTTTAAAGCACAAAAGACACATGTCCACATTTTAGGTAAAATGAGTTAATACATGTACAAGATCGGTTGCCACGCCATCTATGTCCTGACTAAATATTACCAACAATCTTCATATCATTATTGAAATATTTAATAAAAACCAAATGTCACGTGTCCACAAATTCACTTTGTTTTGTGCACAGATGTAATATGTCACATAAGATAAGAAGATTCTTAAAAACAAATGTCCATCTAGGACGGACATGTGTCATCTGTGCACGCATAAACGCATCCCAATAGTCGCCGTGAGCGGCACTTCCATCACACTTCCGAACACACGTCCATGACCATCATCTAATAATGCTAATTCTTGACATTCTAGTTAAAAATGTAATAAAAAATAAGTAATAAATGACATTAAAAAAGAACAAAGATTATGATTTTCAACACCTTGTGCATTAATTTGAAGTTAGGGAATTAATTGAGAATCTCAAACTTTAAAAACCTATTTTCTTGAAAGTGTCAAATGTGGACATGTGTCTTTTGTGCTTTATACCATCGATATTTTAGTTGAAAAACCGTGCCATTAAATATTCGAGGACCACCCGTGAGATATAGCGGGTGGTGGAAGGGTTAAAAAGACCACAGGATCTATTATAAATAATTCACATACATTTTGATTACGACTATCCTTTTCATCCCAACGTATATAATGCATACTGCGTTCCGTTTTAACTCTAATAAAAGGACAATGTTTACGAGACGTGCTAGCCCTCGAATATATTGTTACAATGTACTTAGTATAGTCCAACAATCATTACTTGATAACCAGGTTGGAATTAAAACTATCCTACGTTTCATTTTTTTTATATATATTTTTATGATTTTGTAGTAAATTTTATTTTTTATGGTAGGTATCAACATTTAGGTATTTCTCCTCAAAATCAAATTAATAACATTGAAATATATATTTCGAGGGTGTCAAAATTAAATAGGTGATTTCGAATTTATTTAATATTTTATTAATTTTTAAGATGAGACGTCGTTAAACATAAAAAAATGGGCACCTGTAGGTATTTTAACATGCATTTGGTCTACTGGTTACCCCACTTGTGAGAAATGCCGGAATAGTATAGATAAATGGGTAGACAGCGTATCATGAATATTCGTCAACTTGTAAAAATTCAAATAATATTCGAAACCAGAAAAGAGCACGTTCCAAGAAATATAACAAATAAAAAAAGAATGAGTCGTTATTTAAAAATAAAATCATTATAAACGAACTCACGTAGGTACAAAGAAGGGTATATTACAAAAAACAAACAACATTTTTTTGTCATAAAAATAACAATTTGATAATTAGTTCATTAATTAGCTATGTCGTTAAATTCCTAAAAAGTTGATAAAATCAACAACACTGGATGTGGCTATTAATGATTATGAACGATAACAGCGCCCACGACTTTCCGTCTTGTTATAATAGTAGGTGATATTTTATTAATGATGTTATTTGAAATTTGTTCCATTACACACATACAAAAATAATAAAAAGAACAAAATTCAAACGAAGCGACGTGGTTGGTCCGTGATTTCAAAATTATGTTGTTCTAGGTAGAATTCACTGACGAATAGTAATTACGTTATAATGTTATAGTATAAATCTAGGCATTTATATGGTTCATATCAGTTTGTTGTGACTTTTTGACAGGTAGGTACTATCTTCTAACTAACCTGTACGTCTTTTAGCTGTACCTTTGTCTCTACCTTTATTCGTCTTTTGATGGTATAATTACACGCACGTAAAATGGTAATAAACGCGTCATCACACGTCATAATCTAAATCAAATTTTGTGAAGAGTATTTTTTCTCAGAAATATTTAGTTGCCGTGGATACATAATAATAATAATCTTTTTCGCGGAAAAAGTATCTAGGTACCTTTTATTAAAAAAAAAAAGAAAATAACAAAAACTGAATAAATAATTTCTAATAAATAAATAAAAAATAAATTTAAGATGTATACATATAGAATATAAAAATATAAAAACTTATAGAAAAGAGTGGAATACCTATTTTTTTGTCGAGGTGTCCACGGAACATTTTGACATTTCGTTTCGTTTAGTTATGTATTATTAACGTTATTTAATTTCTTGTATCTTAAGATTATTCAGCTATCTTGTAAAAACAAAGCATTCGAGAAACAATTTTTTTATGAAGGTGAATCTAAGTTTTTTTATAAACTCAAAAATAGTTCATAGTATAAAGTTCACCCTCCTTTACACGAGATTTGTCTCTATAAAGAGGATGTTTAGATTTAAGTTTTTATACATTAGTTTTTAAAAAGTTTTTGAACAAGTTTTTTTATTAATTATCTGGGTTTTTGTTATAAACCCAAATACATCCTTATACACCTTTCACAGTTCACTGTTATATCTGTATTGTTTGTTATTTCAATAAAATTATATAAAAAAAAAAAGTTATCTTCTGGGATCGCATTGGTCTTCATCTGTAATGATCAAAGCAAGAATGGACATACCTATAGTCTATAATAATAAAAATGTCCTTAAAATTACAAGAGAAGTCTAAACTTACTTTTATGTGTTTTTGAAAACTAAAAATTTCCGAAAGGGCTGCTTACCAAGATCTGTAACAAACAAAAATATAAAACATTATTTATTTGAAATTTAAAGCCAAAATTTATTTTCAATAAAGTACAAAGTTGAAATAAAGTCCACGATATTAAAAATGATCTGTTATCGTTATCATGGTAACGGTGTATAGTGAAAACAAATAATCTGTAGGGTCAAACGGCAGAATTAAAAATAGCCCATTTAAAAACTGTTGAATAAAAAATATTCTTTTTCAGTATTATAAAAAGGATAAGTATTTAGTTTTAATTTAAGTACTCGTATCTCAAAAAAAAGATAATTTACTAATGAAAATTGAACAACAAAAAAGGGAATTTATTTTTCAACAAAGAGTTTGTAAGAATTTGAAAAAAAGTTAGCTCGGCTAAGTGAGATGTAGCTATTGAAAAATAATACAAGGACAAAAAATATAACAATAGGGAAAAACAAGTCTATTATCGACAGTTTCCAACCCCTCCCCCAGACGAACAATAATCCCAATCATCCCCCGCCGCCCGATAGGGAGATAAAAGTTTTTTTTTTAAATCGCGTAAAGGTAACTTGGCTGAACGTAGAGATGTTAAATGATCGTCTGCATAGCATCGAGATTTTTTTTGTCTTATTAAATAAAGAGTAACTTCATAGTATCTTTCATATTTAGTTAATTTTTATAGAATTGTACGCTAATTTCTTTACGATGCTTCAACTGGGTTTATTTTAAAGATATCTGTCAAATATTGATTGGTACAAGTACACAGGATAAGCGAGCGTTAATGCATTGAGATCAATTTGTTTTAGAAGTGCATTAAAACTTTTCTATTCTCTCTGTATGTAATAAATAATTGTTGAGCTCTACGAGATTTAGCATTCTCCCACTCGGAACTAAGAGTGTGATTTTTTACCCTGTTGAAGTTCATAGTAGGTATGTGCGTATATTAATTTCAATTAAGACATAACGAGTATGGCGAGACTATGAGAGAATCATCCACTAGTGGATGTACTTGTAGGGTCTACGAAAATTCATTCATTCATTCATCGCGCTCAACGCTCCTCTCGGGAGCACAGGGCAGAAACCAGCCTCCTCCATTCAGAGCGTCTCTGCGCCAATTACGTCACCTCTTTCCACAACATTCCTTGCGCTCTGATGTCGTTGTCATAGGAACGGTGTATTGTGAAAGAGGGACGCCCGGGCCGACAGAACCCTTGCGGACGGAAGAACAGCGTTCTTTTTGGCCAACTATCATTGGGCATTCTCAGAACATGTCCCAGCCAGGACCATAGGCTCTCCAGTATTACGGAGATTACGGGTCTCTGCCGGGTGCGCCGGCACACAGCATCATTTGTGACATGTTCATACCATTTGACATCCAAAATCCTTCTAAAACACTTCTTTTCAAAGATTAGTATCTTCCGCTCTTGAGTCTATGAAAATAAATACCTTAGAATATATTTGGTTTCGATGTTCATGTTAAGATGCTGAATGTTAATATTAATCGATGTTAATAAATTAATGCGGGTATTATTTGCGTCTCTAACAGCAAAGACGATTTTCATACAAACAACTTAAAAACTTTTATCGTTTTATCTACTAAAGACGTGAGTTGACTTCTAAAAATTGAAAAAAAGTTTTGAACAGATTAACAAATACAGTGTATTCTTTTATCAGCGCCACATCCATTGTTGACAACCCCCGCCCGGTCAATCAAAGTAATTCTGACAAGTCCCTGGAGTAGAAATGTTCCACTCTTTTCTGTAAGTTTTCGAGGGTTCTGAAGATGGCAAGTATTTGCATAACATTACGTTTAAGACATTTAACACCTTCAATTCAGTGATGATATATGCCACCTATCTTGAATGGTTTATTTTATGTCACGTAGAAAACGATTTCCACTACTTGAAATTAGATCATTGACTACTATATTTGTAATAGACATTTCTCGCTAGTACGGTTGTCAGCATACTATGAAATTAAATTAAATAAGCATACAGGCCAATCTCTACGTACCATAAAACTACAAGACGTTTAAAATGTATGGCATCTTAAATATCTTGAATAATAATAATAATAAAAATAATCTTTATTGCACAAAATTAGTATACAAATAATAAAAAAAACATGACAACATTACCACTGAATACATAATTTTGTGCAATGGGCGAGTTTATCGCTGAAGCGCCATATCTTCTAACTAAACCATTAAACAAAAAAAAACAATTCATAAAATAATAATAATATATAAATAAATA
This sequence comes from Athripsodes cinereus, assembly GCA_947579605.1. Lineage (NCBI taxonomy): Eukaryota > Metazoa > Arthropoda > Insecta > Trichoptera > Leptoceridae > Athripsodes > Athripsodes cinereus. The sequence goes on along the minus strand of OX388317.1, from coordinate 20,453,148 downwards.
AAATAATTTAAGATATATAGATATACTTGAATCACTGAATTCAAGATGTATTATACGTGATACTTTACAAATACTTGTCTTTATCGGGATACTGGAAAATAAACAGAAAAGAGCAGGAGACCAATCCGTTCTCGAGACTCGGATGAAGTCATAGAGCAGGTAAACAAAAATTTATGCCTAAATATGGATGGGTAATAATTTGTTAAAACTGTTCTAAAAACGCATAAAGAAATTTAAAAAAAATATTAAAAAGTAAAAATATTAAGTACCTACATATTTTTATACTTATAATTTATTTTCTCAGGAAAGTTCTGTGAACAAAAGCATAATAAACAATAATCATAATTTGATCTTAATTAGACTAATTAGATAACATAATAAATTTGTAAGAATTTATTATTGTTCAAAATGATAAAGAAGTTTTTTTATTGGTAGGATATTATTTTTCAATTAAGTTAAAATTAGTGCATGTCAAATTCCGGGAGACTAAAGTCAAATTTTATTGTTATCATGTCGTATCTATATTCAGCGATGAGGAACGTCACTCAACCTGAACGTCATTATTGCGTACCTTTTATTGGACTCGTAAAACTATTAAGTGTCTATAATAAACACTATGTATTGATTGAGTTTGTTTTGTTTTGAGAATGCCCAATGATAGTTGGCCAAAAAGAGCACTGTTCTTCCGTCCGCAGGGGTTCCGTCGGCCCGGGCGTCCCTCTTTCACAATACACCGTTCCTATGACAACGATATCAGAGCGCAGGGAATGTCGTGTAAAGAGGTGACGCAATGGCGCAGAGACGCTCTGAATGGAGGAGGCTGGTTTCTGCCCTGTGCTCCCGAGAGGAGCGTTGAGGGCGAGATGATGATGATGATGATTGATTGAGGTGACATTTATTTTGTAGAACTCCATGTTAAATTATAGAAACAAACTGTTTTACGTTTAACTGTGGTTTCGACTTACAAAGTCATTATCAAACTCAGAAAATGAATGATGAGATTTATAAATCATAACTGAATGAGATTTTATCAATAATTACCGTTAAACTTAAAACAGTTTTATATAAGATAATAAAAATATAAAAAAAATTATTTAAAAACAAACACTGTTTAGTTTCACGAAATTCAGTGCTACTTTGGAACTCTCTAGCACTAAAGATGGACTAAGTCCGAAAAGCCTATTAAATAAAACTCGTGAAAGAAAACAGTGTTTGTTTTTATATTGCTTTTTTGTAATTTTTATGTTTTATATAAAAATGAACTTTCACAACGTTGTCACCGATAAAATACTCGTATAATCTCTATTAAAACAGTTTGCTAAACTCTGTCTTTATATTATATATGTAAGAACTATAATACTTTCATGCGAACCTCTATCACTGTTTCAATGTTAAAGATAAGGAGTGGTATTCTTAATTGATATTCAAATATTCTATGAGCATTAGGTGTGCTCTGGGAAGAAGTGACTTAAAAGAAAAATTACTCTTAATAGAGATGCTCATTTCTACATTGCGCTTTTGAGAGGAGCATTATAGGGTGAATGTAATGATGAGAAATTATGTTTAACACTAGTAAAATATAGCAAATAATGATTTTTATTTCATTTATATGTACCTACCATTTAATTGGCATCGTTAAAATTCATTGATTGAAATTTAGTGTCACAAATAATAATCTTATTAGTAAAAGACAAAATTTTAAATAACCGTCTTCTTCTATTCAATGTTATTACATGATTTCATCTCTCTCTAAATTGGAACTCCATGAAGATTTCTCTGATTTGGTGTTTTTACGTTAATACGAAATGATAGGAGATTTTACGCAAAAATGTTGACTGAAATGTTGCAGGGATGTGTACACGTTCATCGTATAAATCGAGGTTTTTTTTTATACCTATCGGTTTTTGATAAGAATACACTGAGAAAAATACTAACTATGAAATTTCACAACGAATCATTGGTACGTACTATCAGATTAGGACCAGAGATAGTACAAACGATTCATTAGTACGAATCTATAATATTAACTTTTCGCAAACAAATCTTTGGTAAATTTACCAACGACTTGTTTGCGAAAAGCTAAGTTAATACAGTTACACACTTCAGACAACACATACAAACAAATACAGAAAACAACAACAATATCACAAGACAACAATGCATTGCCCAATTTAAAAGTGTATAAAAATTCATTAATTGATATTAAATCGTTTGTACTATCTCTGGTCCTTTATAATCTGATAGTACGTATCAATGATTCGTTGTGAAATTTCGTTAGTATTTTTCTCAGTATAAAAACACGGTTACGAAGATGATTAGACATAAGTACACGATAAAATGATTGCATATTAACAAGTTTAAAATTATGGAATAATATTTACCCGAATACAGAACCAAAAAAACTTTTAAATCAAGTGTAACACTTAAAAAAAATATTGATAACAATCGTTTTTTTGAGAGAAAAGTACTCTACAAAACTAACCCATTTGATGTGAATTCTGTATTAATTCTTATCTAAAATTCATTACAAAAAACACATTTTAATACCCTCTTTGTGTGACCAAGAGGATTTTCAGTGAAACTGTAATAAAAATTGTGAAAGTAAGTTAGTTTTTATAATGATAGTAGAATAATTTGAACGTGTAATAATAGATGGTGCTTTATTCATCACTAATGTTCAAAAACCTTTTTAGGTTTAATATAAACATATAAATAGCATTTACTTCTTAATGTCGCAGGCAATTTATACAAATCCGACGTGACGCAAAGTGCCTGCCTACTACATACTTATGAACAAGGCACTAAGATAAAATACTCAAGCAGGCATTAGGTAATAAAACAAATCTCTTTACCTACTACAACAGTAAAATAATATTTATTATATACTTACACTCTCAATGTCTTTTTTTAAATCTAAATGTTTTATTGCTTAAATAGAGAAAAAACGTTTTTATTTTATTTTACATTCCATTATACTGTATATACATTTTTAGTGGTTGTGTCATTAGCATTATAATGCTGTCGTTAGGCTTATAACAATATCGTAAGTTTAAAATAGATTTGACGTTCGATTTTTAAAATCGATCGACTTTTCTAGAAAAATTATCGTAGGTGTTACTTGTATGGACTACTAAATCAATTTAATTATTGCACAGGGTAGAATTTTGGTATGTTAAATGTGAATTTAAGATAATCCGCTGGCAATTGACAAAATTCGTAGAGGTTAAGATAAAAAAAAGTTTTACAAGTAGGACTCGATTCTCGATTCTCTCGATAGCCCAACTATAGTGCTTAACTTATTAAGATACTCTACTGCGGGAGACCTCTCCATGGCCCATGATAATAAAAAAAAGACAAATCAAGATCTGATCGCTGAATTGGAGATGTTGACGCTTAATGTCTTATTCGTGGTAATCAGCGAATTTCTGCCTTTTACAGGACGCTTGAAAACTGAGAGAAAAGTGGTATTTTTACTATTCATGTTCATAGAAAAGTTTTGCTGATAATAAAAGATTTGAGATTTTTTCAATCTCAAATGTTTTGCTTCTAAATAATCAAAGGAGAAAATAGAACATTTGCATATTCTATTAGATTTTATGAATATATACAGATACCTATATAATGTATGTGGGTTCATATATTTATGAATAATAATACCTTTTCAAAGAAATGATATCATCATCAAAACATATCTCATATCAAATCGTATACATCTACGTTTTCCCTTTTATCTTTTTTTCATATTCGATACTCAAAATATAATACCAAAACCCTTATTATTCCATGGAGGATCACAAAAATAAACTGCGTTCGTTGTAACATGTCAGATTGGAAGTACGCACATTCATAGCTATCAAGAGATACATTATTTTAGAGTGATACATAAAAATATATTGAACAATTTTCTGAAGATCGTAAACGTGGATAAGTTATAATTTATTCATAAATTGTTATGCTTTCTATAAGAATATCAAAAAGAGGATTTGATGGGAAAATTAAAAAAAAAACAAAACAAAGAACTTAAAAAAAGAGGTAATTTGATTGCTTTCAAGACATAATTTGAATATGGTTTTGGCAACGATATATCTACATATTATCAAAGTTAAGTAATGCTCGTAGTTTCAGGATTTTCACCTAATTTTATCCTTCAATGTTCCTCTCGGATGAACAGGGTAATAGAGATAATGATAATGTTTTCCCAAATACTCTCCATGAAAACCTACAATTCAGAGGATGAAAGAGAGTTTCTTTCATTCTATGCGTCACAATATTGAGTCGCCTTTTCCGCGACATTTCTAATGCTCTGGCCTTTCAATATGCATTTTGATGACCTTTCATCACCGGACCTGACGATGTGCCACTCAATGAAACACTCATAAACATTGAAGGAGAGCACCGAGCACTTGGATATCGCAGAATATTGGAATATCTACATATTTATCTGATTCTACGCTAAGTACATTTAATTTATTTATTCTTTTTGCACGTCATCATTACATAACAGTGTTAACAAAATAATATAAAATTTTAAAAACTAGGACGATGTGCAGTGGCGAGATTATCACTATAATGTTATTTCTTCCATCTAACCACGAAACATTGCTAATTTACGACAGACGTAAATATTTATTATAATTTTTGAAAATTTTGACACAATCGGAAGACTGGATTTAAGTACTTACTAAGAAGTGTATTTATTAAATTATATTTTTGATTTTTCAGACCTACCTAGTTAGTAAAACTAATTCAAACAAATTCACTAGCGTGCTTTACACTCACCTTGCAAACGTAGAGTCGCGGGCTCGATTCTCGAAGTGAACAGGATGTATCTGTTCGAATGTTTCCAGGTAAATTGATTGGAATGATTTATCTAAAATACTTAAAAATATGAGTAAATATTTATGTTTGAATCATCCACCGTCCATTTTCGTAATCTGACAACTAATATCGGAGAGGCTTTACTCTGACCAGAGCTATCTCTAAGAAGATTTCAGATCTGATTTCAATCACAACCGTACATACCGCAAAATCTATTTTCATCTATTGGGATGGACCCATCAATAAATAAATAATGGAAACATCAAACTGAACCATAGATAATATACCTACACATATAGGAGCAATATCTCAGACGTAGGTACTCCTACCTACGATCATAAAACTATACGAAATCTCGATATAACGCACACAATAATATCCACCTAACTATTTGAAATTCAAATTCGTGTTCAATGAACATCATTCCAAATTCAAATATACTAGATAAAAAATATAATAGATTTTTATTCATCCTATTATAATGTTCCGCTTATGAACACACAAAAAACATTCTTAATCTTTTTTTTTTTCAAAACGAATTTATCACTGATTGAGTGCTTCTTTCCACTTTGTTTTAGAGAAATTAAATAGTTGCGATAAGAACTTCTCAACTAAATATTTATCTATTGTTTTCATTCATACCATCACTAACGGCATGTATACAAGCATAGATACAAGTCATCCTCTCCGTGCCACCAAAAGTTAAGATGTTCAGGATTGTTGACATACCTCACCGCTGAGTTGAAAATGTTAATATTTTATAGAACAATAATTAGTATTCATTATAAAAATAAAAGTTGATCCGTAGGCTGATAAAAAGCTTTAAATTTTCATTCAAGAATTTTGCGACTCAAATCCTGACACCAACCTATTCCACCTTTACTGTATAGAATAGGTACAGTTATTAATGGCCAACTTTATTGGATCATAGATATCAATAGTCATTTATGCATGCAAGCGAAACATGGAAGTGGTTGAATAAGGACGAAATTGGAATAAAGACAGTGACAAAGTGAACAATGATAAATTTAAAAGAATGTAAATAAGTTACGATGGCTTAGACATATTATGGAACGAATGGACAATGAAAGGATGACAAAGAGGATATACCTACTTATCTAAAACAGGAGATTTGGGATAAATGACTATATGACGTTTTTTTGGCCGGCCAACCCCTCAGGCTGCCCACTATGGCGCTTCCGGTGTGGACAAAATTTGTGCAGTGTAGAATTCGGATAAATGGAAGTCCCCAGACTTCTGCGCTATCCGGGTGGTCGGTGGGTCTCCTTCAATGTATATGACGTTCCGTTCTTTCTGCTGCCCCTCTTGGGATACTAGACTTTTGGTTTAGACTGACTGGATGACATGAGAACTGGTGTTCTCGAAATATCCAGGGGTAAGTGGTGGGAATCCCTCCCTTAATACACTACTCCGCTTGGGATATGGTGTGAAAGTATAGTAAGGTTTATTACTTATTATAGTAACTTTATTAGATAAGAAATGAGAAAAACAACACTTTTTATAAAACAGTTTTTTTTCATAATAACATGTTCATTGGTTACTTAACATGTTGTTGAATAATAAAATAATATATCTATGAACATCACGCAATAAAATTAAAAACAGGTAATAAGTAAATAACATATTATAAAAAAGGATAATATAGACATCAAATACATAGAATATATATAAAATCATCCCTTCTATGATATCAGGTAAATCTCTGAATACCATTAGGTAGGTAGGTATATAATATCATATATATGTACGAACAACCCACTACAGAGATATCATTATAACCCTAGGGTAGGTAACCACCCGCTGGACATAGGAGTCTTCGTGGTGAGTGTGTAGGTACACTCCGATGATGTACTAACAATACGTACTTAGGTCTGATATTTCAATGTTTCCCTAAGGCGACACTCATTCTGAAGTCCACCTTTACCTACTTGATCAAATTTTGTCTTTCTTACTTTTACTTTTAAGCCTTGCCATAAGATGACGATAGCGACTTATATATTAGATTGTAGTGGAAGTTTAAACGGAAGGTTTATTGAAAATGAGAAAATGGTTTCCATGTCCAGTAAAACAGCTACCACAACTATTAATTTATACCTAAGTGTAAGGAACAGACAAAGCGATCCTTTGTGACACCTTCCTATGTGATTAGGTTTTTTTTAAAAAATATTATCTAAAATAAAAATATACAATAACATATCTATCCATAAGAGCAGGTAGGCCTTACTGAGGGAGGATTTGTTTATATGTAATTAAGAATTTGGTATAAAATAGTAAGGTTGTAGTTTACAGGATAAAAAAAGATAAAAATCAAAATGTTAGGGTGGGTCTCAGTTTAAAGGTCACCTTAAGAGTACTTGAAAATATTTGGCCCAATTTAAAAAAAGGCTACTTTTTCTTTCCGCCTACCTGCTCAACAGTATTTTACGGATATGGATACAAGGATTTCTGTAAAATATTGGATATCTACTTATGTCGGAGCGTATTCGGACAAGGGTGCGTCAGATCTTACAAATTTATAATAAGGATCTAGTATTTTATCTATCTAAGAATAGTAAGAAAGGGTACTTTATAGTTTATACTTAATGTCAAAATATCGAATGGCCAGTTCCATAACGCAACAAGTAAAAATACATTATATTCGAAAATTGCCATTATTGTAATGTTCGTATATTTTATATTATGCTTTGCAAGCACAACAGAAAAAAAAATATACTTTTTTTTTTTATTTACATATTTTCACGGCGTTAGCCTTTAACATGTTTACAATCAAATCTAATAGAGAACAACAACATGACAAAAAAATTACAATTAATGTATCGAATCAAAAATAGTAATACTGGTAAAATAAATGTATATAATACAATTCTTATAAATATGTCAAAATAAAATATTCAAACAAGTCATTTTAAGTAGAGGATTCATAAATATAAAGTCATACAAGTAAAAAATTAGTAATGAGATAATTATTATTTTTGTCAATCAATAATACTTAAAAATTCAATGTCAAAAGAGGATAAATATTTATTGTCAAACAGGTATAAGTGTAAGTGAGATAACTATTATAATATATGTCAATCTAAAATATTCAAATAAGTCATTTTAATTAGAGAAATTATAATTGGAACATTGTTTAATAAGATTTTAAGTCAGATTAATTTAGGTCAAAGTGATATAGAAAGTATGATTAAATGATTGACTCAAAATTTACAACACTCGATAAAATATTGAACATAAATGGGTAGATGATCAACTTTATAATAATCGCACCGATTTTGTTCCGTTCAATGAATAGTTGAACAATTCGAAATATAATTCATTTGTGGAATTGAAAATAGGTACATTTTTTACCATAACTAAATATTTAATACATACATTTTTAAATTTAATTTGTTTTTGGAAATGGAAGAGTGGCATTGATTGTGTGTATTACAAAATAAATCAAAATTTTCGATTTGTTGAATTATGTGGTGTTCTCACTTTGGCGAATATCGCCAGGCTCCAAAATATCGCCAGCCATTTGAACCGTGTGAACAAAATGACAGCTAGTCTGAAACGATAAAAAACCAGTAGAAACGATATCGTCTCGAGTTAACCACCTTCCAACTTTTCGGCCGATTGAACGATTCGCGCATGCGCAGATAAAGTATCTATGGTAAAGAATTTATAACCTAAAATTTTTACAAAGTTTCCCGCTTCGTGACAGCTGTTATCTTTGTTGTTGGTTTGTGGCGTTTGTTTCCTTAAATAAAGGGCGCCTTATAACCTCTACTATAACATTTTCTACTAAAAATAAACACTTCGCGATCTCCATCTCGACGCCATTTTGAAAACAGTGTCAAAATCAAAGCGCATCTGACAGATCGTTTCTATATTGGTGGACTGTGTGAACAGGTGTGACGATCAATGGATGTCCGGCGAATTTTGTTTTTTCGCCTGGCGATATATTTTGAAATTCGCCTGGCGATATTCGCCAAATGTGAACACCCCATTATGAAACTGGACAGACGATAAATTTTTAACACCGTGTTTCTATAGACGGAAACATGACATAATGTAATATCTTCTACAAGTGGGATCCCAGTGAACTAACTGCATTTAATGAAAATGTCATTCTCAGATCATTCCCTTTGTGCTCTAAAAATGTAACATTCAAATCAATACTAATTCATTCACAGGAGATTCGATTTCACAAAAACGGAACATTGGCTGGAAATCGAACCTAGAATTTCTTAAATGTGATTCCAATGTATTTACGAAAGTTGTAGTTTATTTTATAAAGCGTTATTCGTGTTGAGTGGATTCTAACACAAAAAAAAAATACAAATTTTTACTGGATTGAGAAATACGAATTTCATCTTCACATTGCAGTATAGTCAAAAATTTATATTATTTAATCCAATAAAGAATATAATCTACACCAATACAAAGATTTTTTTTTAAAAAAAAAATCAGAGATTTTGTGTTAACCCTTAGAGACCCCGCTGTGAATCTTTTATAAAAAGGTATTCATCAAAATAATATTCTGCGTTGAGTAAGTTGTTACTATTATTATATTGAATAATAAAGACATTATACCTACAATACTAATTTAATACCGTGAGTAGGTTAAGAAGGACGCACCCTGAGATGAGGGTATCTATTATAATCATCCCACGAAACAAGATATTATTAACATCATAATAAAAAAGTTATATATACCTGCATAGTAAGTTATTTCTTAGTTTGAAATGAATTAATGTTCTATGCAACGATTTCAATTTAAATTTCGAATGTTTTTACCACCTGCGGTAAATGTAATATGTTATTTTTGAATAACTAATTAATGTTGAAGTAGTTTTTTGTGTTACTATTGCAAAGAGGGCATATTGAAAATATTTTGAAGAGTATTGTATCACCTGTGCGAACCAGCTCTCCCATCCGTGTTATTCCGGTCCATTGTCGTATATTCCGCAGCCACGACATCTGCCTGTTGTTGTTGCGTATGTTGATATCGAAGTTAATTTAAAACTCATATTGGATTTTGAAATAATATGAAAAATTCAATAAAAATTAAGAATAATTAAAATACATTTGAAAAAAGTGAAGAAGCGTCAAAAGGAAGCCATTAAAATATTTATTAAATATGTACTGTACATCGATTACAATTAACTTGATATAAAATTACTTTCGTATTTAGTACAGAGGGTGAGTAAGGCGCGATATACCAATAAATCCAATACTGAACTCCAGATTAGAATCTGTTAGAAAGGACTGAAAGGCAGGCCGGCCAAAACCGCCCTCGTGGGAATCTTTTATACTCTCGTCTCAACGTCCTTATTGGAGATATGTAAATTTATATAAAAAGTATCTTTAAACATAATTAACTAAATTTTCTGATCAATCAAAAAGCCAATAGCACATTTTAAACACAACACATGGAAAAAATATTCTCATGAATAACGCCATGTTTGTAGACTTCATTTGTTTATCGTATTATCGACAGTATAGGCACAAACATCCATACATTATGTTCTAATGTTAATAATAAACAAGCAGGTATATGAGTGTGTCTATACACCTTATACAATATAACATATAGGTATGTAGTAGTGTAGTTATAAATGTGTGGGTATGTTTTGTTATCAAAAGTTAAGAGGATTATTATAAATGTTTGTTGCCCAACAAAAGTAATATTCAACCTGTAATGTGAACCACAAAGGGTTAAGACAGGGACATACTAACTAATACATTCATATTTAAACTTTAGTTATTTGATACAAGTTCAAACAATAAACCTTCATAAAATGTGCCTACATACATTATTATACTAGATACCTTTCTGAAACAATTATTTTCCTTTATTATCAAGGTATACAAGGAAGGTCAGTAGCCTAAAGGTCTGATACGACTTTTACGTTGTTAAAATGACGTAAATATATCATCTCACCAACAGCGATGATATTTCTTGTTCAAACTTTAGTGATACTCGTAGGTATTGTATAATGATGTTCTTTTACACATTAAAGTATGTTACATCTAAACTTGTAGGTACTTTCACACTTTATAACAATATGAAACCTTATATTTTCACATACGATAAAACTTTTACTAGTAAACATTACAGAAAATTAAAAACTATTCTTTCACATTTTATAACGACGTAATAACTTGTTTTTTCACACTTTATAATAACATAGAAACTCGTATTTTCACATGCGTTATAACTCTAACTATTACAACACATTAAAAAAAAACTAAAAACCTATATTTTCACACTTAATAATTATTGTTTTTTTTTTGTATAACCTGCTTTTTCTGGTTGTATTTTTGGGTAAGTTGGACTTACTCGCCCTCCGTATATTGTTTATATAATATGAATGCATTTTTTTTTATAAAATTTTATATATAGTGACTGATCAATGTACCTACAATGTAAGAAAGAATAAATCAATAAATACCTTAATAAAAACGAAATAGTTATATTTTCACACTTTATAATAACGTAAAAAGTCGTACTGCAGTGTAGAGTATCGGTCATCTGAATGCAATTGTTGAAATTCCTTATATGGATACTTCTAGTAGATGTAATATTCTTCTGTTCTTTGTCAAAAATTTTTGTTTTTTGAACAAGCATGTTTCCTTAGCAGTGCTAAACCATGTATCAAAATGTATATAGGTACGTAATGTTATCCAAATAGGAAGGAAGATGCCTTCTTGGAAATGCTGAATAATTCTGATTTCACAAATTTTCACTAGAAAAAAAAGAGAGAAAGTGACAGTCTACACGGGTAACAAAATTATTATATTATGAAAATATTTTCCTATTTTCTTATTTGTGTGAAACACACCATACAAAACGACATGTGACAGCTGGTAGAGAATTTGTCAAAATGTATTAAGTTGATGGGTGCGTTACTCTATCTCATTGTGTTCATACAAATCTCTTTTGACAAGAGACACACGGGCAAAACACATAATTATGTAAGAGAATAATAACAAAATCAAATTTTCTCTCTTCTTTTATTCCGAAAATGTCTGTAGGTAAAATATATATGGCATTTTTATAAAAAACTTATGGTACAAATGTTTCAATTTACTTAAAAGTACAATACACGATGTATTCCTGACATAATAAACCACGTTTCATATTATGTTACTAACTAATTCCACTCAACAATATAAGCATACCGACTATCAAATACTCGACTTCAAAATGTCCTACTATGAATTTATAACATATTTATAGTGGTAGTGTCAATTTCCGAGTCTGTTTTCATCCGTTTCAAAATCGTGGATTTGGTATTAGGTATTAATTTATTATAGTTTAATAAAATGTAATAAATTATTTTACTTTTCGAACGATTGGTGTTCATAATCCACTTGATTGTGGGTGCATTGCCATATGAAATAAAACAACAAGAAGAAAAACGATTGGTATAGATAAATGCAAAAAATGACATGAACTAAGTACAAGTATGACATGAAATACAACAATGAGTGTTTAGAAGCTTTTTTCAACAATTTATATGTGAATTCATCGATTGGTATTAACTTCGGTGTTTTTTGAGATTTTTCCAGAAACATCAGGGTGATATAGGTTAGTCTCGGATTAAGATTGACCCACTCATAAACTGAAACATTAATGCCTATAATAGGACACAAATCATTGTTTAGATTTTTACTTTATATGTTTTCTTAATGTATTTGATCTGTTGATCTTAAACAAATAAATTAATTAGTCGAACATGCTTCCTAATAATATGTGCGAATATAATTTTGTAACAATTTTTTACTCAAAGGAGTTTATTGAAAAATACATGAAGAGGAGTCACCCCAACTATTTGTTGCGGTTTTTTTACAGCAATTTTTTTTTTATATTTAAATACTTCAAATGTACGGTAATACAGTAATCTATTAAGGTTTATCCAGGTCTCCTGATCATCACGTAGGCTAGTTATTCACTTGTGACCAAAGCATATTATAAAACCCTTAAAAATACATCCTCAAAAAAACTTCCACATTTTTATATATACGAGTATACTTGAAATATGTACGTATAAGATTGAGTATTTATTTTAATATACTTCACAGCTTTGCGCAACTAATCGGTGATTCAACAAGTTTTAAAATGTTGTAATTCAAAAAAGTGTAGCTAATCGCTTCAAAATAGGTACCGAAAATAACATAAGGATGGTTTTATATACTTTTTAGAACAGTTTTTTAGTATATTCATGGGTAGGCCCTTGAAAGCTACTTCTTATGTTGATATGTAATAATTCCAGGATAATATTATTTATTGTATACCTGGATAATAGATTCCTGGAGTTCGTCGGTAGCCTGGAGGTAGAGTCTCGGCCTCGTGAACAAGGGGTCCGTGGTTCGATACCAGGTACTGGCAAACTCCCCTTTCACGACACAAGCTTTTAGTAGCTTACTGTAAAAGGTGTATAAGGTTATATTTGGGTTTATAACAAACAAAACCCAGATATATCTTTAAAAAAAAAAAAAAAATTTGAAGTGTCTTTTTGGTTGAAAGGACCGAATTTAAAAGTTTTTGTAACATATCCTATCATCTAACAAACCCGGGGATAAGAGTTCCTACTCTCCCGCAATTATGCAATGTACTCAAGGATAGATTTTTTTTTAAAATATACCAATAGGGTTCCGTTGAATCTCCGCTAAAGAATAGATATCGTTTTCTTTCCTGTAACTTTTCGAGTGTCTCGTAATATCCATTAAAAAAAAATCACGAATAAGTAGACACTTAACATCTTAAATTCAGCGATGAATTATGCCACCTATCTTGAATGTCTAATTTTTTATTAGCACATAAAGGATGACCTGCAAGTTTATTACACGTAGATTGTCCACTACCCAATTTATGGGAAATGTCGTAATTGTATAGACAGATGCCTAAAGGGGAGATCTGTGACCAATATTGTATCTAGAAATAAATTATAAATGAAACAAAATTTAAAGTTATTCAATATTAACTTCCACCAAGAACCGTCGGTAAATAAATTAAACTTTAATGTATCTAGAGCTGCTGAAATTGAGCCAAGTAAGTGCAACTATCGCAAGAGGCGGATTTATTGTCATATGGGAATACCTGGTACATCATAACTTTCTTTGTCATAAATTTTATACTACCTAAGGTCCTAAGTACTTTCGAAATGATAGAAAGTTTAGATAATATTATAAGTTTATAAGCATGTAAGTATATAATGTAATATACCTACAGGATGTTGTAACATAGATGTTACAGGGTAAGTACACGGTTCATAATGTATAGGGTGTATCAAAATAATATCATTATTGTTATTATTAATACTGTTTCAGTAGAAGCCGACAATTCTTTAGTCGGGTAGAGTTAAAAGCTTTTGCATAGAGATAAAAACAGTTGAAACATTGTATACCTATTGCTATCAAAACAGATTAATAAACCAACCTGAGCCGATCGCAGGCGCAATGTACCTACAATCCTACTTGCTTCATTATCAAAACGAGTTATAAAAATCTGCTAGAGAGTGGGATTTGAATATCTGGTGAGTTTTTTTTTTTTATTTTATATTGAAAATGTTAAGTGCTTACTGAGAAATTATAAAGAAACATTAGCCAACTTCAAAATATCATTTGCAAAAAAGCTTTTTGAATTGGTCTTGTACTCTCATCAATTTCCAACGTTCCCCAAAACAGCGTATCCCAGATATGGTATCTATCGAAAAAATACACATATTTATTTAAAAAAAGATGTATCTTGGTTCTTGTTAAAAACACAAACCGCGCACCTTTTGTGCATGAGACCGAGACTTTACCTCAAGGTTATCAACGAACTTAAATACTATGTCAGAAGATTTTGATGACTTCACCCGACTATAGATTTGCCGGTTACTCTAAGAGCTATGAAAATAGCAGGTGTTCAAGTTAATTAAGTTTTCAAAGCAACCTTCTACGGGGTCTTTGTGTGTGTACGTCAAAGACAGGTAACGTACCTACTACTACCTGTTGTCGTCTTTATACCTAACTACCTACCCCGAAAAGGGCACCATCTGATTATTATTATTTTATGGTGGGTAGGTACTCGCCTCCCTTACCGCAAGGGATGCTACGGTGGTGTACAATTACAGACAACGACCTACATTTACAATTGAGATTCATACAACGATAATCAAAAGTATAAATCTGAGATTTCCGTAAAAGGTAAATAGATGTTCGTAAAACATTACGTAGGTACGTACATACATAGAAGCACTGTATCTTAAAAGAGTGATAGTAAGAGAGTTGCAAAAGGCAGTGCGTATTATTTATTTACTAGTTTAGTGCTACTCGGCTTCGTACAGGCAAAATTAACACTAATTGCAACTAGCCATAGACATGTACAATAATATTATGTCTATGCAACTAGCAATATTTATAATAATATTATGACTATTTATATAGCGCCGTACTGTGATAATATCACTTACTTCAAGGGCGCTTTACATTATTTAGGCTCAACATCCACGTCCAAATACATAAATGCATTCCTTAGAAATGCCAAAAATTGGATGAAATAATTTGAAAACTGGCAACACTATTATTAGACTATTTTTGACAGTTCTATCCATGTGAGTAAAATATTGATGAAATATTAAAAAATTATTTCATACTTTTTACATGAAACTCGACAAATTTAATATTGAGAGCTGATGATGATGATGGTTATGACGGATTATTTTTTTGAGCCGTTTAACATATTATAACATGCATAGACAATTCACACAGATCGAGCTAGTCCCAAACTAAGAAATTAATCTATTATGGGTACCTACTAACAACTAACAAGACGGCACACATAATTATATCATCATCATCATCATCGCCCTCAACGCTCCTCTCGGGAGCACAGGGCAGAAACCAGCCTCCTCCATTCAGAGCGTCTCTGTGCCAATTGCGTCACCTCTTCCCACGACATTCCTTGCGCTCTTATATCGTTGTCATAGGAACGGTGTATTGTGAAAGAGGGACGCCCGGGCCTACGGAACCCCTGCGGACGGAAGAACAGTGCTCTTTTTGGCCAACTATCATTGGGCATTCTCAAAACATGTCCCAGCCAGGACCATCGTCTCTCTTGTATTACGGAGATTACAGGTCTCTGCTGGGTGCGCCGGCGCACAGCATCATTTGTAACATGTTCATACCATCTGACATCCAAAATCCTTCTAAGACACTTGTTTTCAAAGCTTAGTATCTTCCGCTCTTGAGCCTTGGTTAAGTGCCAAGACTCGCAGCCATATAGAAGGATTGGGATGATGCACGCATTGAACAAGCGACATTTTGTCCTGATGCTGAGTCCAGACGCCTCACCTATCTCAGGTTAGTAAATTCAGGTACCTGGGAGCAACCATAACGCCAGAGGGTGATCTCCGGTCGGAATTACCAATCCGCATAGGAGCAGCTAGCGGGGCTTTCAACAACATGAACAAAGTTTGGAATAATTATATACAATGCATATAATTATAATTTCTTCCGAGATGCTTATTTAATCAATTTTGTATTTTTATTTATTTATTAATTTATTCATCACACATTTATTTAAATATCTATATTTATAATAATTATTATGACGTGGATGTCATGTTCTAGGATTGATGTATTGTACAGTGTCCTTGAGGTGCTTTGGCACGTAAACGACACTTTAATGTTGTCCAATAATAATAATCATAATGACATGTAACACATATACATGTAACACCCAGACCCAGGTCAATTTGAAAAAGGTCACTCTTCATTCAAAACGTTTAATGAAGTATCGATCTCAAAAGGCACGTAATGTTGTGAGTTATTTTATAATCCAGGACTTTGAGAGTATTTTAACACCATTTGGGTTAAACTGTTACATTATTGATATATTATATGTATCAAATAAATAACCTTTTCTAGGGTCGAACAAAACAAAAAATACTATAATACAATATGAAAAAAAAACATTTCCAATGTCTTTATTTGAACGGACGCAATGTGTTTTATATTCAGGTAAAAAGAAGAAATAATAATAGAATATTGTGGGCTCCATACCCAAAACACCCAAGTAAGGAAGATTTATTTACATTTAAAAGTGACGATTATTTCCGAGTCGAGAAATGCCACCTATTCTGAATGGCTTACTAATTAATATGTTGGAAATGACGACTTTATAAATTGTAGTTATTCCGCTGGTTACCCCGTTTAATAACGAAGTGTCACGATGATACATACTGTAAAGACAGAGTGAATTTAATAGATGCTTGACAATGTTCATAAATTTCTAACTGAATTGAAAGATATTTTTATTTATTTATTTTATTCTTCTTGTAAATTGTCATTCACATAACAAAAACAAAACAAATCAGTTTACATAAGAAAACATGTATTGAAATGCAGACGCGAGATTATCACTTTATAGTGATTTCTTCCATCTAACCACGATAAAAATGCAAAACAATTCATCCCTAAACCCCACATACTAAGCAATTGTTTGAATTAACTTAGTGTTGTAGATCGGTGACGGAGTCCTAACTACTGACTTTTAGCTTATAAGTTCAAGATTTCCACAAGACAACCGAATACCTACTTCTGAATTTTTAAGTAATAGCAAAACACTTTTAATACTTGCCTTCGATATGACACACGAACAATTTCAGAAATAATCCATTACATTTTTATTTATTAACCTTTATTGGCACGGAGAAGACAGCTTGCATGTTCGCAAGCATTTCAGCAAGCAATATCTACGAGATTCATATCTTAGTTTGGTACAAGCTCGATCTGTGTGAATTGTCTATGCATGTTATGTTATGTTTGATACGTGTGGTTGGCCAACCCAACCTGGCTACCCCAATTTTGAGAAATGTCATGATCGTATGAACGAATGAAATCAAGCTGTAATGTACCTACCTATGTAAAAAAAAGCGATGTAAGAGTAAGCGATGTAAAAGATTTGAAAAAATAAAATAAAACAAGGGCCGTATTTAACATAGGAACCCCCACAGAGCAAAATAATTAAAATGATTTACAAAATTTCTACTTCTATCACTTTACCTGTGAATCCCGTTGTACCAAGGTAGATATATCGAGAACATTAAGATATAAAACTCAAGGCCCGCCTCCAATACATTCTCTCTACTCTATAAAAAATAGCTACATACATCTTGATTAGATATATTTTTTTCTCTATTCCTTCAATAAAGGAATGACTTGGATAAAAAATGTATTATTAGGGATATTGTTAGTGTTTCAGAGTTTCTCCAACTTTTGGAGATAGTATGAGCATTCTATTGTTTTTTTTTTAAACTTCTGCGTGCAGACGCTGTTAAAATATATTAAAATACTTTGGCAGTATTTGACACCTAATTGTTAATGTGCTTGTGTTAGTCGCCACTAAAAACTATCGCGGTGAAGTTGTGCTTTTAACTTTTCTCTCTCAACACATAGACTTTTATAGAACCTCGCTGTGAGGAGTCCCCGGCAAGTCTCCCATTCATTTCTTTAGGTTATCAAGGGCCCTATTCTCCAATCTCGATTGATAAATGTCACCTGTGAGATATGTCGATTAAAAAACTCGCACGAAAAGTCGAATGGCAGTGTACGACCCTATTCTTGACGCCATTCGAGATTTAAACGGTCGACATTCGAGAAGCTACCGGCAACGTCGCACTTTTTGTATGTTTTTGTATGTGGTCATCGAAAAATGACATTTATTTATACATTTTTTCAAGAGATGGCGCTTTCGTGTGGAGAGGCACGTGACGCGCAAGATGGCGCATTTATATGAGGAGTCACAATCAATATCGAACTTTTCGTTATATTTTTATTTAAACTAAAATACTTTATAAATCCGGCATCACTTCATTTTATTTTTATACCGTATGCGAAATGTAAACAACCATTGAGTGTCTCACAGCTGCCATTTTTATCAATTTTTGACATGTCGATTGGTGTGACATTCATCTCGAGTGGTAAAACACCATTCGAAATATTCTCGCATGATATCGTGCGACACTTGTCGTCCACGACTTTCAAGAATAGGGTTTTTAAGAAATCGATCGAAAGTAATAAAATCTCGCTTGCGACATCCGTCAATCGAGATTGGAGAATAGGCCCCCAAGTGTGCTATAAATGTCAGGTATTCGTAAAAGATTACGAATAAGACATAATAAGACATTATCTTTTTGATTCAACGATGAGGAATGTGACTGATCCAAAATGATAAATTTTGAGCTTGGCATGGAGAGGACAACTTACGTGTTTATCTTATATGGTATGTCTGCCGGTAACCCCACTTATGGGACACGTCGTGGTAACATATAAGACGTTTAAGATCTTCAATTCTGTGGTAATTGATGCCTCCTATTTAGCATAATATCTTATGTATAACTCAACAGAGAGGACAATATGTATGTTCATTTGATAGGTATGCCGTCATTGTATAGAACTAGTGGATTTATGAAAAAAAAGTATTTGAAAGAAAACATTTCAAATTTAAGTTCCATTTTTGAATAAAACCACGCATTCTTTTTTCTGAAAGTAGTTTTGAAAATAGGTTAATAGGTGGGTAGTAAAATATGCGGGTAAGAACAGATATAAATCATTCTCATTTCAAAATTGGTTCCTTATTCAAAAGCAGTTCAAAGTAAGTACGTACTTAATAAAATGGCTCCATTTTGATCAAAGCAGTTGATTAAGATAAACATTTGAAAGGCTATGGCTTTAAAGCGTTTAGTTAATGAAGACCGAAGTTGAAGATTATTATTTGGTTGTACAGAGAATAAAAGGCACACAAAAGAATAAAAATAAATATTGTAGGACTCAAATTCAAAGAGCATATCATATAGATTGGGAACTTTGATATAATGCGTACTAATGGAAGAGTGAAACGGACTATTGAGGTTGATAAGGTTGTGGTGATTAGGATTGATAGTAACACTTTTATCAACTTTGCGAATCAATCTGTAACATTTTCAACAATGGATAAAAAAGAAAAATTCTACACTTGACTGAAAGGAATAGAGATACATTTGAAGATTCTAAATTTAAAATATTTTTCAAGATTGTATAATAAAAAAGAAGTTATTGAGGAAAAACTCTTCAATAATTTAGCACGGGATTCCGAGGGAATCAAAATCGACAATAAACTCATAATAGAAAACAAGCGGCATTTATTGTTTAATTGCATAAAATATACACTTTCTTTTTATATTCCTAAATATTTTGACATTTATTTTGTTCATGTCGCCTAATACAGTAGATAACTTACAAGTGTCAAAATTATTTATTTCGATTAAGGCACAGAGCTCACTTCACGGGGCCTTACACATGGCGGAGGATCGCTCAAAATGGAGACAGATGGTCTACAGAACGAGGCATGATGGTCACGATCCTCAGGATTGAGGGACCGACAGAAATGATGATGATGAGAAATGATGAAGGTTCTAATGTGCTGCGAACACCATCAACGACTACTGTCAATCATATAATTACCGACATAAACAGCTGATATTGATCGTCCCGTGATTACATGAGTACAATATGGGGGGGGGGGGGGGATACAACTTTATAGCGTGTATATTATGTCAGGTATAATTATATAATGATACTTCCAACTTATATACCATAATATTGTGGTTAAATAGCAATAAAATGATGATGTTCCATGAGTTAGGTAATCATCCTTAGAAGTAGGTGTGTTATTTAGTAAAAAAGGGAGTAATATTTTGAAAATCGTGGATCATGGTAAACACGAATGAGTAAATGTCTTACTTTTGGGTCCAATAATGCAGGTAAGGTTTGTGTAGGCTATGTTTAGGATAGTTGTTAGAAATTGCGCTGTTTCGATTTACTCGGCCATTGCATGTTGATTGCCTTTTTGTATTGTGATATAAAATTCAGTATAATTGTTATAATTTGTAATCAATGTAGAGTAAAGCTAAAATAAATTTAGTAAAATTTGTTAGTGGCCTGGTGGCAAATTAAAGATTCGAATCCTCACTTTCCTATCTACCCTACAAAAGATTGTCACGATGGTATGTTATAATGTGAGATAACATTCCATATGTTATTACGAACTTAACTTTTAAATTAATTAAAGGAAATTACTTAAATGAAATTAGATTCATAATTATATTATTTAATGGATGAGGTAGAGAGATATTACAAATATCATCAAGAGCAGTGTGTAATTATTTACAAATACTGTAAGTTACTTTGTTATAATTCAAATAATTACAGTCATTGTTTCAACAATTATTAGGTATACTGTATATTATTTTCGTAGTAGTGAATGAACGTATGATTGTGCAAATGTAATAATGCAGTATATGGGCAATTTGTCAAGTAAACTAAAATATTAATTAAGAGAGAATATGTTATACCGCAAACAGTGACTGTCTTAATACTTATGGGACCCCTGGTAAAGTAATTTCGCGGGACCCCTGATCGTCACAGACATAGAGCATGTGGCAGAGTGCATAGCACTGTTATGTAAAAATTATTAAAATTAAAAGACGAAGTATTTTTTATTATATTTTTTTTTGAAGTATTGTTTCACTTTTTAAAATAAACAAGTTTTCTTTTTCTATTAGTTGTCATTTTCTCTATGAATTAGTCTGGAATATCAAAAACAAAATGAACATGCTGTTGTGTACTTACGAGAATTTCATTAATTTGTTTTCATATTTTAGTATATTTTTTACTAAAATTCGTCAAACTGTAGCCAACATGACCGTGGGTATTGAAATGCCAGTGAATAACACTCCGCAAGATCATCTTAAGTGAAACAATTTAAGTGAATGATACTTAAATCTCACGAGTGGGGCCCGCCCTTATGGAGACGGTTGTCCCTGTTCGTTCATTGTTGCTGGGACCGCCACTGACCGCAATATATATTCTATGAAGAAACGTTTTTGTTTCGCAAATATTAATGAAATAAAATATGTATGATACGAATTAAAATTTAAATTATGATAATTAAATACATACACATTCAACTGACTTTTTTTTCTCTATTTATCTATCTACTTAAGGCATCTACCACAAGCGGGGTAGCCGGTAGTCTAACTGCATATAAAGCACTTAGTTCTATACTTATGTATTTAAAGTGAATTCCCAACTGTAAAGTTAACACCAGTACATGAGTGGAAAGGTTGACCGGAAGAAAGGAGACATGCCCCAAAATCCGCAAACGAAAAACCATGACCATCTTAGTAATGTTTAACGAATATCTGTGGAAGACCTAATCCATGTTAGTAATTAATTGTCTGAAGAAATATAAACATACCTAAATATCGATTTAACATTGTGACTACCAAATTTAAATTTAATAGGCGCGTACTAGCTAGTACTGAGGCTAGTACTGAATTTAAAATTTCGATGTTATTGACCGACGGTACTTGTTGGAAGTTCATTTCAAGATAAAAGTGTTACTTTTTTCTAATCGCTTGATGATGGAGTCGAGAGTCTCCGAATACTAGTACGCGAAGTTAATAAAAGTCATTTGAAAGTTAACTACATACTGTGTTTTTTTTTCGATTTATCTTAATACTGGGTTTGTTTTTTTTTAATAAAGTTTATTTGTTTAAATTTACGATTACGAGTCACTTGTTAAATACGTAACACGAAACTGAGACACTACAAAGTTGAAAACAAATAAAACAAAACAAGACAAGTCTCACGTTATTTAATTTCACACGTTCTTTAAAAAAAAATTTAAAACATTGTATTCGTACAAAGACATACTTTACAATATGATAGTTATTCCTAGGAGTATAGCCTTCTGCTATCACGTAACGTAACAAGGAAAACATAAGGTGAAAGATGCGACGGCACGTATGGATGCGCAAAAACTTGAAGAAGATAGCAAGTATTTGAAAATGGAAAGAGTTCCTACCACCTTGTGAAATAAAACAAAAGAAAATAGAAATAAACGAATGACCGTTGAAATTTTGAGAAAGGAACTTTCGCAATTTAGAAATGAAATAAAGAAAAAAAGCACACTCTCGTAGGGTGTGAAAAGTTTAATTTGACGGTTCGAGGTGGCTTAAGTTCCTGCCAAGTCATATAAGAGTCGTATATAAGGTAGCATTAACGTCTAAAGTAACTTGTGAAGAAGTAAAATACAAGCATTGCCAATAAAATGAGAAGGCAAGAAACCTTTACCAACACTCTTTTTGTTTTTTCTTTCTTTCTACCTATGGAAAATTATTTTTCATTTCGATCCAAGACCTACCTGGGATTGACCGGCTATGAAACCGCCTCATAAATTTAATTTTTATTTACTTATTCCAAATCCCTCTCGATAGAATGGCATAACTCATATTAGTCTTACGTGTACTTTCAGTGTGTAAAGATAGATCTGTTTGGCGTTCCGTTCTCTCTGCCTACCCCACTTGGGACACGGCGTGAGGGTATAGTATAGTATAGTATAGTATAGTACTTTCAGTAAGAAATAAAGTAAATAACAATTACATATTGCATAATATGTCAATATCCAATGTCGCATAAGATTACATTTGCTTGCGATTCTCGAGTTCATTCAATTGTGGATAAAGCTTCTTGATAGCTATCTAGTTGAAGATTAATCTTTTTGTGTTGTGTTATGTTAATTATATGCGACTTACAGATTATCATGTGACCCGTAACCATTGAGATAACAGGTATTCTAAAAATACCTATATCAACATCTGTGTGAATACATACGGAATAATTTATGAAAAACTAGTTATTTAATAGCCACAGACGAATCATTTAAATATCTTTTAATATGCATGAACATAATAAACAGAGTAGGTACATCATATCGATGGTTCAAAGCACAAAAGACACATGTCCACTATTTAGGTAAAATGAGTTAATATACGTTCTTATAAGATTGTCATCCATGTCCTGAGTACATAATTATCAATAATACTTATATCATTATCGAAATAATGAACAAAAACCAAATGTCACGCGTCCATATATGAACTTTGTTTTGTGCACAGATGCAACACATACAAGATTTGAGAATGCATTTATTTGAGAATGGATTTATATTGACTTTTTTAATTCTCAAAAAGCACATGTCTATCAAGGAAATCTTCTAAATTAATAGAAAATTAGTTAATCAGTTTCATCAATTTCAAACTTTGAAAACCTGTTTTCTGGAAGCTGTCAAATGTGGACATGTGTCTTCTGTGCTTTAAAACATCGATGTATTCTTTTATAAGACGCCAAAAACACGTGTACGAGATAGGGGAACATTGTGGCATAAATAAACAATCACCAGGATTGTTAACGAAAAAACATTTAACTCCTTCAATTATTAGATAGATTTCGATGTCGAATTCGAAAAACAAGCCAAATTATTACCTTATTGATAAATGCTTTACAAAAATAATATGCAAACAAAAATACAGACTAGAGAGAGATATATATATATAAAAAAGGGATGCTAAAAAACATAATTGTTCGAACCTAGGAATATACATCAGAAATGTCTATTCGATAATTTCAAATTTGGTTGAGATAAACAGTACCTTAATTGTGGTGGTTCGTAGTCCGATAATACATAGTCTCGGAATTTTATTTCTAAGATTTTGGATTCGAAACCTCACGTCACTGACGTATTCCAACTACATGACACAAAAATATTGCTAACTGCAAGGATCTATGAAATGTATTTGGGATCACTTCAAACCTAGACTCATCTTTTATAAAAAATCTCTACGTTTTTACAAAACAATTCAGAATGGACTGGTCGATCGTTTTGTCTAAAACTATAAATAGGTGTAATGGGGTAGGTACAATTTATGAGATCATTGAAAATTCACTTGTAAAATTTTGCATAATTTATATAACATTCTCTGCTCTGAAATTCTCGGAACATGATCACAACATAACAAGTAGTGAAAAATTAGAGGTGTTAAAAATAGTTACTTTATCGGATACTGAATAACGAATATCCAGTGAGATACGAAACTGGATAATCGAATATTCGACTTGAAAAATTTGGTTGATACTGAGGACCCTTTATTTTTGTTTTGGTAAACTGTATTACCAAATTTCAAAAAAATTTCGTCTAAAGAAATTAAGACTTTTTAGCTTCCAACTTTACGAAACTTTTACGATATGTGATAAGTATGGAACAGATGAATTGGGAATGTTGCCCGCGTTTAATAAGTGCTCTCAACGAGCCTCGTATTGATTCATAAGAATCGAGACGCTGTATCATACTTTCTTAACGAAAGCTCACATAATTATACGCACCGTGCACACATCATACCAATCAAGTAAATACCCATTTGGATCTATGGTTAACACACTCGTCTTGTTAGCGAAGCTTCGTGGATTCGATTCCTAGAATGAATTGAACGTTTCTGTTCTTCCTGGATTTGAATCGATGTGAATGATTCGTCTAGAATGCCATGAATCCAAAGATGATTAACGACATTAACACATCACTGAACATGTGAAATCCTGTTTTGATAGTAGTTGGCGTCAAAAATTCAATCAATTTATTAACTTGTTAGGTGTATTGCTTAGACAAATATCCAACTGTTTAGAAAATGATGGTTATTAATTAAAAAAAAAATATGAAATAACACTGTGTATAAAAGGTACATACTAAAAACACGTCTGAAAAACAGTGTGATTTAAATTATACAATGTCGTGTCACAGTGTTGACACTGAAACATTAAATTCAATTACTAATTTATGATGATTTTCTTCTTTGTCTCCTTGGACACATAATATGTCCTGCATGGTGGTGGGGTCTGCTATTCTGCATCATAGTTCCGCGTATCTTGTCCCAATATTTCACGCTATCTGCGCGTTGCCCTTCCTCTAAGCCTCTTGCCGGAATCCTCAATATATTGTGCTTCATAAGGGTTGATTTTGATAGAAAATTAAATAAATATCGCACTCTAGGAATATTTTTAATTTC
Organism: Athripsodes cinereus; assembly: GCA_947579605.1. NCBI lineage: Eukaryota > Metazoa > Arthropoda > Insecta > Trichoptera > Leptoceridae > Athripsodes > Athripsodes cinereus. Next base: position 20,427,394 of record OX388317.1, on the reverse strand, counting down.
GGGATAATGGATTGATACGCGACATTCGGTTAGATAGAAATTTTAGGTAGAATACCGAATAATTATCGGATATTCGTTTAACATTTAAGGACAATACACTGTAGATGGTTGATATTCAGTTTCAGTATTTTAGCAGCATTTAGGTAGTGAAAAGCAGTATAGTAGTTAGCTGACGGCAAAAGCTAATTCAAAATAAATATTGCATGCTGTGCTGTTGCATTTATAAAGCAAGTGGATTTAGCTTTCAGAATGGTTAATTTTTAATCATGAGACAATATTGTGATAGTGGGTGTATGCTGTAGGTAAAATAATACATGCAAGAAGTACTCAAATTATGCATAAGGTATTATTATGTTCTATAAATAGTGAAGGAGCTGTGAAAGAGCGGAGTTTCCGGGATTTAAAGAATCTGGAAAAAAACTGATGATATTATACTTATACTTAAAAGGCTGGTATTCGAAAAATCAAGACATTTTACACCTTAAATTCAGCGATGAGGTTTGCCACCCGTCCTAGATGTCTAGATTTTATATTGGCACGAAGAGGACAGCTTGCATGTTTCTTACAATCAGCTGGTCTGCTGCCTAATCCACTTGAGGGATATGCCGTGATGGTATAGTAGTAGAAGTAATATACTGTACTTGAATATGGTTAGATGGAAGAAATCACTATATAGTGATAATCTCGCCACTGCACATCATCACATTTTTTCCTGTGTATATTGCTTTATTTTATTTGTTATATGAATGATGATGTGCAAGAAGAATAAAATAAATAAATAAATAAATAAAAAATATGAATATTTTGTGGAATTCGGATTACTTTTCTTGAAAAATCTGCGGAATCGAATGGGTTTTCCACTCATTTCAGTAAGGTATTCGAAAAACGTTCCGTATTAAAACATTATATTTAACATCATAAATTCGGCAATGTCACATATCTTGAATGAATTATTTTTTATTTGAACAGAGAGGACAACTTGCATGTTTGTTACATAAAGTTAGTCCGCTGATGGCTACTGCGTTTAAGGGTATATAGTTCACTCGTTATGAGTGGATTGCCGGGAAACAAAAGTTGGTTCTAGAAGCTATGGTGGGTGGAGGTGGTAAACTCACGCAAATCCTGGACTGCACTGCTGTAGCACATTTTTTTTTCTTGAGATCATTTTAATGTTAGATACTTAATTATTGTTTTATTTCTGTGTTCACTTATATTAACAGTAAAAAAGAATCCTTACCCGGAAATACATCAGCCCAGAAAACATAGAATGTCAGAAAGTGTTTCAGAAAGTTTGTCAAAAAATATCACGTCTGCATGAAATTAAAGATTTAAGCTTTTACCCTTACTATCATCAGCTTTGACAAGATAAACGCGATGAACGTATCGTACATTACAGTGTTTGAAATATAAAACACTGTATAAACATTCCGTACTCGTAACTACTGCTAGAAGTAGGTAGTTAATTAAATAAACATACTTGATTAAATCAAATTATACAAAATATATCCACGTGTTTTATTCATACAAAAATAATGTAGTAACTTAATACTTGCTTCGACTCCTTACTGCAAAGTCTACTACTGAAGTCGAGTTTGTTCTTCTTTCTTTTCAGACTTAGTTTGAAAGGTTTACTTTGTAAGACTACACCTTTAATCAGAATCGTTTCTGATTTTTTTAGGGCCTCGTGATTTATAAAGCCCAATAATTTTCACAATATACCTATATTCTATTCAGATAAAACACAAAATGAGACACGTCTATTGAAAGCGTTTTTTTTGCGGTTTATTTTAAGATTCTAAACAATTGTGTACAATTTAAAGAAAAAAAATATATATTGTAAATTCATACATTTCCCATAAGTGTACGAGTAGCCTGTGGACAAACTTCATGAGCTAAATATGCAAGTAGCTCTCTCTGTGCTATGGTATGTGGTATGGTTTCTTAATTACCTATCTATCCATGTTTCGAATCCCTGACTTCCTGAGGATTGGCAAAGAGAAATCTGCCATACCAACTTATTCTTGTACATTTCTTTCGCCTTCATCAAATCCATACAGTTCATTATGCAAGCACACAGAATTCTCTCACAAAACAAGCAATCGATCATTTTAAGTCAACAATCATAAGATCTATTGATGTGACTTACGTTGAAATAACTTTATTTGTCGGATATTTTAGGAGTCTATGGACTCCGATTTATCCGTTTAGGTGACAATTTATTTATATTTTAACTCTCTCTAGTCTCTCATTACTACTATGCCAGTGATGGCATCTCCGACCCTACACGTCAGTGAGCGGGGGACCCGGCTGACGTAGCAGATCCCATCTTGAGACCCACACATCCACGAATGCCTTGAAGTGACTTCTAGAATAGCTCTAACACTAGCTCAAGGGCTTTCTATAACCACTTTGGGTGGACATTTTCTTCCATGTTGCGCAAAACGTAGAGCCGCCAGTGCTTTTATCAAATGTTACTGAATTTAATTTAGGTAGCTAGTTGTAGTTTACTATTATTAGTATCAAATTGGTTTGTTTTGTAAAGAGAATATTAATTATAAAGTCTTGTAGCCGAAAGTTGTTTGTTTAATAAATTAATAGTTTGTTTATACTTAATGAATTGGTACTACCATTATTATGTAATTTATACTAAGGCTTGACTACTACAGAATAAACGCTAAATATAAAACTGGTACATGAAATATTAGGTAATAGAATTTATTTACTTAACGACTTATTTCTATTTTTGTTAAACATATTTATAGTTGTTGTCTGTTTTATACTTTTTACCAATAAATAAAATAACATAAAATTTCTGGCTAGTTTAACAAATTATCCGCCTATTAGTTATAATATGTCATGTGTGACACACCTTCACAATGTACCGTTAACTTGAAGGGTTTAATTTACGTGACCTAATTCTGGTCACTGCTCTAGTCGCTTGAGATTTGTGATATAGCGGTTTTTTTTTCAAGAGTATCATCTTACTTACAGAGATATAGAAGTTTTCTAAAAGACATTATTATTTTATTCGACTTATCGAGTTTTTGAGGTACTGAATTACTAGCAATTGCACTCATTAATTACAATTTATTTTTATACAATTTATTGAAGCAGTGTCTAGAATAAAGGTATAATGATATGTAAAAACATATTCATAGCAAAAATGCTCTTATTCAAATACTCGTAGCACTAAAAATCTTTTATCATGAACATTTTCTTTTGCATCTGGCTCGTATTTAGGGTAACTACACTGCTAAATAATTTTAACATTTAAATTTCTTATAAATTGTTATTATGAAAAGGAACGCGTTGACAAATCTGTTTTCATAGCATTGGCGAGACTGTTATATTATTGTAGTTGTTTTATGTTGTATTGTGTGAAATAAATAAAATAAAATAAAAATAATAAAAAAAAACTCAAATTCATTACGAGTTAGTTCTTATAGATTTGAAACATCCGAGTGTGATTAATTTCTCGTTACTTCATTATTATTAATAATAATGCAAATGTCGTGCGTTACAATTATTTCGCTCTGTAAACCTCATTTTTGCATAAGTTATAACTTTGTTGTCTAGCGCAAAATAACAGAGCGCACTATTAAATAAAATATTCTAAATGTTATGTTGTCAAATTTTCCGTCAGAATTGACGAATGAAAAGATCACGATAGAATAAAATGAAAATTATTGTCGTAAAAATAGTTTTTTTTTTATTTATGTAGAAATTGCACAATTAGAATAAAATATTATAACATTTATATGGGTCATGCATACTTACTCGTAATTGAAAATATTGACTTTCATCATACAATATTGAGTTCGTCGGTAGCCTGGAGGTAGAGTCTCGGCCTCGTGAACAAGGGGTCCGTGGTTCGATACCAGGTACCGGCAAACTCCCCTTTCACGACACAAGCTTTTAGTAGCTTACTGTGAAAGGTGTATAAGGTTGTATTTGGGTTTATAACAAACAAAACCCAGATATATTTTTTTTAAAAAAAAAAAAAAAAAGAAAAAAAAAAAATCTAAGTAGGATCTGTTTTGAATCTCTGTTCTAAAGAAGCAGCAATGAAAGAAAGTACCTACCGATTTATGACGTAATAATAAAATAAGGTTATTCCTTTAAAGGAATTCTATTAATAGAAAGTGCAATATTCTAAAGAAACTCCAAATTCCTTTTGAAATAAGAAATATATATCTTCAGTAGCAATGTGACAGACGAAAACATTATATTATGTCGTGTATATTATATCAAGTTCTTAGTAAACGAATAAATTTTGAAAAATAAATTAAATCAATTCACGCTTTGTAGCTGTATTCACGTTAGACGGACAGACAGACAAAATACAATATGTGGCAAACTTTCAGTTACAATAACAATATTGTTTTAAAGTTATGTTAATTATGAACATTTTGTGTATAACACAAAACGCAATTAGCGCTAATGTGTATGTTCTGTGAACTAAAGTCGAAATAAAAAATGTGAAAAGTATGGAAAGATACAACAGTACCACGTACATAAGTTTCAAATATAATATAATATCAAGAGAATTATCTCACAATTGTCTTTGGTTAAGGTGACTAGGTTGTGAATAACAGTAAACGTGATAATTCTAACAAAACAATACAATATCAACGCTGCAAATAATAATACATAGTAATAATCGACTTTAATGAGAAGAAACGCTTCTAATACATTGTCTTGTAAGATATGAAACTGTCGCACACTTTCTGCTGCAAAAAGAATGATATTATATTGTTCAATAATGGATAAGTGATAACTTTGATAGCAAAATACGTTGGGTAAGTTTGAAGAGATCGAGTCATTGAGATAAACTCGCCCTCTGTATGTTGATTGTATTTAATTAATGTGTTTTTCTGTACAATTGTTAGCATTGTGATCAATGGATAGTAAATAATGAATAAATAAATAAAAAAAAACTTGAAGATTGGACAAATTGGAACAAGCGTTTCGCTCTACCACAGAGAGAGAGAGAGACATCTTTCTTTCGACTTCTAAGACCATTATCAATTACCATAAGACATTAAAAACCTACTTTGCACAAAACATGGTACAAAATGAAGAATCTTTGTCTTTCTATCTATCTATAGCAACCCGGTGTCTAACACAAGTGGCAAATCCAATAAGTTAACATCTTGTCCATATTATATGCGTTGTTTTCTACAGGCATTCATTAATTCACTCACACCATCACATTTAAATTGTGATAAACATACAAGTCGTCTTTTCTGTGCCAAAAAATAATACATGTAAATTCAATATTTTTTTGTACAGTTTAATTTTTGGTGGAAATCCATCTCTGTACGTACTTATATTATCATCGCGGAAAATATTTCAAGTAGGTTGCCAGTGGACTAATTAAATGTGATGGACCTACAGGTTGACATTCAGAATGGGTAGCGTGCCTCATTGTTAAATCAAAGATGTTGACTTCGTGATGTTTTCAAATACCGGCCTTTTGTGGGGTAATTGAAAAAACTTCATAACTTCTATAATATTATGTAATATATACATACAATTAACAGAATGTGCGATGTGTGATGGGGATAAACGTTGCTTCAAAATATATTTTTTTAAATTTATTTATCTATATAAGAATAAAAAACAGACACACAGACTAAAACATTTTCTAGATTCAATCATAGACAATATAATAATGTTATAGACCAGAAATTCCGTACACATTGATTCTCTCAAAATTCAAGTTAATATCGACACAATAGACATATTTACCGAGAACCCTCCTTTACACGAGACTTGTCTCTATAAGGAGGATGTTTAGATTTAAGTTTTATCAAATAGTCTATGTATTGTAATGTCTGTATAATTATTGTTAAATAAAAAATAAAAAAAAAAATTTTTAGCTATTTCGCTTATCTACATGACATTAATAAACCATTACTGTTTCACTCCCAGTTATCGAAAGTTTTGTACATCATACCCCTATTCATAACAATAGACTATTTCACAGAATTGGACCAACGCAACGTTTGTATAGGATTGATATGAAATTATTATTTATCAATGCTTCGATTAGCACCAACAGAATTTTTTAGTTTCTCTTCTACTCTTACTATACCATCACGGCATAGCCCACAAGTGCGGTAGTCATCAGACCAGCTGCACATAATAAACATGCATACAATCGTCTCCGTGTCAACAAAAAAATTAAGACATTCAGGATGGACAGATCAAACCTCAGCAAACCAGAGTATTTTTTATATATCTTTTTATTTATTCTTTATAATGGATCATACAGTTCTAACAATAAACGTACAATTAGTTATAAAAATTAGCAAACTAATTATGATCCCTTTCTTACCACTAGGGTAAAAGAGATTTGAGGTATTTTATTTTACAAAAAGATGAAGAAGAAAAGAGATTTGAATCCATGACTTTTTTATACCTCATAGAGTTTCTAGTCTATGATATAATAATACGTCTATGGATTCAATAAAAATCGTACCATTTGAATATTCCTTCGGTCATTAAACTTCATCTAGCAAAAAAATATCAAGAAATTAATGATTCAACTGTCAATTAAACTTTAATCAATTATTATTCAAACCTGTTCAGTTTTCTTAGAAAGATTATCTATCAATTTTTATCTTACATCATATCAAACATCATTAATCAAAAATTTCAAAGGTGAATTAAGTTTTGAATAAGCCTAATTACACAACAATTTCAAATAGTATCTATCTATATGTTGATAGAGTACTAATGTACCTAGTCATGTTTGCTTGTTTTTGTTTTTTTATTGATTAATTTTATTTCTTGTAATTGAAAACTGTACCTATAATATTCTTGTTCATGTTTCTTGTAAAAAGGCGTAAACTATATTTAATGAAAAATAAATAAATATATAAACCTGATTATTCCAATTCGGAGAAGAATAAATAAGAGTAAAGGAATGCAACTTATCAAAAATATCAGTAGGACAAAAATATTTATATCGAGAAAATATTTATTTATTTAACAATACGATCCAGGCGACATAAACTGTTTTATGAGCCAATTGGTAGAACCAATATCATACGTAACTCGCCCGTCGCCAAAGCACTGGCTCTTTTGAATGAAGTTTCGGTACGCATCGATATATTTAACACAACTTATAATAACTTTACGATAGTCTTACATCTGTTGATGAATATTAGAACTTTATAATTTTGAAGTATCGATTTTGAATTTTATGTAATAGATTTAAGATTTAAATTTTGTAATATTTTCACTGATAAAGATATTTGTTTACATGCATGTATCATTGTGAAACCGCTTGGTGTATCATGAACTTTAAGTGACGCAAAGGTAACAACTGTCATGTCACTCATTGTTACTTATATATATATATATATATTATAAAATAAAAAAATAAAAAAAATGCGGCTGTGGCCTTTTAAATTATACAGTAATTAAATAAATTTACTCAACACAATTTACATAAACACATTATTGCTCTACACTACATTCGATAAATATATGAGAATAAATGAGATACCCTCCTTTGCGATAAACTCTCCCTCTGTATTTTGATATCTAATTTTAACGTATACCTCTAATGTAATTGTTTGTAATCAATGTACAGTCAGAATGAATAAATAAATATGTAAATTAAAATGAGCCTAGAGCGATTCTGTCTCCTCTTCTAATGACATTCCAATCGCTCTGATTTCACTGCCGTAGAATTGGAAGTTTATCAAAAAGAATCTTCCGGACCACTGAGAACCTTGTAAGTGTATTTATTCTAAATATTCACAAACATAGTTTTCGCTCTATAAAAACCAAAATGTTTTATATTTATAAACAATTTAGAACAGAATCGTTCTCTGAAACCATCTAGTTTCAACAGCCTCGAACACAATCATGAAGATCGTTGCTGTAAGTTGACATAACACTTAATACAGATATCGAACATAGTTATTTGAACATAACATAGCTAAAGTACACTTGAACCAGCTTAAGCCAATTCGTAAGCGTTGAGACTCCTTTCCATTTCCTACTTGAGAGAGTTTTGCACAATCTAGTGGTTGCGCAAGACGAGGTAGTTGTTGTGTAATTATCTTAGTAATTATTCCAAAGTGTTTTCCAATGAATTAGAATAATCGTAATGTTATAGGTAGTGATGGTCATGATAAACCTAGGTACTAAAAAGTAAAAACATCACAGAAAATCATCTCTAGAGATTGGAAGTAGAAACCAAAACGTAAATGAAACGAGGTTTTTATATACAAATGGTTAAAAATATCAAAACCCAGGACATAATATAATCTGGAACACGTGGTTAAGGGCCTTGAAACAACTTTTATATTATTTTATCCATCAAATATCATCCATTTCTCATCACGTCTCTAAAGCAATAACTTGGATACATTCTCAAATCCGACAAATCCATGGTAGGTACGGTCCTAGTAGGAAATTCATAATATCTTAAAAGTTGTATCAAGCCCAAGTAAGCCAAGTTAAGCGCATCCGGTACAGAAAGTATCCGGGGAAGTACGGTTAAAAAGAGTTTTCGACGACTTGATACCCGCTAAGCCTTATCAAAAACGTGGTAGGGTTGTATCAAATATAATATTATGTACATAACTACAACCCTCTGCATAAAGACAACCTCTTTTTGGAATATTGCCAAATTTTTGTATGGTACCATTTTTTCTCACCAGGTGTCACTAGCAGTAGTATAGTGAGTAAAATTTAAGGGTCGATCACTTAAAGGCGATAATTTAGACAACAACTAATGTATACTTTTCTAGAATATTTTTACGGATAAGAAACTACAATTATTGTTTTGCGATTTTTAAGTAAATAATTATACCTACTATAATATGATCAACTAACTGGATGCAATGGACACGCAAATATATAATATGCATCTTATTTGTATGATTTCAATAGGCAGTATAGATTCAATCGCTGAAAATATTTTACAATACACTACACTACACCATTACGGCATATTCCACAAGTGGGGTAGCCGGCAGACAAGCTGCATGTAATAAACATGCAAGTCGTCTTCTCAGTGCCAACAAAAAATAAGACATTTAGGAAGGGTGGCAAACCTCATCGCTGAATTTGAGATGTAAAATGTCTTTATTTTTTCAAACACCTGCCTTGTTCAGGACACTCAAAAACTTACGGACAAGAGCGAGAGACCAATTCTTTGCCGGGTGCTCCAAGACTTATTTAAAAAATAAATAATATATATAAAATCATTATTTGATTGAAATATGATTGAAATTATAAAATTCATGTAAAAAGTGGAATAATTCGAAAACAAGAACATCCAAAATGTTAGCCAATAGGTAAAAACATTTATTCATATTTTCGCATATGAAAAGTTTGACCGAAAAAATGGATATAGGTAAACGATTGGACTGATACGTGCTTGATAAAAATTTACTATGGCAAAGATTTTTCTCATATTGGTAAAATAAACGAAAATAGAAAATGACAAATAATAGGTAAGTAATATCGAGATTATGATTCGAAAGTGTGAGAGCACGTTGTACTATAATATTCAGGGGTTATGGGTATTATTTGACGCTTTCGTCTAGGAACGAAAACTTATCTACTATAGTGTCATAGAAACATCATGTAAATGTCCAGTTCCATTACTCAAGTAGCAATTTTTTATATTCGAGAAATACTACTACTATACCATCACGACATTGCCCACAAGTGGGGTAGCCAGCAGGCCAGATGCATGCAATAAACATTCAAGCTGTCCTTTCTGTGCTAGCAAAACATTAAGGCATTCAGGATGGGTGGCAAACCTCATCGCCGAATTTGATATGTAAAATGTCTTTAAATTTATTCGAGAATTCGTTATTTTTGTAATTTGGAATTTTGTTATTTTTTTCTATTACGCAAACATACAGTTATGACATAAATTAATATAAATATACGGCAAATCAATAAGAACTAAAGAAGCAGCAAAATTTGCAAACATTGTTAAGCATTATATTATTTAACATAAATTTAGTTGACAGTATTAATCAACTTTATATTTTGTATGGCTTCGGCTTGTATTAATAATCATTCCAAATGAAATCCTTGGTTCTCGTCTAGAAAGCCACTGCACTGCCTCTGGGGTTGACAGTATGGAGATAGTGAAACAAAATATTGTGTCGACGAAAGAATAGTGCTCTTTTTGGGAAACTAGCACTGAAAATTCTCAAAATATGGCCCATGGTCCATTAAATCCAAATATAGCCCATTATACCATAGGTATACAAACTATACCTAGAGTTTGCTATAAGATATAATATTTAGTCAAAAAGCAATACAATAACACCACCCTGTTTATTTGCTTCAACGTTTTACATTGTTGACTTTATCAACAGACTGTATCTAAGGTTTTAACAATACTGTTTGGATGTCTGATCTTGATGTATTTATCGTTCCCTTCTACACCACTTTCTGTGTTCTATATATAGAAATACATTACCTACTGTTTTATTTCTATCTTGTAGTATTAATATTGATCCTGAATTGAATTCGAAACGTCTGGAATACTTGTTTTTAGATTAGTAATTCAGAAATCCCACCCTTATCTCGACTGTATTCGAGGTTGACTCAGTTATAATCTCAAATACATTAAAAAACATTTTTTTTTAAATGTATTTATTTATTTTCCTCATACACCATTACTAATGTAAGGTAACCTGAGAAGCATGAACACCTAAAAATTTAATATTTACATGTAAGCTTTTTGATTATTTTTCTAGTTATGACGCATTTATGTTTTTATTCAGACGGAAATGTGACACAAAAGTCATAAAGACTTTTGTTTCTACTTTTAGGCAATATTCTTTATTATTCAAAAAATACTATTTAACCGCTCTCAACGTTGTTACGGATAGGTTTACAGAAAGGAAAATTATTTTCCCATTTAAAAGAAAATTCGATTTCAGGACACTTTTAATGAATACCTATGAAATATTATATCACCAGAAAGTAAGTGGAATGAGGTCACAGTGATTAATTTATGATATACTAAATTCAATCGTAGCCATATCATTTTTCTCTTATTTTATGTAAAGGTAAAAAAACTCGTAAAAACTCGACCGATACCTACTGTGCCAATTGAAAGACCTCTTTTAATGTTTTATGCAAACTTAACTATGTACAAATTATGGTATTGCCACTAGTAAAAATACTAGGTACTAGTAATCAATTACAGAAAGAAACAGAGTTGTCATTATTTTCCAAGCATATCCAAAACTACCACAAGAAAATATATGTTCTTGTGGTAGTTTTGGATATGCTTGGAAATGACAAATTCTAATATATATTTTTTAATAACATTATACTAATTGCATGCATGAAGTTACATGAAATAATAATTATTATACATGCAATACACACAATTATACATTTTTATATAATTATCTATTTTACCTCAAAATTAGGAGAGCTTAAGAAAGCCAAATTTACCTCAAAATTTGAGGGATCATCGGGTAATTTCATTACATAATTCATATGTTTTTGAAATATTTTCTTCTTAAAAAAAGTCAAAACAGATTTTGTCCTTGCCGATAACTAGTATTACACAGAAGTTTAACTTCTTTTCAGTTGTTTATCTAAAGCACAAACAGAAACGAATAATGATAAAAGAAAAATCGAAAAAAACTGTTCAAAAGAAAGTTGTGAAATCTTTCCAACATTGGGAAGATATTTCAGTATTCGTATGTATATAATAACGTACTATTTGTACATGTCGATATTATGTATTTGTTCAGTTGTTACGCATTCGCGTTTTTCGAAACATTAAACACGAAGAAAGCCAAAAATTTCCAAGGTTAACAAATAACAATGAAGGTAACCACACATCCAGGGTTTGAAAACCAGCGGTAGACGCTACGTAGGAGAAGTTTAATCGAGCGTAAAGATGCGGCGAAAATTTAGTACCTACAATATATTATACAATATATTATTAGGTAGCATTATTATATATACCTAGTTGTAGAGATATAATTATTCAATTTGCAGAACGCGCCCAGACGAATAATCCAACTTGATTAGGGTTACTATACTATACTATACTATACCATCACGGCATATCCCACAAGTGGGGTAGCCAGCAGATCAGCTGCATGTAAGAAACATGCAAACTGTCCTCTTCGTGCCAATATAAAATCAAGACATTCAGGATGGGTGGCAAACCTCATCGCTGAATTTAAGATGTACAATGTCTTAATTTTTTCGAACACCTGCCTTTTACAGGACACTCGAAAACTTACGCAGAAGAGTGGGAGACCAATTCTTTACCGGGTGCTCCACGGGATTATTTATTATCATCTATTATTTAAGATGACCTATTATTTATTATGACCTATTATTATGACCTATTATTTATTATGACCTATTATTTATTATTGGAATTACATTCGAGTCATTAGGATAGTGTTGAAATAACTTTATTTGTCGGATATTTCAGGAGTCCTAGGACTCATATTTATCCGTTTAGGTGACAATTTCTTTATCCTTTCAACTCTCTCTAGTCTGTCAGTACCACTATGCCAGTGTTGCCCACACATAAGCGAATATATGTATATCGTGTGTCTGAAGAAAAATATACTGTACTGTGTCGATCTTTGGTCAAATTTACAGTAAGATTTAGTCCTTGTTGTGCATTTTCTGAAGCATATTATTCACCCGTGCTGAAAACGCATTAAATTTATTTTATGATACCACTACTACTATACTATCATGGCATATCCCACGAGTGGGGTAGCCAGCAGACCAGTTGCATGTAGTAAACATGTAAGCTGACCTCTCCGTGCCAACATTATAAAATCAAGACATTCAGGATGGGTGGCAAACTTCATCGCTGAATTTTAGGTGTAAAATGTCTTAATTATTTCGAACATCTGCCTTTTACAGGACACTCGAAAACTTACGGAGAAGAAAGGGAGACCAATCTTTACCGAATGTTCCACGGGATATTTTTTTTAATATAATTAATTATTTAATGACAGGTATCCGTTAGTGAATTTAAAATGTCAAGGCTGGATGGCGGAATAATGTAAGGAAGATGACAAAGTACGGAGAGGAAAACTTTTATACTTATTTAATGCAGTTAGTTCGCGGGTTACCTCATAAGTGAGATATGTAGTGTATTATCATAATTACGGTGTATTGTGAAAAATAATCGTTTTGGCCATCGGGATGTTGTGAACAAAAAAAATCATTTCTCTTGTTTTGTCAACTATGGATTTATCAACGACTTACCAAATTGTATATTGGAAAATATTACTATATCGGAGATACCTACTACTCAAGACAGCATTACAGAGGATTTTTGATTATTTGGATGGTGTTGATGATATCTATTCTTGTCAAATCTCACCTGCAACAAAAGAAAAATAAATTAATTACATATATATGTAGGTATATTTGTTTTATTTTGTAATGTTTTCGAAACAGATATCTTTACAGTACGTATATGACAATACAGATAACAATATAAGATAAGTAAAAAAACAGTAAGTTTACCAAAATTTAATACATATGTACTAGTACATATCGATTTATTTATGATGTAAGAATGACCCTATATCCTTCAAAGCACGAGCTCTGCTCAATTTTGAAGGAACAAATAAAAGAAAGGTATGTTTTTTTTTTTTTAAAAAAAGATATAGGTATCTGGGTTTTGTTATAAACCCAAATACAACTTTATACACCTTCCACAGTAAGCTAAAAGCTTGTGTCGTGAAAGGGGAGTTTGCCGGCACCTGGGATCTAACCGCGGACCCCTTGTTCAAGAGGCCGAGACTCTACCTCCAGGCTACCGACGAACTCTTATTATTTTATATTGATTGTTTATTTTTTATTAAATAAATATATTTGAATTTATAAATCAGACATGATTTGTTGAAACCAAATCATTCACATATGTCGTTGATTTTTTTTATTTATTTATATCAAACATAATATAACACGTCTCCTCTCTTGCTCTCTCTCTCTCTGTATCTATATCATCTTGCTAACTCTCATAAATGGGGAACCAGCAGCAGACTACACATTCATCCATTCTTTCACGGCATCTCCCACGAGTAGGGTAACCAGCGAACTAACTACTTTTATCCAAATCGTAAAAAAAATAAAAGTTAAGACATTCAGTATGGATGGCAACATCATCGGAGATTTGAATATGGTTAAAATTTTAAAACAAAATGTTTTACGAATACCAAATCCATTATAGGTTATATGTTTATGACATGTAGTTGGTTCGCTGGTTATACCACTTGTGGGAAATGCCTTGATGGTATGAATGAATAAATAAATGAATGAAGAGATCCCAGGTATAATATCTAAAAACAAAATTGTCTATTAAACTTATGATTATATCAAATTCATGGAACACGTGTTAATTTGTATACCTATACATAATAAAATTAATGAAATTACACATTATTTTGTTTAATGTATAAATTTTGTGGTTTACATAGGTGTTGTTACTGTGGTACTTCAAATTAAAACTGATCTTCGTAATGAGAGTTGGAAATTTTGTTTGACATTGAACAAAAGTTTTATGAACGATGTAATTAAGTTTAAATTAACGATCTTTTTCATATTTAGTTTAATTTCTTAAACAAAAGCTGTTGAAATTTGCGATAAACAATTTTGTAGTAATCAAAATAAAGTAAAGAATAATTATAATGTTAAACGCAGTTTTTATATTTTATTGGATCTTTCACACCTGCGTGAGTGAAGATATTGAAAATATTACTCATCAGACACCTCATCTGCACAAGCAATAATAGATTGTGCGAACTCACTTTAGAAGGAAACAGGAAAAGTGTTACGATGCTTACGAGTCGGCATGGGTTGGTTTAAATACGCGGTGAAAATATTACTCATCACTCATCAGACACCTCATCTGCACAAGCAAAATAGATTGTGCGAACTCACATTAGAACGAAACAGGAAAGGTGTAACGATGCTTACGAGTCGGCATGGGTTGGTTTAAATACGCTTTACCATAATGGATATTATAATGCTTACGTGCGAGACAGAAAGTTGTATCTGTACTAAATTGTAGTAACCACGTGGAAGTATTTAAATTCTGCCTGAGGTCCCTAGCAAAGGATAAACTATCGAGTGTCCAATAAAAATCATGTCTTCGTATAATTCGGCGATTAAGTGTGCCAGCAATGCTAAATGTCATGATTTTTTTTATTGATAAGTAAAAAGCAACATGCTTTTTTATATGCATTATGTCTGCTGGCTACTCCAGGTAGGAGAGGTCGCGTTAGTACCTACCTATAAACATGTATAAATAAATAGTTCTGAATTCTATTGCTACCATTTTTCAAGTGTAGCGGAAATATTGAGATTCTAAAAAAACATTTCAAAGCAAATATATCGCGTATAAAAAAATATATTCTATCAATATTCTTCTTGTTTATATACCAACTACTGTATAAGATTATTATTTTATTTTATTTGAAATAAAATAATATAAAACAAATCAACTGTAAACAAATAACAAACGGAAAAGGAAAGACAAGCGGTAGAGCAAAAAATAAACAAATAGAAAAATAAACAAACAGGATCTCAGAATATAATATACAGTAGTACTATGATATCCATGTATGTACTTGTTCACTTCCTGAAATCGACTAAGAAGAACAAGCAAAGTACTTGAAGTCAGACAATAAATAACGTAAACCAATAGCATTCGTTATTGTTGCCAACGCTGAGACATTTTGTACAAATTGAAAATCTAAGATTTTTTTGGGCACCCCGGCAGAGAGGCCTCTCTATTTTTTTTTAAAATAACCTCTTTTCGAATATTTCTTTGGAAAATGCTCCGAATTGTTACCGAATGATTGAAGATTAATGATTGACGATTTCATTCAGCTGTTAATCTGCTAATGGCAACGATTCGTTGAAAACGATCGCAATTTATATATAATCAAGAAGAAGTGCATTGTAGGACACTCCTTTAAAAACATTCAAAATGTTTCGAAACTGTTATATATACATAGTTAATCCTTCATAAATAGATGATAGACATAATAATCTTAATAAGAGTTTCCTTTGTGACCATGGCTATATAAATGTAAAGCAGTACTTATATCACATCTCATACTATTAAGTATTAAATGTCCGAAATAGTAAGCAGTATATAAATTATGTATATAAATTATATTATGAACCAAATACTAGTGCCTATAGTATCTAGTACCAAATACGTGCTTAAGTATTCACGAATGAGCGGGTGGACTATCTCGGTACGATTACCTCACACTCACCGCAAGGCATTATGTTGTTAGTTTTACTTACTACCTACATACTTAGGAACCTATACTAATAAAATATGTATAGAGCATGTATAGAGTATTCGTCTATTTGGAGTTGGACAAATAATAATAATGATCGATTCACCGATAGTGTTTGTTTGTTGTCAAAGTAATATCCGAGAACTATCTATAATGTACAGGATAGGTTTCCTAATATTTTCTGTAAATCATTAACTTATTTTTAAATAAAAAAACGGTGATATTTTTTAGAGAGGCGGTGCTATTTATTTTGATAAGTAGTTCTATTTTCAAGGTATCGGGCGTTAGTTTATCTCGTAAAATAGAGCTATTTCTAAGAAATGTATGTTTTTTTACAAAGAAATATAAATTAAGAGAAATCAACACAAGGTTAAAAATGACAAGTTCTATTTGCATTGTAAATGTTAATATGCTTAAATAATTTATGTAACGAACATTCAAAATTGCTTGAAAAATTACAAGCAAATGGAACAATATCATCTTAAATTCTTGATCATTGGGTTTAATTTATTAAACCATAGATAAAGCAAACAATATTAAATCTATTATGAAATTAAGATTATCGAGAGAGACGTATTTCGTATATCAAGGAAGACACGGTGAATGGATTAAATCGATTCTTTCAATCATTTGCATATATCTATTATTTTTTTAACTTTCACTCATTATAACGACTCGAGTCTAGACGGTTCGTTCGATATTGACTCGCACCTCGCACCTATTGTGTTTATTACACACATAATTGTGTAGGTACTAAGTTCGCAATAGTATAATACATATAGGAGAATTTATTTCTCTGACATGCGGGCACGTAGAATATATAAAATAACAATAAATTACGTATGTAGGTATTATTCTAGAAAAGGTGTCCATATAGGTACCTAACATACATACTAATCGGCATTCAGTTCATCAGACGATGTTGTAAACCTATAACGCATGTGTTTAATCTAATAAATTGTTTATGTCACGTTGAGGACGAGCTCCGTGTTCATTACAAGCGATTAGTCCCCCGACTACCCAACTTGTGGGAGAGGCCGTTATGGTAGATAATGGAAGACAATTATTTTAAACATTAATTTGAGTCCGTTCACATGTTTGTGTTCTATTCTATGGTATGATGGGCAAGTAATAGGGGAATCGACACTTTCTATTAAAACAAGCACCTATTGAGTGTTTTTCTGGATAAAGAAATTTAGTTACATTTACATTATTAATTGAATTTAAAAAAAATATGCGACATTGTTTCTTCCTCCCAAATCATCTCTAAGTTCCCTGTCAGGTCCTCACGGCGTTGGCCACCACTTTGGCACAGGTTTCGTGATTCTGCGCTATCCGGAACAACTCCTCCACAACTCTCATTCCAGTCCAGTCTCGTATATTGCGCAGCCACGATTTTTATTTTCTGCGAACTCCCCGGCGTCCTTCTATTTTACCTGTTATAATCAACCACAAAAGAATGGTTTCTAGCCTCAATACATGAAGTAGGTTTTAAGACTAGTACCTACATAATTAACATTATTATTACTACTACTACTATACCATCACAGCGTATCCCACAAGTGGGGTAGCCAGCAGATCAGCTGCATGTAAGAAACATGCAAACTTTATTATTCATTACTCAATTTTATGTTGTGGAGTAAAAGTCGATCCCATACCATTGAGTAATACCTAATTCGTTTAAGTGTATGATGTCATTATACTCGTATTACAATACAATCTTTGTAATACACATGCACACGCACACTTAGATACCTACATGCCTACAATTTAAGTACAGGATGGTAAACGTAGTTGGGTAGTACAATAACTGTCACTGGTCTTGTGGTATCCGATGCGGCGCCAATATCGAATTGGACAGCCTACGAGACTCGATGAAGTAAGTATGACTATTTAGTGTAGTTATGTAGGCTGAAATATAAGACATTTAGGAAGTCTGCATTGCTCTAACTGAAAAGATTGAGAAACTTATTTGTTTACGCAAACTACATTAGGGCTTAATTTTACAACTTTACCATTAAGGCATACCTATTCCTCAGGCGAGGTAGGTAGTCAGCGAATTAAATGCGTGTAATAAACACGCAGATTATGCTTTCTGTGTCAATAAAAAATATATGACATTCATGATGGGTAATTTATTAATTCATTCTCATCTGAATGTGATATTAATTGTGTTATACATGAGGTTTAACAAACATCTACCTTTCGCAGGGCACTGGAAAACTTACTGAAAAGAGAGGGGGAGACCTATTCTTTACTGAGAACTCCACGGGGATTTAATTATAAACAGTTCATTGGTCGGAGCACGTCGAAAACGAAGAAGCATTAACCAGGGTACGCGATAAAAGGCAACTCCTTAAGAGACTTAGTCAATAACGAGCTAACTGGATTGGCCACATCAGACACCCAGGACTGTTCATCGCCATCGCGGAAGGCAGGACCGAAGGCACAAATGGCAGTGGCCGTCCAAGAGACGCTTATATGGACCAACTGAAGAGGGACGTGAACTCTGGCTCATACGTACAGTTGAAGAGACTGGCTGAGAATAGGGAGGAATGGAGGAGAAAATCCAATATAATGATAAAACTAATTGACTGTAAGACAACACTTGGTTAAATTAAATTGTTTTATTTTATAACAGAGCGCTGTTAACTTAACGTGACACGTAAAAACCATATTATTATATTGTGGGTGGGAACGAACAAGTCATACCATACGTCAATACTAAAAATTTCTCAACTAAATAGTGAAAAACATTAGTATGAACAAATTCCCGTTCGTGAATGACGTCACCCGCAATACACAATACACAACAAGACTTGTCTGTCATACAGCGTGCATGGACACACGCCTTTACATTCGTGCGAGTTAATATGAGCAAGAATGTAGGTAGGTACATGTGTCGTTATTTTACGATAATAAATACGTACAGTTGTACATGTATGTAGTTTTATACATACCCATATAGATATGTGAACTGAGGGAGTGCTATATAATCGTAATAAGAAAATTATGTATGTATTTCAATGAAAGAAAGGATTTAAATATTTTAAAGATAAAAATAACTGTTGTTTGCAATGATTGTTATCGTTATTTTTATTAGTGTTATTTAAAAAAGAATAAATGATCGTAGTTTTCTCATTAATAATCGTCAAAATGTTTTAGATATTTAATGTTTTGTAGCAATATATAGCTTAGGTTGATCTTTTTTTGTGGCATGCTGCTATGATCATAATTCACTAGAATGCGAGTGCTTTGCCGTGGTATTAAGAACTTTGATAATATATTTTTTTTGTAAAGATAAATGGTGCAAAATAGCAATCAGTAAAAAACAAGTAGCTTGCTACAGTTGTTCGATGACGGAGAACTGATAGACATTTTAGCCTCTTTTGATAAGGTGCAAATTTTTGCTCAAAGAAATGTAACAAAAACCGTAAAATTATAATCACGAACAGCTTTATTTTGCTATCGTCATGTTTTTATACATAATAAAACGTTATACGTGCAGATACATAGTATGTATAATTATAATTTGTAAGAAATAGCTATTCAAAAAAAGCGTAACGTTATAACGAATAGCTCAATTACATTCGAGAAACGTATGTGTATAAAATAGACATGTAGGTATACTTAGATAAATTGAAGTTATTTGCCAATAATAACGTTCTGTACCTCATACTGTTATTGCTCGACATAGCGCACATGTTAACGATTGCACTGCCTGGTACCTACTAACTTTACTACATTACTACCTACATGCTAGTGCGTGATAAACTCGTTATCGTTGCCATTATTCTTATTACAATAATAATAACAGAGCAACAAATTTAATAACAATAACAGTCGGTAAAGTCGTGAACTGCTTTATCATTTTGATACATGTCTACATAATTATTATCTCATTGTTATTTGAATACGAATAGAATACTGTAGACATATATTATTGATATTGTTTAGTTCAACTATTCTACACTACGGTTAGTACACTGCACGTATGAGTGGTTTTTCTTTTTATATTGTCAATGATGTTTTGTTTGTTTATTTATAAACAAGGTTGTATAAAAGGTCGTCAAGATTTTTGTTTAACAATAATGTCTACGCGCATGTGAATGTCATGAACATGTAAAAAGTGATGGCTAATGATGTATGTAGTTAAATAATTTATTTATTTGTAGGTATATCTTTTCCCAAATTCCTTGTGTTGTATTTGTGGATGATTTTGAAAATAATATACCATTATATACAGTCCTTGTCTGACTGTGAACGAAGACTTGAAAAGACTGGATGAATATTGCAAAGAAATAATTGCACATCAATTTGGAGAAATGTAGGTAATTTTTTGATTTCCCTTACTATACTATACTATACCATACCCTCACGCCGAGTCCCAAGTGGGGTAGGCAGAGAGAACGGAACGCCAAACAGATCTATCTCTACACACTTCCTTCGCTTCCTCCACATTCATACAGTTCCTCATACACGCACGTCGGTTCCTCTTACTCAACACGCGACCGTCCTTGAGAATTTGATCCACGTGATCAAGCCACGTGGTTCTCGGACGCCCGCGTTTCCTCACACCCATTCTTCATCCCTTACTAAGGAATGTAATTTTTTGATTTCCTTTCCTACAACATCGGTAACCACGATTTGAATACATACAATAATCAAATGAAATTTTATATTTTGGTGTAGTCTTTGATTTTGGACTTTACTTTGAGAATCACGTGAAGAAAATTTGTGAATTAATTATGTCAGTGCACACGTAACAAGTGCTCCTGCTATAAATTATTGACGAGAGACACGTCTTTCGACTAATCAGGTTATTATCAATCTGAAAATTACTGAAGACAGCAACCATATACTAAGATTTATTCTGAAATCTACAAAATTATTTTAGTTGTATGAATCCTCTTAGTGTTCATGCTTTTCGCTGATTTGCACCATACTTGAATACTGTATGAAATCCACATTTTGAGAATTTTATACAGATCAAATTGGATCATAAGGACTCAATCGAAAATTATTCGTTAAACGAGAAGAAAATATGTTTTTTCTACCTACTATTTTAGATAAGATTGACTCAAGAATGCCTACACTGACAAAATTCATTTTAACTTAACAAAACAAATACAATTGCAGGCTCTGGAAATACTAATTATAGAATATGTGATAGGTACTTATAATAAGATTTCTTCACAGTGAGAAATGGCTGGTACAACAAACAAAGGATTTAAGAGGCTTATCGGTCGCCGCGTTTTTTGTCTGGAGTGTGTCTCTATGGTGAACTGAATATTATACCTTTACAATGCCCCACCCTTCACAATCCCATTTCCGAGTACCTATCAGTTGCGCAAAATTTGTGGAATAGAAATAATTAATATGTAGTCGGTAATAAAAAAAAAGATCTCCAAGAGTTAAACATCACGCACTGATTCTGAATGCATTATTTTAAGGCGCGATGAGATAGCCTGAGTATTTATTGCGTTCAGTTAGTCTGCTGATTTCCTATTCCACTTGTGTGAGATGTCGCGATGGTAAAAAGAATAATATAATTCACATTTAATTTACCTGAAAACAAATATGGGATGAGAAAATAGTTTCTTCTTTTATCTCAGTTTTTAATTGAAAAATTCATTGCAATGGAACACTCTACAAAACAGACTAAGTTGTGAATTATATAAATATGAAATTTGTAGTATGGTGGAAACTGGAAGTCGCATAGGATCTTTGTTACAGACAGAGTGCATCATAATCTACGACTGCCGTTAATGCTTAAGGGTTTTGGCACGAAACCCATGGATGCAGCAACTCCACTTCCGCGCATAAGCGGGATAAAATCACATTATATCATTGTTTATGAAGTCCAGGGTTACAATGTTAGTATTGTACATACTCTAGTAGTGAAGAAGAGACGGAAATATGTAACATAAATATGAAGGTAATTTCTACGTTTCAGGATAACAAAATAACTTTATGAGGAACTGAATATCTCTTTGATCAATTCCTTAGCATATGTATTTGTTACAAGAGTGTCCTTGTGGGAGATGCCGTGATGGTATAGTATTATCAGCAGTTTTTTATCTGATAAGTTGACTAACATACATCATACTTACCATCACGCAGCTTCTTTCGCGTCAATATTTTCATACGCTTTTTGCTTCTAACACATCCATGCGATTTCTCACACTGAGAAAAATACTCAAAACGAATCATTGGTACAGTACTATCAGATTAGGACCAGAGATCGTACAAACGATTCATTGGTACAAATCTATAATATTAACTCTTCGCAAACAAATCATTGGTAAATTTACCAACAACTTGTTTGCGAAGAGTTAATATTATAGATTCGTACTAATGAATCGTTTGTACGATCTCTGGTCCTAATCTGATAGTACGTACCAATGATTCATTGTGAAATTTCGTTAGTATTTTTCTCAGTGCATACATGCTCTCCTGTTCATTGTACTCGGCTAATATCTGTCCTTGAGGATCTTCACCTCACGAAAAGGTGACTTTTGTGTTCGAACCCCATCAGGCGAACAGTCATCTTCTTCTAAGTCGGTCCCTCAGTGACCACCATGACCCCAACCAAGCGACAAGCTCCTCCACCGTGCCCTGTCCTCCGCCTGCCTAAACGCCTCATACACTGTACCCCCTGCAGCATCTCTCACATGATCTGACCATCTTGTTGGTATTCGGCCTCTGCTTCTTCTTCCTTCGACTCCACCAGACAAAATATTTTTTTCCAGATTGTCTGGCTCACGTCTTATAATATGTCCGAAAAAGCTTAATATACGTCTCTGACATATTACAGACATTAACAATTCATTGTCTTTTTTAGTTATATAAGATAATGCGCAGCCGCATTGTCTGCTTCGGGTGTTTTTTATGCATATCAATTTGGTGTTTTGTTAATCTTTTTATTTTTTTTATTTAATTTTTTTTTTTTTATTTTTTTTTTATTTTCCTTTATTGGCATTTCTACAGGTTTTTACATAAATATAGTATAAAACAATTAGGTATAGTATTAACCCAATTACAGAATGCACAAATGTTTACAAATACTGTATATAATTAAGATTCCCAGATTAAAAGTACCCATCTATGTAACCCAAAAATAAAAAACCCAAAACAATAACTTTAAAAATTCGAAAAAAAAAATTAAAATAGTTACAGAACTAAAAATACATTACTATTATAAATGACAAACTTGTGGGCTTAGTGTAATATAGCAGCAAGTTAAGTAGGATAATGCATTGTCTACGTTTTGTGATTTTGTATTTATTATTTCTGTTCATATGTATATCCAAATGTTCCGAATCCGAATAAATAAATAATTTCATTTATTACGTTTACTTAAGTCAGGATATTACTTTAGGCCGGGCAAACAAATTATAGACATTTTCGATCAATTAAAATGCGTTTATTACCGATTTAACATATTTCGGTCAAGCTGATGATGATATTGAAATGATTCATACTCTGTGACAGATCATCAACCTATACCTATAGAATTGAAAGTCTATATAGGGCAGACAATAATATAGTAGTTTGTACGAGGGTGGGGTGAAAAGTTCTCGGCCTGACACAGATGTTACTCCAATCAGCAAAAAATTGTATTCCTTACCTGGGTGCATGTGTCATTAGTTCATATGACAAATTTCAACTTGTTCTCTTAAGTAGTTTCTGCACACGATTTTTTGCAGTCGACGTCTTGCTTGTTTTTCATGAAAATGAATAAATTTGAGTATCGTGCGGTCATAAAGTTCTTCGTTTTAGATGGATTAACTCCTACGGAAATTCATCCAAAGTTGACAAAAGTTTACGAGGACTCTGCTCCTTAAATGTCAACCGTTAAAAAATTGGCAGCTGAATTTAAAGGTGGTCGCACACCCCTCGAAGATGACCCATGTGAAGGATGGCCAAAAACCACAGCCATATCGGAAACCATCGAAAAAGTGCATGATTCCGTGTTGGCCGACAGGCAACTGAGGTGCATGAGATAGCTGAAGCTGTAGGTATATCGAAAAAATGGGTCGGAAACATTTTGCTCAAATAATAAGGGATGAAAAAGCTCCGCGCAAAAAGGGTGCCGCATTTGTTGAATGCCGATCAAAAACAAATTCGCAAATGATTTTCGCAGCAATTTTGGACCGATAGAATAGGGATCCGACCAATTTTGTGCGGTGATTTGTCACCATGGATAAGACATGGGTCCACCACTACACTTCAGAAACAAAACAGCAGTCCAAGCAATGGGTGGAAGCTGGTTCAGCTCCAAAGAAAGCGAAGTCGATTTCATCTGCTGGAAAGGTCATGGCTAGCGTGTTTAGGGATGGAAAAGGTATCCTGGTAATTGATAACCTTGCAAAAGGAAGAACAATCACAAACAAATATTACTCCAAACTTTTTAACCAATCTGGATGGCGAAATTCGCGAAAAGAGGCCTGGTATGAAGAAACAAAAATCATCTCTCACCAAGACAACGCACCCGTACACAAGAGTGTGTTGGCGATGGGAAAACTGCAAGATTTGGGGTATGACTTGCTCGTCCATCCCCCCTATTCTCCTGATTTGGCACCCTCAGACTTCTTGGTTCCCAAACTTCAAGAAATTTGTTTCTGGGAAGCTCTTCGTATCCAATGAAGAAGTTGAAAGGGCTGTAGATAAATATTTTCGCAACCTTCCAGACTTTCACTTCCTGGAAGGAGTACTGATGTTGGAGAAACGCTGGATCAAGTGTTTTGAAGTCAAGAGAGATTATGTAGTAAAATAAAAATAAAAAAAATCTGAAAACCGCAGTCTTTCATTGTCAGGCCGAGAACTTTTCACCCCACCCTAGTATCGTTATTATCAGAATTGTACACATTAGACAAAATCATCGTTTAGAGAAATTTGCTTACCAACTCTGCTTTTATCCGCAAGGCAAATCCGATGATAAACAATAACAACGTCGAAATTTCAGGGACCGCAAACACGATATTAAACCACAACTAGGTATAGATATTACATTATTTGTGTACTTGCAACATTAATTTATTATAATAATACTTACACGATAAGAAATAGATACATATAATGTCGTTTATATTATGCGTCCCGTGGAGCACCCGGCAAAAAATTAGTCTCCCGCTCTTTTCCGTAAGATTTCGAGTATCCCGTATAAGGAAGATTTTCGAAAAATAAAGACGTGTTTTTTTTAAAAAAAAAAGATACGTCTGGGTTTTGTTATAAACCCAAATACAACCTTATACACCTTTCTCAGTAAGCTAAAAGCTTGTGTCGTGAAAGGGGTGTCGTGTTACATCTTAAATTCAACGATGAGGCTAGCCACTCATTCAAAATCCTATAATTAATTGTTTGAGGACAGCTTGCATGTTTATTACATGCAGCTGGTCTTTTGGCAATCATGTATATGACGCAATAGTATAGAAGTAATTCTATTCAATAAATTTAATTGAAATTGAAACATGTTTATGTTTTCATTACCATTTTGACATGATTTAATTAATACTGCGATGGAAGCATTGAATATTCCTTACTAGGTATATTTTTTTTTTCTTTAATAATGTTTTTTTTTTATAACGATGTGAACTATCAATCATTCTGACGAAAAATTTCCCGTAATTAATGTGTCTAATGAATGATATTGAAATATATGAAAACACTTGAGAAATAATATAATTACTGTATGGAATAAAAATATTTACTTACTATATTTTATACAATATTTTTATATACACTGTTTTTATTAAATTTCACTATGGTGTTTACAATATATGCGACAGAGTTTCTAACATTTTTATTGCCCACAAGTAAGGTAACCAGCAGACCAGCAACGAGTAATTAACAAGCAAACCGTCCTCTACACCCCAGTATAAAATTAAGACATTCAGGACAGGTAGCAACAAATCTCAGCGCCAAATTTAAGATGTAAAACGCTTTTAACACCAACCTTTTACAGGCCACTCGAAAACAGATTAAAATGAGGGTTCAATTATTTTCAGACTTCTCCACGGAAAAAATAGAACTAATTCACGCTTACATAGAATTTACCAACAAAAATAAAATTCTGGAAAATTTAAAAATAGATTACAAAAGAAAAGCTGTTCTTGCAAAGGTTTTTTCCTTGATACTACCAATTCCATTCTAACGATGACATCTTTTATAATATACCTAAATAATTAATTAAATCAAACAATAATTCTTAAATTCAGAGTGTGTGGCATGTCTCATTGCTGACTTTGTAATATAAAATGTTTTAGCAGAGTGCTGTGAACATCTCATTCTTTCCTCAGAGCATAATATACACATCATCCCGACATATACAACAGCAATAAATGGGGTAGCCAGCAGACTAATTGTACATAATTAACATGTAATCATTCTCTCCGTGCCAATAAACAATATGGGAGGCACACCTCATCCTCAACGTTATACGAATTTCTGCCTTTTATAATAATAATAATAATAATAATAAACGTAGAGTATTTAAAGCGCCATCTTTGTGCCATAGCACCTCGAGGACGCTGTACATGATGTTTTATCTTCAACAAAGTTTTCTGTGTTAAGAATTTAAATTTAAATACAAAAACATAACACATAATCTCAGATACATAATAATATGTATCCGCGTCAGAAATAAAAATAAAATAATGCAATATACACAACAGTCACAGTTGATAAAAAAGTTTGAAGAAGTAGGTCTTGAGGTCCCTCTTAAAAGCCTGGAAGTTGGCAGCACATCTGAGTCCCAGAGGTAGTTTGTTCCACAGATTTGGGAACTTTTATGGGACTTTTGAAGATCTACAAAGAGAGTGGGAGACCTATTTTGTTCGGGAAACCCAACAAAACAAATATTTTACTCTAAAACATCACAGTTTATATGTTTTAATATTTATTGAATTTATTCTTCACTTTAGGTACATTGGTTACAATATTTTAAATCAATACAAAGTACCAGTTATTGAGTTATAAAATTCAACGTACAGAGGGCGAGTTTATTGCTAGAATGCGATATCTTTCAACTAACCCGGTAATGTATGTATATATAATGTAATTAGTGATTACGTTTTAACTAAGTTTTCATACAAAATGTAGTAAATACATTCAATCGATTTCTACAGTAAATTAGTGAGAACTAATCAAAAAGTTTAATTTCAAGTTCTACTACATTTATTATTTTATACATTTCCCAGAACTCTTTTTATGTACTAACAACAATACACAATAAAAATTAATCATTGTTTATTATTAAAACGTAATAATTACATCGGCAATGAGTAAAAACGGCGTAGCATTTGTATAAACATCTGTGTAGGTACTATCGAGCTATGGATTGAATCTTTCGACAAATTGCTACTCTAGTTGCAATACATGTAAGGTATTTAAGTATTGAGTCCACGATATTTAATTAATTATTTATTGTAATCATTTTAATTACATTTAATTGTCTACATTGTAATGATAATGTGTTGAAATTGTTCCGTCTTATTTTTATTCGTGTATCACAATAACTTTGTCGACCTTCTTCTTTATGAAATAGCAACCAATAATATATAGGTATGTGAATTTTTTTTAATTTTGAACATGTATTACTATTTCGAAATGAAAATATTTTACGAACGTAGGATTTATGATTTCAACATGTTGATGGAATGAATAAATATAAAGATATACCAACCCGAAATATACTCTCTTTTACACGAGACATGTCTCTATAAGGAGGATGTTTAGATTTAAGGTTTTGTAAACAAGGTAACAATATGTTCATACCATCTGACTTCCAAAATCCTTCTAAGACACTTGTTTTCAAAGCTTAGTATCTTCCGCTCTTGAGCCTTGGTTAAGTGCCAAAACTCGCAACCATATAGAAGGATTGGGATGATGCACGCATTGAACAAGCGACATTTTGTCCTGATGCTGAGTCCAGACGCCTTCCAAACTTTGTTCAAAACTTAAAAAACAAATGATGCTGTGCGCCGGCGCACCCAGCAGAGACCTGTAATCTCCGTAATACAAGAGAGACGATGGTCCTGGCTGGGACATGTTTTGAGAATGCCCAATGATAGTTGGCCAAAGAGAGCACTGTTCTTCCGTCCGCAGGGGTTCCGTAGGCCCGGGCGTCCCTCTTTCACAATACACCGTTCCTATGACAACGATATCAGAGCGCAAGGAATGTCGTGGGAAGAGGTGACGCAAGTGGCACAGAGACGCTCTGAATGGAGGAGGCTGGTTTCTGCCCTGTGCTCCCGAGAGGAGCGTTGAGGGCGATGATGATGATGATGAAACAAGGTAGTCTATGTATTGTTATATCTATATATTAATTGTTATGTTCAATAAAATTATTGATTATGTAATTTATGAGGATAATAATATGGGTTAGTTGGAAAAAATCGCGCCTAATCGCGCCGCGCGATAAACTCGCCCTTTGTATATTGATTGTATGATTGTGTTTATTTTAAATGTATTTTTGTGTTAATTTGTTTGTAATCAATATATAGTAAAAATCTAATATATAAAAGGAAGACGTGTGTGTTACAACACTTATAACTCAAGAATGGCTGTACCGATTTGAATGATCTTTGATTTGTTGGATTCTTCTCCGCCCGGAATAAACTATAGGCTATTAAAACATCTTACAAATTCACGGGAAGAAAAAATATGAAGAAAATTATTTACGCCATACATTTTTAATTTCAAAAATAAAAACAATATGGAGAGTCCATACGCTATTAGCGCCCCCAGGTCGCCTGTTGCATTGTGCTAAAATAATCCGTAGGTTCTGCTATATTAAGAACCAAATTACTATAACTAATATGAACGAAATGTGTACTAATATTTGTTTACTATAATTCGGTAGTTACATGGCAATAGGTTGTATCTCACTAAAACATAATTTTATAAGAGAGCAAAAACAAAGTTTGCAAAAGAGATATTTCAGCCGAATTTCGAGCATTATATATCAAAATGAAGGTAATTATTATTTCTACAAGATAGATGTAACATTCTCTTAATAATTTCTTCTACAAGATGTATGTAACATTCACTAAATAATTTCTTGCAGTTTAAAAATATTTGAGTTTTTTTGCCATGTTGATGAAAACAATCTTTCTACATGTCAATAAGTTACGTCTTTTCTCTCTTTATTCTGACTATAAAGAGACATATCCTTTTGCCACATCAAATATTACACTATTTTGAGCATTTTATGGAACAAACTTGAAAACGCAAAAAATGCGAGATACAACCTATTGCCATGTAACTACCGACTTATTCGACTAATATTTATGTATCGATGGATCTTCTGTCACATAAATGTGGACGTGCACAGATTATATTTGAAATTGTATTTTATTTTTGCAGATGGAAAATTATTATTGAACCAAAAATTGTGCTATTAAAGATGAAAATAAGAATGTGTTCATGTAGGTAGTTCTGATGCAAGATTGTGTAGTGAAATTTGCAGACAGAGAAGAAAAATTACGAAGAAAATTATTTATGCCATACATTTTTAATTTCAACTAAAAATGCAATATGGAGAATTATACAAAATCAACAATGAAGTTTTTTTTATAGATTGGACTATTTATATGATAATTTTTCTATACATTCTCAAATTAAAAACGTTATCCATACAAATTAACATCTGTAGTTCTGATATTTCAATTTTTAAAAAATCATGGAAAGAATTTTTATAAATTTTAAATGAATAGGTAAAATCTACCTGAAAAAAAAATAGTACCTACATAATTATATTACGTACTGCAGATAATTTATAAACAAATCTCAGTTAAGTATAATTGTTCAACATAAATTGTTCATGTCGGCCGGTGTGGCGCGGAGCTCTTTCCTTTGAGTCACGAGGTCCCGGGTTCGATTCCCGGACAGGGCAAAGTGAAGAATGACCTTTTTCAAATTGTCCTGGGTCTGGGTGTTACATATATATGTATATAGTGCATTATATATGTGGGTATCGTCGCGTTAGTACCCATAATCAAGATTCATCGAAGTTTGGGACTAGCTCGATGTGTGTGAATTGTCTATTTAAAAAAAAATAATGTTACATTCGCAGTTTAGCGGCCCCACCCGTTGTCGAGTACTTTTTTTCCATTGAAAAGGTAATATTTTTGAAACTTGAGGAAATTGTTGCCATATGTAGAATTATTTTAATTTGCCGGCAAAAAATCTACTTCGAAAATTAATTTCCTAAAATTCCGTACATATTACTCGACAACGGGTGGGGCCGCTCAAGTTTCATAGTTGCGAATTTTTTTTCCTATAAAAGAATTTTCCAAAAATTTGGTGACCAAAACATAATTCACCATATGGCAACAATTTCCTCAAGTTTCGAAAATATTACTTTTTCTATGGAAAAAAGTACTCGACAACGGGTGGGGCCGCTAAACTGCGAAAGTTACATTCATTTTTTTTACACCATACCTTCGATGACACACTTTGACAATTACGGGAGTTTGTAAAGAGATTAATAATATTAATCATTCATAAAGTCAGTGGGAGAGGGCAGAAGATAGGGCAGGTGTCGAACATGTGTTGAAAGGGGCTTGGTTTGGAGTGGCCAGAGGTCCTGGAAGCAGCGGTGGACAGTTATCTCTTTAATATAGTTAGATACTTAGGGGCAATGGGCCCCCGACCGAACTAGGACAAGGGGAAGAAGATGTATGTATGAAATCGTTCATTGATTCTTAGGCGGTACGAAGTTCGCCGGGCCAGCTAGTAAATAATAAAGATGAATAAAAAATAAAGCAGTTGTATTCCTGTCTATTTATTTATCTGTGCTCCTACAAGTGGGATATTCTGTGCTATTTGCACGTTTACTTACCATGCCAATAAAAAATAACACCAGAATGGGTGGTAAACTTCATCGCTGAATTGAAAATGTTTAATGTTTTGTATGTGATGTTTCACGAATACCTACCTGACTTTTACAGGATACTTGAACAATTACAGAAAAAGGTGGCAGAAATTATCTCTGCTTAGGACTGCAGGGAATTATGAAAGAATGCCGAAGCGTGAGTAATCAATGTGGCGGAAAGATTTGGCATGTATGAGGAATTATGCGAACAAATTGAAGGTATTTACATATTTATTTATTTTATAAAATTCACGGCATAAGCCTATTACATGTTTAAATATACATAATTATACATACAATTTATAAGTTTAACAGTGTTAAATTACATTAAAATCAAGAAAACCAAATGACCAAACAGCAAACAGAGAAAAATTTAATACACTGGAATGTCGAGTTAGCAACTTGGAGAGCAAAGGAGTCGAATGTGACGTCACAGATATGGATTCCGTTGCAAATGAAATAGAATAAAGAAACCAACGACGAAGAAATATTATCGTATGCAACGTTGAGGAAAGTTTTCAAACTAAACATGAAGATATCCTTAAGGATGATAAAATTAAGATCTATATATATAATGAGTTACAATCCATTGGATTGGTCTGCAACGAGTTTTGAATTATTTCTCCAATCCTCCCTATTCTCAGCTAGTCTCTTTAACTCCATATATGTGCCACAGCTCATGTCCCTCTTCAGTTGGTCCATATAGGCGTCTCTCGGTCGACCTCTGCCATTTGTGCCTTCGGTCCTGCCCTCTGCGATTGCGATGAGCAGTCCTGGGTGCCTGATGTTGTGGCCAATCCAATTAGCTCGTTGTTGGCAGATTCTTTTGAGGAGTTGCCTTTTTTCGCCAACCCTGGTTAACACTTCTTCGTTTTCGACGTGTTCCGACCAATGAAACTTCAGCATGCGTCTATAGCACCACATTTCAAATGCCGCTAACCGTCCGCTTTCCCTCTTGCTGATGGTCCACGTCTCGCACCCATATAACAAAATGCTCCACACAAAGATCATATAACACATAACACATAACACATAACACGTGTAGACAATTCACACAGACCGAGCTAGTCCCAAACTAAGATATGAATCTTGTATTATGGGTACTAACACGGCGATACACATATACAATGCACTAAACACATATACATGTAACACCCAGACCCAGGACAATCTGAAAAAGGTCATTCTTCATTTTGCCCTGGCCGGGAATCGAGCCCGGGACCTCGTGACTCAAAGGCAAGTGCGTTAGCCTCCGCGCCACACCGGTCGCCATATATAACATATAACATATATATAACATATAACATATATAACATTAAGATCTACAATTTATTAAAGGAGACAAATCAGGCAATATCAAGTTCAGTCCTGAAATGTTTTAGATTGGTAAAAAAATGCAATGCAAAACCACGCCCTGTTAAGGTGATATTAGGAGATCAAAATCAAGTTGCCGAAATATTTAGAAATAGAATACATTTAAATAAATCTATCAAAATAATATCTGTATTACTTTATGATTTTGACTGAGATTTAAGCAATCCAAAAAAACGGGTTTAACCTAACGAATAACGGTAAATCTAAAACCCTGACTTGTGATAGACTTATGTAGAAAAAAAATATATATATATATTAATCATGCACCTTAGATTTATATTTAAAAAAAATCTTTTTTTTTCACATTTATAATTATACAGAATTCATGCATATGATTTTTGACAAAATAAGAATATCTGATATTCTTATTTTGTCAAAAATCATATGCATGAATGACTTCATAAATTTTGCGTAAAATCAGAGTCAAATAAAAAATATTTAGGTAACTACGGAAAAAAATACTGTCTTCTCGAGTTACGACTATTAACGGCGTTCCTTTACAAAAATTTGGCAAAAAAAAAACGGGAGTTGGTTTCAATCTTTCAATCGCAAACCATAGTGATACATAGTCAAGTTTACCCAAGTATATTCAGGGAAAAATGATCGAAACAGCTTCAAATCACAATCCAAACATCAAATTTAATATCGATGTTTAAAAATATTTAATGAAGCAGTATAAGTTTGTAAGGCAATCATCAATATTTGCTGTGTTTTTTTACTTTGGCGTGTATTAATCTTGTGTGACAGCGACACAAAATTTCTTCATACTCAACTCCCAATACTAATACCCATTCTTCAATGTAAATAATTCCTCCATCTCATATTATCCTATAATGCACCGCTTGTATTTGAGCGACCTAAAATATAATACCGCAAATCAGTTTTTTTTAAATAATAAATTTGCACAAGAATTTAACCGAAGGGTGTAGCGTTCTTTAAATCGCCCACTGTACGTGCATTATGAACTTCAAAACATGTGTAGAACACATGTGTGTAAAAACGATACAAAGTCAAAGATTAAACTGTCAACAATTGGTAAGTAAACTGGTAGAGATTGCCGTCTGGTATTGTATATTATTTACAAAATGTTGAGAATATCGTGAGAAACAATTTAAGTGGTTTAACATGTTTTTTTTTTCTGTTTAATTTTGTATTTTGTAATGTTTATTTAGGTATAATTTGACTACCATTTATAGGAAACTTGTCTTATTGTATTATTTTTGTAGATATAGGTACAGGAATCAACTTAGTAAGAATAAAAACTGTTTATTTTTATACTTACGTAAATTTATTTGTTTTGTTTCGTATTCGAGGGGGAGTAAATGTATAACAACATTATGAAGAACGCATTAAAGATAAAGTAAGATGTTTTTTTACAAAAAAAAGATAAAAGGTTATATTGTACATATGTTGCATGATTTATTCGGCGCCGTTTAATGGAGCATCCATTTCAAGGGCGCGAGAAACTATCTTGGAAGAGCGATGTCTTCAACTTACTCCTGAACGTTGTTATTGATTGATATTTACGAAGGTCTTCGGGGAGTCGGTTACAGATGACGGGTCTTGCGACGCCAAAAGCCCTATCATTCAAGCAGGACTTGTTTGCTCTATTAATCTCGTCTAGCATATTGGATGTCATTGCAAGCGTAGTTGTCTACTTGCTGGTGTAAGGGTCTATTATTACAATTAATATTATTCTATTCTTTAAACTCATCCAAAGTCTTGAAAAACAACAATTCAATATCAATTGAAGGCGAATTTATCACTGTTTTGCGATATTTTAGAAATAATCAGGATTCTCGTTCCATGAAGATGTAGAAAATCAATAAAAAATATTTGAACATCTGATGTTCCGATTCCAGTCTCAAAGACGCTTTCTTTAACTATCGATATCTCATCAATTAATTTGATAAATAAAACTTGGGTTGGTTGGAAGAAATCGCACATTTACGATAAACTCGCCCTCTGTGGCTCTGTGTCTATTTACCTATATCTATACCCTTACGAGTCACGCCGTGTCCCAGGTGGGGTAGGCAGAGAGAACGGAACGCCATATAGATGTATCCTTACAAACTTCTTTCGCTATCTCCACATTCATCCAGTTTCTCATACATGCACGCCAAGTTATCTTACTCAACACGCGGCCGTTTTTTAGAATTTGATCCACGTAATCAAGTCACGTGGTTCTTGGACGTCCGCGCTTCCTCACACCATATCTTTCAGATAAAAACATCCTCTTCATCATTCTTTCTGGATCTGCATAACATTATATACATATATTTAAAAATGAATATGAAGAAATAAATACATAAAACTTATTAAACATAAAAATTATTACTTCCATACTTATACGTTTAGGAATAAGATTATATATAGAAACTCACAAGTTGCCAGAAATATGTACATACAAATTATTTACATCTTTCAAGTTAAATTTTATTTTCTAAACTCATTGCTTCATTCATATAACAATATAGGCATTTCGTTCAACTTAGCAAACTGCCTAAGACGAATTTTATGGGTTATGGTGAATTTTGATATCGCGTGTATATAATAGGTATTAATAAAGCCACTGATTGATAATCCATAGACCGTAGAGGATTTTGTA
Organism: Athripsodes cinereus; assembly: GCA_947579605.1. Taxonomy (NCBI): domain Eukaryota; kingdom Metazoa; phylum Arthropoda; class Insecta; order Trichoptera; family Leptoceridae; genus Athripsodes; species Athripsodes cinereus. Next base: position 20,392,227 of record OX388317.1, on the reverse strand, counting down.
ACTGCTAGAGAGTTAGTACTGAACTACAATATAATATCTATGTAAATAATATGTTTATGTAGTTATACAGCGTTGCATTTTAGCAACTTTAATTTAAGTATAATTTATATAATATAACTATATTATATATGAACAATAATTCACACATATATAACATATCATATAATAATGTATATACGATTTATTTAAATTCAATGTAGGTACCTACATATGTACCTAATTAACGCTACCGAGAGTTCAAACCTAAAGAATGGCTGTGACAAATTAATACACTGTTTGTCATAAAATAAAGAGAAAATGGTATCTTCTCAAAAATAAAAAATACAGTATAATCAAAATAAAGGTAATTTGCAAGCATGTCTTAAAACATTGTTGAGATTTTCATTCTAAAATTATAACGTAAAACCAAATACAATACCTTATAGCCACAGAGTTAACAAAATACTTGTCTTAATATAGATGGAAAAAATTGAAAGTATAATTCGAACTTGAGATTTCTCAATTTCAAATTTGAAATGCTACCGTTAAACTATAAACCACCTCAAAATATTATGCCATATTTTATTCTATTCCTCAGACAATATCGGTAAAGTCACCGTTCTAGAATGTTCCATGAACGGAATCTAGTAGTAGTCATAAGTCTTTACTTGGTGCTCAACGGAAGAGATACAATACCCCTCTAATAAAAAAAATCAATTCCCTTCAAGCCTTGCAACAGGAATATTGTGTTTGGTCGCATAACCAATTTCTCCTTTGAATTTCTAGTCTAAACAATATTAGTTTTCGGTTCCAACCAGGTACCTACACACTATGTACATACATAACATATATCTCTATTTTCTGTTGCAGCGATTACGAGAGTCATCAGAGCATAAAGAGAGTGTAATAATATATGTGTGAGCTAAGCGAGCACTGGTAAACTACATTTAAAATAAATTTACTTTATTTGTAACAATATAATATGATTGTGTTAATTATAACCAATTATATTACAGTACAGTATTTCATATAATTGTATTAGTTATTACAAAATACAGTAATAAAAATAACGTGTAGGTACAGTCACATGCCTGGAAGCAAAACTCGACATGTGCACTTGAACGAATTTACAATACTAGCACTTAAGTCATACACTATAAGTGCTAATATCTCAATTTCACCCAATTGCAAATAAGGAGTTTTACCTCTAAGAAGACGTTACCACGCAAGTCAGCAATACTAAAATTGCACATACCTACTAACATTACGTGTAGCCAGATATGCACCTACTGCAGATTTAAGAATTTCGGCATATATGTAGATGACTAAGAATTGAACAGCTAGATGGTCTTATTTCTAGAATACCTGCCTGTTACAGGCTACCCGAAAACATACCTATAGAAATGAATGACGGATATGTTTGTGTATTTTATTTAAATATAATTTACATGACAGAGGATGACCTGTTCAGAGCAGCACAGGACAAGGAGGTTTTCGCCGGAGTGATCACCAACGTCGGGGGAACTGACATGGCACAGAAAGAAGAAGAAATATAATTTACCACTTTCAGCTTGAGGATATCCGGGTGTGTGGTGGGTCCTATCAATATTGATGGTTGCAAACCTAATTGCTGGACGTTGGACAAAATACAACATTATATTTATTATAAACTAAGGAAATCAAAAACTACAATAATGTAACTAGGTATATAAAAAAATAACTTAAAATATTATATGAGAAAATACCTATGTATGTTGTTCCAGGGAAGAAATGTTTTTGATTAAATTTACAAATAAAATAAGTCTACGATAGTGATAGATTAACGTTCAGAAGTGTGAATTGTTTTTTTTTTGTCTGAACTAAGTAAATTGAAATTCTCTCTTAATTACGTGAAAAAGTGTCCCTGAAATCTGTTGATGGTCTTGTTTGCAGGAGAAGGAAAGGGGAAGAGGGAGGTATCGGGATCTGTCATTGAGACAACAACAATTAATCATTTTAATCCATAGTAGGAGGCCACCTGATCCGGGAAAGCTTTAATATAATAATAAACTTAGAGCTGAGCGAAAGCTTGCGATTTTGTTGAGCGCTCTACGTAATGCATGATTTGTTTGAAGCTAGGATAAACGAATTTTCAGTATAGTTATTTATCTATTTATTCACGCAGAAAAATATTCGAAACTGCCAACAGCCTACCGACTGCAATTAAAGTTGATCTAACTTTGTATTAATAATGCGTCTATGGTAATTTAAATCAATTAATTTTACTATGAATGCGAACGCCTTATTCTTGTATCGACAATATGGTAATTTCTATGAACATATTTCAATTAATTAAGCTTAGAATAAAACTCGTTCAAATTAATTATCGAAACGATCTCCCAGCATTGTGATTGTACTTGTTTCTTTACATTACATTACCAATGCTATGATAATTACCATTGTAAAAAATAATAACATAAATACTTAAAATTGAAAAGGTGCGTAAGTATTATATCACTTAGTTCGTCTGCTGGCTACCCTTACTTCTGGAAAATATTGTGATGAACGACTGAATATAAAACCTATAATAATGTATTTAATGTTTATATAATAATAATAATCGGATGACTTTTTAAGCGCCGTTACATATTTAAGTTTGGATTTAATTATGGTTAAATTAATAATAGCTGGTCTGCTGGCTGCCCCACTTGTGGGATATGCCGTGATGGTATAGAATAGTAGTAGTGTTTAATTAAACATTTTTTCTCACAATTTTGTAATACATATGTATGTATCTGAAGAAAAAGTAAACATTACCCATTAAAAATTACCGTTGAGTTCAAATTCGTCACAGGTCACGTGATATTAATATTCTCCATAAGATTGATTGATAAAACAAAAACACTTTTAAATCTTTGACTTCTTCCTATATAATATTATAATGTATGATCATTAAATGTGATAATAAAATACAATACTCTCTTAATATGCTAAGTAAGTGATTTTAAGTATGCATGTCGATAAAATCAATATCTTTGTATTATATTTCAAGTAATAATTACAATTTTTTTGTACTTTTATACCTACTTGTTACAAAACAAGTCATACTAAAATAACCATTTATTATATATTTTATTAATAAAAACATCTACAAGTTTATACTAAAAAAATGAATTACTGTTTGTACAATTAACTTACATATCTTATTTTCGACACAAGAAATGAAAAATAGTTGACCCCGGTTTACAATATTTTTACGGATAACTTATTCGTTAACCAGAGTAAATAGCCGGAATCTGCATATTTTTATAAAGGCGTGAAAAAAATATTTGATATAATTTAAGTAAAAATTACAGGAAATCTTAAAACATTTAATGATTGTTTTCATACATTATTGCCTATTAAGGAAAACAGTTTAAAAATTAATTCCTGAACTATTTATTAACTTATACTAATCAAAAATATTATCAGCACAGAGTAATGTATAAAACTACGCACATACAAAATATAAAAAATACCTACGGTTTTACTGCACAATATTCGTCACAAAATAACTGTTCGCCTATTACAAAAGAAACCGCTTTATTCTAACAAAACAAAAATGTTAACCGGATAACCGGCATTTTTTAACCATCAATTGCAACGGTTAACCGAAGTTTCTGAATACAAGTTTATCCATTAAAATTGTCAATCTCACGGTAGATAATATTAACATTATAGACGGAACATTGACGTCCACTTACATAAATCATTATGAGATGATATTTTATCCGCTTATTATTATTATTTTATAACACTGTGGAAACGTTTTCTCATCGTATTTTTATAACATTAAAATGATCGTTGATTTTCAAAAGTGATTTTAACGTGAGGAAAAGATCATTATTAAAATAATGTAATATAATATATTATGTTCGTCTTAATTACAATCTGTCTATACATAATATTATCTGTCTATTAGAGATTAGAAATAACCGGATAATATTATTTATTACCTACCAACTCGGTTAACCGGAAGATATAATTATCGAGTCTGGTTTTTAAACATTCTAGAAAATATTTTTATTCCAAAAATATTACAAAACTTAATTTGAAATATATAATATAGTTAAAAAACATAATGTATCCAATTGCTTAAGGTAAGTTTCTGTGTAAATTACATTTATCAAATATATGATTATACCATCACGGCATATCCCACAAGTGCCAGCTTAAGATAGCCAGCGGACCAGCAATAAACGTGTAAGCTGTCTCCTCCGTGTTAAAAAAGAATAAGACACTCAGGATGGGTGGCAAACCTCATCGCTGAATTTAAGATGAAATTTTTTTTCGAACACCTGTTTTTTACATAAAGTAAATGGTAGGTATTTATTACACCTAGAAAACTTAAGTTTACTTCGGTACCTACCCAAGAACTTCGCGGTTTCTCTTTAATAGTGCACCGTTCATAAATGACTACAATATTAGTGGTCAGGGAATGCTGCATGCAGCTTAATTTGTTTTTTGTTACTTTTTGTAATTTATTAAATTTTCTGTGAATCATGCTTCCTTCATAAATTCAATATTAATAGTACGTAAATCGAGTAATTCTTGGCACCATTAGTATGTAAATTGTATTTTTTCTAAACATTTCTTTAGATTGTACCTAACCTACGAGTACAATAATAAAAACATCAATCGAATTTATAAAGCAAACTCATCGCACGTTGCAGAGAACCGAACCGTGTTCTGACAACGAAACGTGAGAATATAATTAATTAACGTATTGCTGTTACTGCGGGAATAATAGGTTAAATTAATTATTATTACTATCAGTAGTAGCAATATGTATTATTCCTTGGAGAGAGATCTTTCTTCTCCTCGTATAACATGATCCCAAAAAACTTTTTGAGTTTAGGTAAGTTAGAAAATAGAGCCTTCTTTACGTTCTTTAACGATCCTTTTTTGGAACACCCGGCAAAATTAGGATTCTCCATTCAAAGCGATTTCTCGCCAATCGTATTGTAGCCATATTAGCAACAGTGTGTCATGATTGTCATTTTTTTTCAACTTTATGATATACCTACTCTGTTGGATCTTAGTAAGGTATTTTATTTTGTTATCAAAAAAGGCAACAGCAGTTAATAGTTTAAATAAATATTATTATTCAACGGATTAATATTAGATAAATCGGTGTGCATTCATGAATACACAAAGTAAATATTAATTTACTAAACTAAGACTCAAAATATCAACTAACACAAACGAATCGTACGATCCAAATAATTTCAAATTTTTAATTGTTTGTCATGTTTGTGTATGCTTGTGTCGTTAAGGTGGAGTAAGCTGGCAACGGTTGGAATCGAATCCGGATATATCGATTCAAAAAGCCCGAGAGTCTGCCATCAGACAACCTCGATACTTAATAAAAGTACCTACTTAATTGAAGGAGACACTACTACTACTACTACTTGTAGTCAGCCATCTCTCCACTGCTGGATATAGGCCTCTTCCAAACTCTTCCAAACGTCGCGGTTCTGTGCCCTCTGGTTCATTTCCTTCTCGCGAATGTTAGGTGTCTGATGCCTTCGTTCCTAATTTTATCTCTCAGACTCACCCCTAACATTCGTCTTTCCATAGATCTTTGTGAGCATTTTAGCTTGTGGACACTTGCTGCAGTTAGCGATATGGTTTCTAGTCCATATGTTGTCACTGGGAGGATACATGATTACAATTGAAGGAGATAATCACCAAAATATAAAACAATAATCCGTACCAAACTAGAATATTAACATCGATAATAATGTATGGAAAATACGCGTTTATTGCTATTACGAGTTTCTCGATAGTACCAGATTTCGATTATGACATATCAGGTATTTACCTATTCGATCTTATAATTATTATTCAATAGTAAAGATCATTGGGTTTTTACGCTAGCGCTGACAACTACATACATACTGGTCATCAGCATAATGTTCGCAATCTTATAAGACATTGGACTATTTGCCAGTTATAATAATAAGATTACAAATCTATACGTGAATAATAAGCAGATGGGTATGTACATAATTATTATTGTTTATCAATGAAGTCGTCCTATAAACGTGATTTGTACTACACGCTATTGACCATGCTAAAGGTAACACTTCGTCGCCGTACAAGATCAATATTATACATAATATAATCAGATTGTTTTCATAGTAAAATGCTTCCAGTATTCATTTATTTATTTATTTTTACAATCTTACAAAGTCAAATAGATATTATATAACATGTAAACAAAATATACACTCAACATGAAGACCAGCAAAGATTCTAAACTTACCAGAAATGTCTTCAGTCTAAAGAAAAAAAAAACAAGTTTACCTACGTTTGAAATAAACTCAAATACACTTTAATACACAGAGTTCACCACACGGGACCTTGCACATGACGGAGGATCGCTCAAGGTGGAGATAGATGGCCTACAGAACGAGGCATGATCGTCACGATCCTCAGGATTGAGGGACCGACGGAGATGATGATGACACTTTAAACGTCTTGCAGTAGGTAAGGAATATACACATGTCTTGAAAATGGAGTAGATCGGCAGCGGAAGAAGTCGAACTCGTGAACTCTTGATTGAAAGTCTAAAAATCTACTAACAGGCTACCGACCACTTTATTCATTGAAAAAAATCCTTTTCGAACTGTAGAAGCCATGGAATAAAAAAGTTTTCCCATTTCCACCCTATTCTGTACGTTTTGTCTTGAAGCCAATGATGCAGAAGACGTTTTAAACAAATCACATATTCTTCAATTCATTTATTGATGAGGTATGTTGGTGAATGTATCAATTTATTGTGATGCGGAGAAAGTAACCAATATTTTCATTACATGCATGTATCTAGTTTACTTAATTTCAACCCACTTTTAGGAGCAGCTGTAATAGTTTAGATAATAGTTTTTGATCAAATAAATTGATAACATATTATTTATTATTGGAATTATATTTGAGTCATCACGATAGAAATATCCTGTATAATAATTATCATCATCATCATCATCGCCCTCAACGCTCCTCTCGGGAGCACAGGGCAGAAACCAGCCTCCTCCATTCAGAGCGTCTCTGTGCCAATTGCGTCACCTCTTTCCACGACATTCCCTGCGCTCTGATATCGTTGTCATAAAAACGGTGTATTGTGAAAGAGGGACGCCCGGGCCGAAGGGACCCTTGCGGACGGAAGAACAGTGCTCTTTTTGGCCAACTATCATTGGGCATTCTCAAAACATGTCCCAGCCAGGACCATCGTCTCTCCTGTATTACGGAGATTACAGGTCTCTGTTGGGTGCGCCGGCGCACAGCATCATTTGTTAACATGTTCATACCTGTATAATATACTATTTTTATATTATACTAGCTTTAATACCCGGCGTTGCACGGGAATACGTGGAGGTGATCCAAGCCACACTTTTTTGAAAAATGGGTTTAGTATGCAGTTTTGTTCAGAAAACCACGGAGAACATAGTGGTGAGGAGAAATAAGTGATTTGATATTCCTAAAGGGCATTTTTGGAAGATTTTGAAGAGATGTTAAGTGTTTTTACAATCATTTCAAGTATGTTAGAGCATTTCACTAACGCATATAGGAACAAATAGTTCAATTAAATTATAGAAGTGAAAAGATCTAAGCCGCATAGCGCGTAACTTTCCAACAATTTTTTTACAGGTGGATCTTTCTCAGCCACAGTGGTGAAATAACCCAAGTGAAAAATTCGTGTTTACTTCTAAAATATATAAATTCTTTAATATTTTGTTATTTATATTAGTGGAATATGTGATCAGGAATATTGTGTAAATTTTTTAGCGAAATCCATGCAAAAATAACTTAGTTATTGTAAGATTAGTATTTTCGGATGTAACAGCGTAACTTCAACACCCTTTTTCTCGGAATGTCTGTCTTGTGGGTTGGATCACTTCACATCCACGGCAACGATATATAAATAAAAATTATTTTATGTAGGCAGCAATAATTTTTGTATCAACTATATACACAGTGTCACATTAAAGTAGAGAACATATAATAGAATATATGTTAGTGAGACTAACAGTATATAAAATTATAACAATATACCTACATTACATACACATACATACATACATACCATTACGCCGCTTTCCTCGCGGGGTAGACAGAAAGGATCGAGAGCCACTTCCTTCTATCCTTGCATACATCTTTCGCTTCCGTCACTGTCATACAATTCCTCATGCATGCTCTCCTGTTCAATGTGCTCAACACGTGACCGTCCTGTAGAATTTGATTTAAATGAGCTTGTCATCTTAACTTATTCACATTCATCCTTGTAATTACACCAACTTTCATTCCACATTCCTTTTGTATATTACTGTTACGCACACAATCTCTCAGACTTTTACTACACATCCTTTTCAGCTCATATTTATGTAAATTTAAAAAAAATGGGTATTGAAATCTTGAAGTTTGACATCCCACACGGCCATATTTCAATAAAAAAATGGGAAGTATCTACGTGGATAAAGGTACTAAAATCCTCTTCCCACTGTAAAATCTTGAAGTTTGTCATCCCACACGGCCATATTTCAATAAAAAAAATGGGTAGGTACCTACGTGGATAAAAGTACTAAAATCCTTTTCCCACTGTAAAATCTTGAAGTTTGACATCCCACACGGCCATATTTCGATAAAAAAATGGGTAGGTAACTACGTGGATAAAAATACTAAAATCCTTTTCCCACTGTAAAATCTTGAAGTTTGACATCCCACATGGCCATATTTCAATAAATAAAATGGGTAGGTACCTACGTGGATATAAGTACTAAAATCCTTTTCCCACTGTAAAATATTGAAACTTGACATCCCACACAGCCATATTTCAATAAAAAAATGGGTAGGTACCTACGTGGATAAAAGTACTGAAAACCTTTTCCCACTGTAAAATCTTGAAGTTTGACATCCCACACGGCCATATTTCGATAAAAAAATGGGTAGGTACCTACGTGGATAAAAGTACTAAAATCCTTTTCCCACTGTAAAATCTTGAAGTTTGACATCCCACTCGGCCATATTTCAATAAAAAAATATGTAGGTACCTACGTGGACAAAAGTACTGAAATCCTTTTCCCACTGTAAAATCTTGAAGTTTGACATCCCACACGGCCATATTTCAATAAAAAAAATGGGTAGGTACCTACGTGGATAAAAGTACTAAAATCCTTTTCCCACTGTAAAATCTTGAAGTTTGACATCCCACATGGCCATATTTCGATAAAAAAATGGGTAGGTACCTACGTGGATAAAAGTACTAAAATCCTTTTCCCACTGTAAAATCTTGAAGTTTGACATCCCACACGGCCATATTTCGATAAAAAAATGGGTAGGTACCTACGTGGATAAAAGTACTAAAATCCTTTTCCCACTGTAAAATCTTGAAGTTTGACATCCCACACGGCCATATTTCGATAAAAAAATGGGTAGGTACCTACGTGGATAAAAGTACTAAAATCCTTTTCCCACTGTAAAATCTTGAAGTTTGACATCCCACACGGCCATATTTCAATAAATAAAATGGGTAGGTACCTACGTGGATAAAAGTACCGAAATTCTTTTCCCACTGTAAAATCTTGAAGTTTGACATCCCACACGGCCATATTTCAATAAAAAAATGGGTAGGTACCTACGTGGATAAAAGTACCGAAATCCTTTTCCCACTGTAAAATCTTGAAGTTTGACATCCCACACGGCCATATTTCAATAAAAAAAAATTGGTAGGTACCTACGTGGATAAAAGTACTAAAAAAATATATGTATATATACATAGGTACCTATAAGGAAAACAGTTCTTAAAAAGGAACGAAACAATTAATGTTTCCTGTATAGGCATTCACTCCCTGTATTCCCAAAAGAAACCTTGATGAATGAATGTACATTCTTCAATATTCTGAAGTATTATATTTTTAATTGAAATACTTCCATCAGATTTTTTTTAAAGACTCATGAAAATATTAGGTCAAAATAAATACTACTCGTTGATTGAGAAAAGTACCTACCTGTGTATTTATTGGAAAACGCATACCTACAATATTGTCTATGAATTTCATAATTCCATTTTCACAATTATTTTTCTTTGTTTTTTTTTCTCATGTGTCATATTTAGTCTGTCATATGTGGTCTATGAAATTGAATGAAAATATGCCGAAATTATCCAATTCTAATTTACACAAATTAGTAGTTTTCATGATGTGCAAGCATGATGTTTTAAAACCAAAATAATCTCCAAGCTTTAAGATTCAGTTTTGTTGTATTTTTTATCACTTCCATTTTGAAATTAATTCAATATGATGAAAATGTTTTGTCTACGATTTCGGCAATCAGGAAGTCAAATTTTCATTCATTACCTCATTAAAATGTTGATATCTTTGTCAATAAATAAGATATTTGAAATATTTTTGGCCTGGGGTCTGTGATTATGTATAGAGTTTATTATTCAACATGCCTTTCCTAAATTAGGAATATGTACGGGCTCAAATATTTGTGCCAATTCCCACAAATACTAAGAAATAATAAAGGTCTACTATATTTTTGAAATCTGAGGCTTAAAAGCATTTCAAAATAAGTCAAAATTTTCATCTTTCCACACAAAGCATAAAGGGAACATTAAAATAGAAGAACAATACATACCTTCTCCTTTTTTGTAATTAAGATACTTTGCAAAGATATAAATCATGTCATGTCACATCAAAAAATATAACCAGAACGTAATCATTGCAAAAAAATAATGGATACTCACCTATTTTTTCTTAATTTCCTATTCAACTACATATTTTATAAAATATCATAGGAAAAGAGAAAGTTTTATTATGTTAATTCATTTATTGCATCAAAAATTCATAAAACAACTACTCGATCAACCTTCAAGATTTTCCTGGGAACGAAGAGAAGAGAATACAGTCTTTTCCGTTCAGATTCTTTGCAATGATTGTCACTTCTTCCCACGACATTCCTAAAGCCATAATGTCGTTGTCATTAATTTATTATCAATTTAATTTCTAATTTCTTAATCATTAATTTCATCATTGAAAAATGAGCATCCAGATCGCAATGCACCGTTTTGTGTTTCTGCAAAAAAATATACTGTTAACTCTTTAGTAATAAAAATGTAAAGCAGGTTTAATAGATTAGATAGAAAAATTAATTAGATAGAAAACGTAAATTAATTCTCACCTGATGTTAAATTAAATATTGAACGTACTTTTTGACACATCGTTCATTAATCGCCATTTTGGAATGTTATAATCATGTTATAATGACACAAATAATTGCCAGACGAATAACATATTGTTTTTGGCTTTTCAATTAGCACGTGCTTAATATTTTTAAATTGGATTATTTACGCAAAAAATATTTTAAATGTGTTTATTTGCACGAAATTAAAAATATTTATAATGTTTTTATTTGCATGAACTTAAAAAAAGTCTGATTGTGCTTAATTTTTACAAATTAATCATAAATATTTATAGTACTTTTCATAATTAATTTTAATATGGCAATATCTTATGGCACACAATTTTGGCGGTAAAGAACATTTTCGCACTCTTTCAAACTCACGCAAAAAACGTATTTTTTATCTCATTCACACTTTTTTTTTACACTCTTTTTTGCTGTTTTTCTCGCTTCTTTAAAAGAAAGTACGGCATTTAGTGGGTTTTTATTTGAAATAGATACCTCATCTTGTAATGGTCAGGTCAATGGAACGCAAATTACTTGAAATGGGCGAGTATAGCCCGGTCTTCGTTAGTATGTAAATTCAAAAATCATTTTTATAAGATATAAGGATTATTTTAAATGAAACAATAATTTGTAGAGTTTATATCATAGTAAAACTCTACAAATTATTATTTCATTAACAATTAATATGGAGTTTTAAAAAATAAAAATAAATTAAATACAATATATAAAAGATACGTAGGTATATAACATTTTCAACTAAAAAAATATAATATGATATCTATAGCTAATTCAATGGAATATTTAAAAAAGAAGGCAAAAAAAGCTTTTATTACATGGGTCATAACCTAAAACTCGTATTTTATTATACTTAGTAATATTTATGTATGCAGATTCCACCGTCTTCAAAATATCATGTTCGTTATTATAAAAAGAAGAAAGAAAAATATCGAGACCCAAAACCGCAAACATAGCAGAGGTAGAAGTGTAATACTGTATGTATACATAATTCTTAGAAACTTGAAAAATCTCACATACATCCTTTGAAATAGGTATACACTGACGGGTATTTTAATTCTTATCAGCTTTTTTATACAAGTCTAATATTTTTTGTACACCTACATATTAATTTTTTTTTTCAACATTACTGTAGTTAGGTATCTTAGTAATCGGGCAAGTGCTTGTATTCATCACGTTTTTTGTAGTAAAAACTTGAAGAATCGGAAAATTGATGAATAATTAAATTTGATGATACTATGAAATTTCCAAACAGTTTAGGTGCAGAATATTTAATATACCTACCTACATAATATTTATCTATCTATATCCTCACGCCGTGTCGCAGGAGGGGTAGTAGGCAGAGAGAACGGAACGCCATATAGATCTATCCTCACAAACTTATTTTGCTTCCTCCACATTCATCGAGATATTTACGTCGATTTCTCTTACTTTACTACTCTCTTACTCAACAAATATCTCTTTTAAAATTATAACAGAGATAGTTTAAAAAATTATTTAAAGCAATGAAACTTGAAAGTACCTACTTTAACACGTTCAAACGAGAGAATTGATTCACAGGAAACGCTAGAAATTTCAATCTTTTTAAGACTGTCCAAATCACTCTGGTGTATGAAAACTATGAACTGTATGAAGACTAACCACTGGTAACATATTATTTAAAACCAAGCTTAAGACTCATATGACAATAGAAAGCAATATTGATTAAATGTATTGAAGAGAGAATAAAATATGACTTGTAAAAGGATTTTAAAATTATTGTATTGTTTTTGATGGTTGCTATGGTTTGTACCTACCGTCTGGACAGCTATGTATATGAGCTTCGCCAGACGAGTGAAATTTTTCATTGTGAACTTTTTTATATTTTGTATGTAACATGTATTTTTTCTGTGTAACATTTAAATTAAATAAATTTATGTATATAAAAAAAAAAATATCAACTCTGGAAAACTCAAATGATCGGGATTTTAGCCGATTTTCTACTACGTAATTACGTTCCTATGACAACGATATCAGAGCGCAAGGAATGTCGTGGAAAGAGGTGACGCAATTGGCACAGAGACGTTCTGAATGGAGGAGGCTGGTTTCTGCCCTGTGCTCCCGAGAGGAGCGTTGAGGGCGATGATGATGATGAATTACGATCCAAGCACATAACTTACTGTGAGGATTCTTCAGGTGTATTTGGGTGAATAGGTAATGTCGTGTTAATAGATATAAAATTGAGAATAGCTTATTTATGCCGTTGTATAGACAGATATACCTACCTACATTTACGTCCCGCGAGAGATACGAACACAGCTTTATATTACGAAATTACATTAAAATGTTAATCTAGGTACATAAAGAAAGGGATGATTAAATCCGAGTACACCATATACCGAAAGTTGTGGTGGCACTTGATTATATTATGCCTAAATCTAAATAGTACGCGAAAAATTAATGACTTGTTCCAGCACAATCCGCTGATGTTCACGTCCCATATAAAGAAAGCTTAGAGACGTACTTACATGAACGATGAATTCCAATACGTTTATTCTTTGTATTATTTCGATATAAATCACTATTGCTGTAAGCTTTATGACGCATTTCTATTTTTATTTATTTTTGGCCTTTAACTTTTTTTTTATTTATTTTCACTCTATTTGGAAAAGCACACCTTGCGTAAAGCATGGGTTGACGGTTAAAATTGCATCTAAAAAATTAACAAATACGGTAACGTTGTCTATTTTAAGCCATATACAGTATTATGTTTCCATGTGTTAAATTTAGATTGTTTTATTTTATTTATTCTAGATGGATCAAACAGTTGAATACTTGAAAGTATAAACAATTAATTATAAAAATGATCAAATCAATTAATATCTCTTTCTTACCAAATTAATAAACAAATTTGAGGAACTTTATTAAATAAAAAGGTACAGGAAGAATTAAAAATGCTAAAACACATGTAAAAAATGTAAAAACACAGAAAAATACACACATCCACCAAAGTCCGCAAATCCAATCCCCAAAAGTAGCGTTCACCATTTAAAAATTGTATTATTTCATTCATTTTATTTATTTATTTATTTAATATATTTCCTTAGTGCTAGCTCGACCATCAAAAGCGTTGCATAGTAATAGTTTTTAACCAATTATTAAGTTTTCGACTGAAAGGCCTGGAAGACTTGGCTTTTGAAGTACCTACAAGATTCCTATAACAATACCATCGAGGCTACAGAATGACATTAATGGAAATAGAACAAGATTTGTGCAAAATTTCTCTCAATGGAAAATGCTTGTTTCATTATTGAAATTTAAGGGATGAAAATTGGTACATCTCTTCTCAGAAAGGGGCCTATTTGAAGAACGTTCTCCACAAATTTAAAACATTATTGGATTTAGGGGGAACGAAAAGGGGGTGGGGAGGGGCAGAAAGACAGCAGTCGTTGCTGGCCCACTCTTTATCCTCATTTCAAATTGAGACAGGCGAAGCGTAAATCTTGGATATTGTGTCAGAACTAATTTATTTAGAGATAAAAGAAAAAACGTTTCTCTACAATTTGATTATTTTGTACAACATAATAATAGTACCTAACACCAATGTAATTATTTGTTCACACCACCGAGCACCGTCTACAAATTTAAATTTGCATTTAAAACATTAATGATAATAATTCGACCAAAGTTTAAATGAAACAAAATTTCGTTTGAAGTCATAAGTGCATTGAAATGTGAGACTAACGATCAAACTGCCAATGCCACTTATATGATGGCACTTCTTAACTCCAATAAGAGTTTTTAAATAATACAATACCTTTTATTTTAATTACTCTTTACTCTCTGGTATCTGTAGTGGATTACATAGGTATCTTAGGATCAGATATATATGGTGTTCCGTTCTCTCTGCCAGTGCCTACCCCACTTGGGTTGCCCACTTGAGGGAATAGATACATAGATCTTTAGTGGATATGATTGTGAAAATGTTTAGTATCTACAGGTAAAATATCAAATACAACAGGTATAATATAGAATTAAAATATTAATTCAGGGATCAGTTTATACGCAACGACAAAATATAGGATATTCAAAATAGGATCCGAGTAAAAGGTGATGTAACAATTGACAAAAAAAGCATAGACATGGGTATTATTAAAAACCTAAAAAAATATCTTATACCTACCAACTGTAATTAGTAGATATCTACGAAATTATTACTTTAAAATGTTTCTCTTCAGTATTCAGTATACTTACAGCTAAAAATTTAAATGACATATGTCTCTTTACTACTCATTCTAGTTACCCTCTTTGAAGTACAGCAATTTTCTTGCTCCATATTTAGGCTAGGTACGAATTTTACAAGTAATTAAACAATAAACATAAGTACAAATATGTAATAAATAGCAAGTATGTAATGTAGGTACCTACAATATAGTATTCATTAATTTATTCATACCACTACGGCATTTCTTATACCTACGTGCAATTGACGACCGGTGTGGCGCGGAGGCTAACGCACTTGCCTTTTAGTCACGAGGTCTCGGGTCCGATTCCCGGCCAGGACAAAATGAAGAATGACCTTTTCCAAATTGTCCTGGGTCTGGGTGTTACATGTATATGTGTTCAGTGCATTGAATATGTGCATCGTCGTGTTAGTACCCATAATACAAGATTCGTATCTTAGTTTGGGACTAGCTCGGTCTGTGTGAATTGTCTATACATGTTATGTTATGTTAATTGTTTTAAGAATACCTGCCTTTTACAGGACACTCGAAAACTTACGGACAAGAGTCAGAGACCAATTCTTTGCCGGGAGCTCCACGGCTACTGTATGTATGTACCCTATAAAAAATTAAACAAATATCTAAATATTAGTTTGATTCGTCACACATTAGATAATAGGTAGTAAAATTTAGTGTGAACTATTATAATTATTATTATTACTAATGTTATATTATTTGTAGCCACATAGAATGTTCGTACTAATGGCGATCATGATTGCTCAGCAGAAATTAGTCAGATTATCTTTCATTATAATATGAAATACTGTATATTGCTAAATATGGTTGGTTGGAATTAAAAAGAACCGATTGTGAAACCACCATTGTTACGGGTTTAACTGTGATCTGTTATAATGTTAACATGTAATATAATACGGACAATTCACACAGATCGAGCTAGTCCTAAACTAAATACGAATCTTGTATTTAGAGGTACTAACGCGAAGATACATTTATATGTACAATGCAATAAACACATTAACATGTAACATCCAGACTCAGGACAATTTGAAAAAGGTCATTTTTTTATTTTGCCCAAACCGGGAATCGATCCCGAGATCTCGTGACTCATTGGCAAGAGCGTCGAGTATCCTGTGAAAGGCAGGTGTTCGAAAAAATAGACATTTTACATTTTAAATTCACCAATGAGATTTGCCACCCATCTTGAATGTCTTATTTTTTTGTGAGCATGGAGAAGACGACATGCACGTTTATTACATGCAGTTGTTCCGCTAGTTACCTCACTTGTGGCATATGCCGTGATAGTAGTAGTCGATAGTACCTATAAAATATGTTTTTATTTAAATAAAAAATGTTATGAACTAAACAATAGAACTTGAATCTAGAATCTCTTGCCTTTCAGATATTACCTATTCCTTTGAAAACGATAATCAATGTGTCGTCCATCGTATAGGAGGAATAAAGTGTTTTTTTTATTATTTTATTTTGATACATAAATAATACTTATACAAAGAAGACAGCGATATTATCAGAACCTGTCAAATGATTACAATGATTTTGTGACACCAATAACAGTCCCAAATCAAATTATATGTAACTGTTCCTGTTATTATTATTTTATATTTAATGTTTATCATCAAACAATATCAGAACAGTAGATGCGTATTTAACCTTTTCAAGACGGTAAGGTTTCCACAAGTAGGTATCTTTCACACATCTATATCTTTTTAATTGTCGAAATGGAAGAGTAAACTAAAAATACAATTGAGTTATAAATATTATTATGGTTTAAAAAATAATCTCGAAAAGTATTTTCTTACTCGTTTAAAAGAATTGATCCAATATTTTTTTTTTTTAAAAAAAGATACATCTGGGTTTTGTTATAAACCCAAATACAACTTTATACACCTTCCACAGTAAGCTAAAAGCTTGTGTCCTGAAAGGGGAGTTTGCCTGCACCTGGGATCGAACCGCTTAGTTTTATTAGTAATATAAGACCTAATTATTAGACCTCCCATTGTTTTGAATAATTTTAAATGCTATATTTCCTAATATTTTTGTGTCCTTGCAAAAAATCGTAAGAAGTAAAATAAAACAATGTAAAACAAAAAAAAAATATCAAACGTTTTTCTGACAAATATTTTAATATTTTGAAATAGTCAATATCCCAAATTATAAAAATCATGATGATTTTCACTTTATTACTATGGAAAAAATAAATAATACCTATGTATAATCGAAATTATCAAAAAGTGTGATTGTCTTTTGGAATATAAAAATTATTTTCCCCGGACTGTAATGGGTTAATGTTTTTAATGGCAATACAATTATAATAATACAAAGATACAATAATATTTGAATAGAAACCAATAATAACTTCGATATAATTTGATATCTATCCTAATGCGATCAGCAAACCTATATTATATATTTAAATACAATAATAATAAACACTAGCTCATCTGTACCGTCTTCGGATAAAGAATAGGATCCTCACTCTTTGCAGTTTTCGGGTATCATGTAAAAGGTAGGTGTTCCTAATAGAGTACATAGAAAACATTTAACATTTCCAATAAAGCGACGAGATATTCCACTCATCCTCTATGGCTCAATTTTTATTGCCAGTAATAAGACAACTTGCATGTTTAATATAATATTCAGTTAGTCTGCTGACTACCCCAGTTGTGGGATATGCCGTGATGATATAGAGAGTAGCTAGTCGTTCACAAGGTTTTCAAAAGTTTGGATCTCCCTCTTTCACAATACACCTTTTCTACACTACACAAAACATTGGAGCATCAGGATAGTGATGATAATCATGGGAACGGGTGGGTTAATATTGACCCAGATATGCTCTGAATGGAAGAAGCTGGTTTCTGTCCAGTGTTCCAGAGAGAAGCTTGGATAGACGATTACAATTAATACACAGATTTACACTCGCCTTAGTTTTTAAAGTATATATAGAAGATGTCACTGTTTACAATTAATAAATATATTTAATAATAATAATAATAATAAACTTTATTGTACAAAATATATGGATACAAATGATAAAGTTACATGGTATAAACGAATAATTTTGCACAATGGGCGAGTTTATCGCAGGGATGCGATATCTTCCAACTAACCCAAATTTAATTGGTATGAACTTGTTTTCTTCCAAGTAGCTGAAGTAAAAACAGTTTTGAAATTCTACGATAGATGGCGGTAGATAATTGAAGCCAAAAGAATATTCACCTTTGCGGTAGTATCTTTGTTATTATCCAAGATTACTCTCAAAGATTCTGATGTTCGTACAAAGCGTCAGTTTTCGTGTTACTGGTTTGGTAAAAAAGAACATAGAGGATGTATAAACATATTTACAAACGAACCAAATGATAAATAACCAACGTATAGACTAAAATGTACTTATTGGATGATAATATCAAATTAATGTTGCCATTGTATTTACGAGTACGTACAAAGTACCGAGTACTGTTACTTTACAATAGGCAAGTAGAAATACTTTGAACATAATAATGTGGTTAACCTGCTACCTGCTCTTTCCCCCAACCCTCTTGTCATAATATTATACCTCCTTCAGCATGCATACTCTAAATTCCTTCTAAGAACGTTATGAAGACTTGATATTCAATTGCTTGTTGGGTAGAACAGTATGGAATTGAAATATCGATTTGCGTAATAAGTCTAATCGCAGACTTATAAATATTTAATGTGTTTTAGATATTTAAAATGTGCTTTTACATGATACTTGTGAACGTCATGTTTATGACATTAAATAAATAATGGTACCTATTTAACAATGGCAACGTAAACCAAAAATAGCGCTGTCTTTGTTATTGGCGGTTAAAGGTGGTGGTGGTGACGGTGAAAGGGGGTGAATTGTTCAATTATCTAATAGTCGTTGGAACAGTTGGTTTAATCAATAATAAAAAAAAAATCGTTCAGAAAGGAAGAAGTTCGTGTTCCCTCTATCTTTGTCCCAGGCGGGGCAGGCAGAGAGAATGGAACGTCATACTGATCTATCCTTACATACTTATGTCGCTTCCTCCACATTCATCCGGTTTCTCATACACGCACGCAGTAGTGATGTAACGAATATTCGTATTCGCATTCGCGAATATTCGCATATTTCAAAGTTTTCGCATTCGCAAAAAAATATGCGAATGTTTTGCGAATATTATTTTGGTAATAAAGTATCGGTAATTCGGTAAAAGTACCGGATACTTTCCCGGTAAATTGTAGAAAAAGCTACTGCAAGAAAATATTCTTTAAGAAAACCGAGGAGTTTTGAAATATTTTAAATTCCTATACCATTTTGAAAATTCGGCGACGGGGGGGTAGAAATTTTAATGTTTGAGCTATTTAAGCAAGTCAATACGTGGTCATCATTGAGAATTTGATACATGTGGTCAATACACGCAGTTCTTGGTCATCCACGCATTCTCACACCCCTTCTTTAAGATAAATAAACCATTTTCGTCATGCTTTCATCGTCCATTCTTCATGGTGTTCAAATCATCGTAACTTAAAAACATTCTTAATTAGAGGCCTGTGTTGTCTTACAGTAACCAAAAGGAACTTTGAGGAACATGTAGGCGAAATTTTAGATCATTACATCTTCTACTTTTATCTCCTTTTTTGAAAACAAGTAAGAAATGAACCACCTCTATTCATTCCAAAATAATATTTGTGCTAAGTAAGATTCCTTCTCATAACTACTGTACTACTACACCATCACGGCATAATCCGTCACAGAGAGGTAGCCAGCAGATCAGCTGCATGTAATAAACATGCAAGTCATCTTCTCCGTGCCAACAAAAAAGTAAGACAATCAGAAATTTAAGGTGTAAAATGTCTTTATTTGTTCGAAAAACCCGCCTTTTACAGGATACTCGAAAACTTACAGAAAAGAGTGGAATACCAATTCTTTATTGCCACGGATGAAATTTTGCGCTAAGTGAAATGTCTTCTTCCAAAACACACAAGCAGTACAATATATTCTGTCTCCACCCACACTGGAAGATTCTCTTTCACAGTACGCCGCCGCCGTTCACAACATGTAGTTAAACAGATAACAAAAAAAACTTAATAGATACATAGCACAACACATCGATAACAATAGGAACATAAAATTATCATAGCAATGCATAATATTATGTTATAGGTATCTACTAGTAAATAATATGTTGGTACTAGAGATGAACAATAATATTCCAATAGCACACACTGTAGTTACCTACCTACATAATAATATGTACATAAGTGATAGTAATTAATATGCGTGTCGTACACATCTGCTGCTAAGAACACACATACATACATAAATTATATTATCATAAACAAACACACTATATTATATCAGAGCGAGACTACATTATGTCAGGAGACGTCATTTTTCAGTAAGTCCGTTATTTTTTTTTAAATAATTGTCCATTCACATGCTCGTTTACACTATGTTACTGTATGGTACCTATGTTTTTTTTTTAATTAATTGTGGCGCATGGTGTTGGATGATAGTCGATCTCTGAAAGATTTACCTTTTTCTGTACTTTGTATATGTTGTTATTGTCTGTTTTGTGCTTAAAACTGAATAATTAAATCAATTAAAAATATTGTTGTCAACAATATAACTCACTTTGGCATTTGGTGTTGTTGGACCGGTTATGTGGAATCGCCTACCTGCGCCATTGAGAGATAGTCAGACTGTCACCAGCTTCAGAAGCAAATTAAAGACTGAACTCTTCACTGGCGCCCTTGAGACGGTCTAGGGACTGTAAAACGCGTCAAAAATAAAATCATCCAATATCATCATCATCACCATCAATATTTTTTAATTACATGATCATGTCAAAATGGCATTGTTTTGCGTCAAAGAAAATATTCAAGTTTCTCTTACCCAAGGATATTTATTACAAAATAGGACTCATTTTCAAGATAGATGAATATACCATTAAAAAAGCTAAACTAGGATGACAATACTATGTTCATATGTAAGTCACTTTGGCCAAAATCTGATATCTGACATAGTACAGTTTTGCTCCAACATACAGACATAATATATAACAAATAGATATACAATACACATAATATTATTGTTGTACATACAAACCTATTGAAATGAGAAGCAATATGTTGTAATTGTCATATAAATAATACACAAATATAAATAATATATTATATATGTTAGGTATGTCAAGAAGGTGTGTGTATTAGATTAAGATTACTTACCTATAAATCTTTAGTAATATGGCGTAAGTTGATGTCGAATTTTTAAGGTTATCAAATTTTTCACTACTAGACCTGCCTTTTGACAAAGATGTGTAACACATCACTGCCTTTTGAAACCTAAATTTGTTATTGAACTATTATAAAAATACTTAAAAAGTGATATCATTATCACCAAAAACCTGTGGTAATATCAGTAATATATATCACTGTGGGATAGGACAGTGTCCTGTAAAAGTTAGGTGTTCTTACAACCCCGAGCATAAGACAATTAACATCTAAAATTCAGCAACGAGACATGCCACCCATCCTGAATGTCTTATTTTTTATTGGCAAGGAGAGGACAATCTGTATATATTTTTAACTTGCAGTAAGTCTGGTCAATACCCCATTTATGGGATAAACCATGATGGTATAGAAGATGTAGTAAATAATATAATAAGGTATGCAAAATAAATTTAATTTTTATATTTTTAATAAAAATGTATCTGGGTTTTTGTTACAAACCCAAATACAACTTTATTCATCTTTCGCAGTGAGTTATTATAAGCTTGTGTCATGAAAGGGGAGTTTTCCGGCACCTATAGGATTGAACCGCGTACCTATCGTGCATGAACCCAAGACTCTCCCTCTAGGCTACCGACGAATTTGTTGTAATCTTTTGTATTGTGGTTCTTCAGACCAGTGAGGATAGTTTATGTTTGAATGTGCGAATAAATAGGAGTATATGACTTCTAAAATATCCGAGTGTGAGGTGGGTCTCTTTTCAATATACTTGTGTCTGTTTCCATCTGTCTACACCATCATTGCATCTGCCAAAAGTGTGGTAGCCAGTGAACAAATTGTTTATAATTAATAATAGATAAGTCATTGTCTTTGTGTCTTAGCTAAAATATTACCTACTGATGACTGGATTACTTAATAGCTTAATTAAAAATATTGTCAAAAAATGTCATTATCTTACATTGTGATGTTAAAAGATTATCTGTCATTTGTTATTTTAACACACGACTACCTGCATAAAAAGGTCTTGGATACATTATGGAAATAATAATATTAGGTACTCGTTGTTTTGAAAAACTTTCTATTCTGTAGGGGTACGGTTTTGGGATTCCCCCCCAAATGGAGAAACCAAATAAGGGTAGTTCTGTTGGATTTTACACATTTATGATTATGATGATGTTATGAGAATGCTTGAGGATTATAAAGTAAAAATATTATTATTTTATTAGCAAACAAGCAAGAGTGAAAGCGGACGGTTGGCGGCCTTTGAAATGTGGTGCTACAGACGCATGCTTAAGATCCATTGGTCGGAGCACGTCGAAAACGAAGAAGTATTAACCAGGGTAGGCGAGAAAAGGCAACTCCTTAAGAGAATCAGCCAACAACGAGCTAACTGGATTGGCCACAACATCAGGCACCCAGGACTACTCATAGCCATCGCAGAGGGTAAGACCGAGGGGACAAATGGCAGAGGCCGACCAAGAGACGCATATATTGACCAACTGAAGAGTGATATGAACTGTGGCTCATACGTAGAGCTGAAAAGACTGGCAGAGAATAGAGACGAATGGAGAAGAAAAACCAAACTCGTTGCAGACCAATCCAATGGATTGTAACTCATTATATATAGCAAACAAGGTTCTCTGAGATCTAGAAAATAAAAACTATTCCATAATGCACTGTTTAAATAGTAACAACAAAGTCCTGAAAATTCGTAGGTATAAAAATATTGAGATGGATTCCTGACCATGTGTACTCAAGAAGAACAATTAAGGCGTGTGAATGAATGGATGAATACCTATCTTTCGTACGCAAATGAATATATTTTCTATGGTTTTGATGACCCTCTTTCACAATACACCGTGACTTTAATAATAACATCAGAGCGTTAGGTATGTCGTAGGTGACACAATGTAACTACTCATTACTCAGGAGAGACGAAAGGTAAAGTAATGAATAAAAAATATGAATTATACGTTCAAAGTTTTTTTTACAAGTAGTTAAGTCAGCTGGCTACCCCACTTTTGGGAAATGCCGTGATTGTATGAATGAATAAATGAACAAAGCACCTACAGTGGGAGGGTTTATCATTTTACATAAATAATAATTATTATATTTAATTATTCAGTAGGTAGTTAGTTATGTACCTATACACGATATCGGATGTAAATATGAACTGGATGGTGTTATAAAATAATGTATCAAGATAGAAAAATATTAAGCATCATAATAATATGACGGCCGGTGTGGTGCGGAGGCAACGCTCTTGCCCTTTGAGACACGAGGTCCCGGGTTCGATTCCCGACCAGGGAAAAATTACCTTTTTCAAATTGTCCTGGGTATGGCCGGTGAATCATCGGTCTAAATACTTAGATGAAGTTTCTGGACACCTCAATTCTTTGTAAATTTTATATGCACTTTTTCTTTCTATTTAGTGTAACTAGGTTAAGAAAATATTTTTGTTTTTTATTTTTGTATATTATACCTAAACATTTTATTTTTTTGTTTGCTTTTCTCGGCTAGAGGGACATCGAAAGAATGTAGTCCAAAGATTTCGCACGCGGGGGTTTTGGCCGGCCAGTCCTTCAGGCTGCCCACCACGGCAGCTTTCGTGAGGACAAATTTGTTACTGTAGAAATATAGTCGGATAAATGGCAGTCCCCAGACTTCTGACCTGACCGGGTGGAGGTGGGTCTCCCTTTACTACTTACTACCTCACTTGTGGTATATGCCGTGAGCCGTGATGCTCCACGGAACTATTATTGAAATATTCACATCAAACCGAGATTTTGTCGTCATTCGCTATAATTTAATAATCTGTAAAACTACCTACCATGTGTTAACTTACAACCAATAAAGAGTTAGTTGGAAGATAGGTATTGCATTTTAGTGATAAACTCGCCTCCAGTGCGTTGAATTTTTAAACTGATAACTTTACGATACTTTGTTATGATTAATTTTATAACAAATAATAAAAAAAAATTAAACTGTTAGTGCTCATTCCATACAAAACATCAATTATTACAAATTTTGATAAATAAAATATAAAAATATATTATTGAGCACTGTTTAATCTCCACTATGTTAGGTTAAATACCGAACGTTTTCGCCTATACTTGTAGGCATCTTCAGGGAAACTGAAATCTAAAAAATATTTTTATAATAAACATTTTTTAGATTTCAGTTTCCCTGAAGATGCCTACAAGTATAGGCGAAAACGTTCGGTATTTAACCTAACATAGTGGAGATTAAACAGTGCTGAATAATATATTTTTATATTTTATTTATTAAAATTAAAAATGGATTTCCACAGCGTAAACACAAAAACTCTTGAATTATCAATTATTTCATTTTAACTGTTTTACGGCTTGATACATTGTTGCATAACATCATCCAATTGTGGGTTTTTCCCAAAACAGAATCATAACTAATAGAGATAATAAAAATATCGCACACATTTCATAACTAAAAAAAAATCTTATTATTTTGTATTGTATATTGACATTAAATAAATTTGCATAGTAAATTACTGTACAGTATGTAAGTGCGACACATGTATCGACTCTTTTTTTTCAATTTTGTATATTAGTTCCTAGAAACCGTAATTTAGAGAATATTGGGAGGGCATAATTATACTGCCAAATACAGTTTTTCTTGTGAATCTAGTAAAACAATTGCACTTGTACGACCTTTACACTTAGTTCAGATAATAAAAACACATATTACGTCAAAATAAAAGTATTACCTTTTTTCATACTAAGTATTTATTTTCATAAATAACATTCTTTTTAGTTTTTATGATAGATTATTATTTATTTGTTGTTTTCTATATACTTAAAGAGGCCACAAAGAGTTCACTATACGGGGCCTTGCACATGGCGGAGGATCGCTCAAGATGGAGATATATGGTCTTCAGAACGACGCATGATGGTCACGATCCTCAGGATTGAGGGACCGACGGAGATCATGATATACTTAATTACTTATGTACTTTTATTGTTTGGGCTGTTGCAGCAGTTTATAGCATAAATAAATAATTTTATTTAAATACCTACTAGAAAGCAGTAAGCACGTGTTGTGAAGCCGGCAATAGGATTAAACACCGGATCTTAAAATTGAAAGTTCATGACTTTGCTGGCAAAGATATTTCAAATGATAAAGTTTAATTTATCGACCGACGGTTCTTGGTGGAAGTTCATATTAATAATTTTTAAAATGAAACACAATATGTAGGTAGTTACTCCACTATTGACTTTATTTATTTTTGCGAGCCGGCTTTCAAGAGCTTCCGCTCTCATCGTCAGGCAAAAGTAAAGTCCTTACTTATATAGTACTTTACTTTTTAACTTTACTTTTGCCTGACGATGAGAGCGGAAGCTCTTGAAAGCCGGCTCGCAAAAATAAATAAAGTCAATAGTGGAATAACTACATATTGTGTTTCATTTTAAAAATTATATTTCAAATGGGAATTTTTTCAGACTTTGTGAACGTATCTATTCTAAACGTCGATTGTTTTCAATTATTTAATTATCAATTATAATTACCACAATTATTTAATTTTCAATTATATTATTAAAATATCAATTTGTGGTATTTTATCTGGAGAATAAGTATCCGGTAGATTTTGTGGATTTTTTTAAGCACAAAATTAATTATTTACATTTTTTGTACGCGTTGACATGTCGAAACTTTATACTCAATTTTTTTTACGTTCGACTGATTTGTAGGATAGATAAGGGTTGGTTAGGTGTTATTTTATGCTACAGCACATTTTTATACACAATCATTTCATTATCATATAATTTTTGGGGGAAAACTATATAATTCCATGAATAAGTAGGTATACATAAGTAGTAGAAAATTCATAAATTTAATTTTGATGCGTTCATCTTATCTGAAAATTAACTAATTATTTTTAATGAAATTATGACAGAGAGGACGACATATGTGTTTATTAAAAGCAGTTCATCTGCTTGGGGTACCCTCCATCATCGTATAGATAGGTATACGTAGATCCACATTTTTCCAACATTGATGTATCCCGTCGCTGAGTAGGTATAAAATTATAGCTACAAATTTATAATAATATATTTATTTTTTTACCTTATCCTGCTGGATGACAACAATACTCGGAATCTGATCAATTATGAATGTGTGTGGATTCACAAAACCGCACCAAAATCCGGTTTTACGGTGTTCACAATCGGGTAAAGATTATTCACAGTAATCAAAAACTGTTTTAATATTTTGCCAATAAAAAAATCACAAATTATACAATAAAAAAATTACAATTTGATAATTTGATACAAGTTTAGCAAATATACTGTACTGGAACAATTAATTACGACACTTTAAAATTTCTACAATAATTATTACATATATGTTAACAATCAAAGCACTTAATAACTATTTATTTATATATGTTTAAAAATAACTATACACTTAATTATAATAATCTGTATTTTATTTAATTAAGCAATTATTTTATTATTGTAAACATTAAAAGAGATATTTAATTTTATTTATCATAACACAAGTCAACTAAAAGAGCCTCTTAAATTAAACAAAACACGTTATTATTTATTATACGGTAGGTACGTAATAATATAACAACATTCGCAGAAACACTGTATAACCTTCAAAACACACGATACAAATTAATTTATTATTTGCAATTGTTATCCTTTTAAAAAACAAACACTCACACTGATAATTTTATCAATCAAAAAGTTAAATTCGTCAAAACGTGGCAATTTTTTATGATAATATAACACAACATTCGAAAAAAACTAATATGATTCTCTTTTTGAATATTTTAAATACTACGATTCGGCTTTTACGAAAGACGCGCACGAAGCGAATCGAGAAACCACCCACTTACGAGCAATTTCAAACGTGACTGATTCGTATTTCAACGAAACGATACTGGTGAATCAGTCGTGACAATTCGTTTACTCTCGGGTTTAACGAAAGAGATAAAATGATATTTTTCTTCTTATTATTATTACTGACTTACACGGATTGATAACATGACATTAATTTTGATATTATTTTAATTAATTATTGTGTATCTGTATATTTTTCATTTGATATAAAACACGTACCATTATTTTAATATATTAGCACTCATAATCACTGAATAACTTCTATTCCTTCTATCCCTGGCTAAATGACATCTTAATTACTAGCATAGATTAGCATTACACAACAGACATTATCTCCCATACCAGCAAATTGTGAAAGGTGTCCCGATGCTTACGAATCGGATTAGGCTGCTTTATGTTCAATTTAATAATATTAATAAACTAGACAATTTAGTTAGCGCCGTTTTGTGATACAAACCAACGCAAACAAATGCACCCCTCTACCCATGGTATATATTTACCAATTCCACCGCTTCGTGTTTTAACCCGGTAAGTACCTATGTTCTATTCTATTTTTCTCAAGGCCATCCACTCGTTTGCGAGTGATTTAGGCCAATATGGAACAACGGATTTTTAACAATGATATATGTATTAAAAAAACAAAAAAAAAACAACAATGAGGTGTTTCACAGCAAAATGAACCTTAATACAAAGACGGGGTAGCAAATAATAATGACAATACTTCATTCGATGCATCGGTAAGTATGTTCGACATGTGTTGAACATAATACCTCTCATTATAACAGCAACCATCTTCATGACTGTTGTGTTCGAGACTTTTGATTGTCAACCTGGACACTAGATGGCGCCAGGGAACGATACTGTTCTCCACTTTACAGCATTGATTGAAAAATGCGAAAATTAAGTATCATAGAAAAAAAACTCATGGCCTATAAATTTCAAAAACAATGTTTTTGGCGCATTCTTCCGTTGAATAATGTCTATGTATGAAAAATACAAAAAATGGAAAAAAAATGTTGATGATAAGAATTCATTGTTTTTTTGGAATAGATTTGTATCTAAATGTTTATTTTGGACAAAAATAACAAATTTTGGCGTAAGATTTCTATTTATTTTGGACTAACAACATGAGACATTATTAATTAGACAGATCTCTAATAGAATGAATGTACCTATATATTATAAACACAAACACAAAACACACAAACACAACACAAATACAACCTTATACACCTTTCACAGTAAGCTACTAAAAGCTTGTGTCGTGAAAGGGGAGTTTGCCCGCACCTGGTATCGAACCACGGACCCCTTGTTCACGAGGCCGAGACTCTACCTCCAGGCTACCGACGAACTAAGGTATTAAATATTATACGTATAAAGCACTTAATCAATCGAAAACGAGTGAATTGCCTTGAAAAGAAAAGAAAGAATGGAGTAGAAAATATTCTAGGTAGGTACCTACTTATAAATTACGTAGCAATGTTCGTAATGATAGTTAAATTTTATTGCCTTATGTGTTTATACCTACAATTGAAATTGTTTCTTAATTGATAAAACAGAATATTGTTTCTCATAATACGATATTGCTGGAAAAATAAATATTTGATGACGCAAGAATTAATTAATGTAGTTATTTACTTACTTACTTAATCACTAAATTCAAATTCAAATATTTTCTATTGACATGTTAGTTAACATATTAAAAATATACATGCAATACATACATTTTTTTTATAATATCTATTTTACCCCCAAAAATTGAGAAGAGCTCGTGTTTTGAGGGGTTATAGGGCTATTTCTTTATATTTAAAAAATTCGATTAACCATTGCCATTAGTGATGTAACGAATGTGTGATTTTGGATATTCTACCTCCCCCCCCGTCGCCGCCGGATTTTCAAAATGGTATCTATAGAAATTTAAAATATTTCAAAACTCCTCGGTTTTCTTAAAGAATATTTTCTTGCGGAACCTTTTTCTACAATATACCGGGTAAGTATCCGGTACTTTTACCGAAAAACATTCGCATATTTTTTTGCGAATACGAATATTTGTTAATCACTAATTGCTAAATTAAATCTCATATTTTTTTAAAGATATATCTGGGTTTTTGTTATAAACCCAAATACAACCTTATACACCTTTTACAATATAAGTGCCTACTTCTATGTATATTCAATAATTTTCCACATATAAAAATAAAACAACGCATTAACCATCAACGACACAACCATTATATAAATTATTATCTCATTCGCCCTTACACCAGCTTCTCACTGAAATTCCTTCTTAATATTTTGTTTAATATTGTTAAATTTATCTGAAATTTAAATTTATTTTACTTCTTCAAACCATTGTGCTATACCACCCCAAGATATGTTTAATTAGGATAATAATATATTTAATTGTAAGAGACTTTCTTCTACAGTGCACTGTTTATGTGACATCAGTGAAGTATAAGTACCTACCTTTAATTGCAAGACGAATCTGGTTTTACTTATAATAATATTATAATCAAAATAACGGCAGGACTCGAACTTCGGATTTCTTGATTGACACCTAACATTACTTACTTTTAGATTAGGTACTTCTATGTTTAGATAATCTAATAAATAAGCTTCTATTCAGTAATTTTATTGGTTAACTCACAAAGTATCTAATTATACCCGAACATGTTCCCATCAGGTACCTAATAATAACATTATAGTCACCCCATCTTTCTCCTTAATAGGTTCTGTTAATGGATGCAGTAAAACAAGACTCCCTTTAAGACATGTAGGGTGACCATAAACCACAACTTAATAGTGCCACTCTAATCATCAGAATTCGTGTATACCTACTACTGTAGATACATACCTAGATGGAGAAAGACAAACACATATTTTATGACTGTGTCGTAGATTAATTGAGATAACACGGATTTTTGCAAAGAGACTTTAGGCTCTTTGAAATATTTAATATGAATACTACATCAAGAAATGAAGCAATATCATAGTAATTTCACTGATAATTTTATTAATTTGTGACCTAGCTTTCGAAAATTTTCGCTTTCATTGTCAGACAAATCGAAAGTTAATTTTTTTTTCGTTTGCTGAAGTTTTCGAAAGCTGGCTCGCAAATTGAAAAAAGTCTCTGGAGGAATTACTAGTAAATTGTTTCATTTTAATTTCTTATTATTATTATGAACTTCCACCAAGAACCGTCGGGCGATAAATTTTTTTTTTTTTTTTTAAAAAGATATATCTGGGTTTTGTTTGTTATGAACCCAAATACAACCTTATACACCTTTCACAGTAAGCTACTAAAAGCTTGTGTCGTGAAAGGGGAGTTTGCCGGCACCTGGTATCGAACCACGGACCCCTTGTTCACGAGGCCGAGACTCTACCTCCAGGCTACCGACGAACTCGTTATTATTGTCTATACTATACAATATAATTTATTATTATATTGTATAGTATAGACGTCCGCGTCAGCATATATAATTATATTATTTTATCCACCTACGAGCAGATCCAGCATTCTTGCACAGTCACCAATGTGCAAAGATTATTTGATTTTTTAAAAATATTGCTCCGAATATCGTTCATATTCAGAATGGGTGGCATACCTCATCGCTGAATTTAAGATGTTAGATGTCATTCACGTTATGTTTTAAGAATATCTGTCTTTTATAGGACATTCGATAACATATTTAATGGCCGGTTTCAATAACCTATCTATCCGTTACTGTCGATTGAAATCTATTGTATAAAATATATTAAACAATAGAAATAAAAAAAAATAGATTTTTTTTCGACAGTAGTAGGTAGATAGATTGATTATTGAAACCGGCCATTATAGAGTAGGAGACCTATTTTGTCTGGGACTTATACGTAAGAAAAATAATAATATTATGTGAACATTTTCCTGGTTTGATACTTTTATCAACATCTAATGGACGCTTTTATAAGAGTCTAGGCTCATTGCAAGGAGAATAGTCATCTCATATTCCCCAACGAGATAAACATCCCATACATGAATTATTGTGAACTAACACCGAAGAGTAGTAATAAACCAACATGAAACTAGTGGCGCAGTAAAAACACCTTTACATAATAATCTAATATTCCATAATATTATGCTTCTATAGATCCATCTATCTTTATCTTACCAATCTACATAACCACGATATCTACGGCGTCCTACAAGTCGCGACACCTAGCGGGTAAATCACATGTAATTTAGATACGAGTCGTCCTCTCCGTGCACTAAAAAATAAGATAAGCATGATTGGTGGCGTTGGTCGTGGAGTCCTGGGCAAAGAATATGATGTCTCTTTTCTGTTAGTTTTTGAAGGTTATTCAAAAGTCAAGTGTTCATAAAACATCACAAATAAGATGTTTGACATCTTCGTTCCAGCGATGAGACATGCCACCCATCCAGATATTCTATTTTTATACCGAAAAGCTGGAATTATCTGGTGGTAGGTACATAAGATTAATTTTACTTACTTCTAACTGAGGAAAAAAACTGTTTATATCAAAATTCAATCTAATAAAAATATGCTATTTTTAGCTTATTTTATGACTTCTTGGATTCTTGGAAGATTCTATTATATTTCCATTTAGAATCAACCATTGAATTTGCAAATGAAATCTATTTTCGGAAAAGTAAGCATATTTTAACTTGAATATTTACAAACGTTTTCATTTATTTTATTACGACAGATATGAAAATCTTGCAAAGAGAATGTGTTTGGTGTTATTATAAATGAGTGTCTCCATGTTAAAACACTTTTTTTTAAAAAATCGGCATGTGTGTTTATTACCTCTTAGTTTACCCATTAAATTTAAATAATTTAAATAAATTTAAATAAATTTCAACAATATTAATAAATATATTATTAATTTGTAAAATTAAAAATGAGCGATTGAACGGAAGCAAAAGGTGTATATAAGTTTAGGAATAAGTGGCGCTCGATCTCTTTGCCTACCCCACAAAGGAAACGGTGTAATGGTGTGTATTTATGTATAATTTATTATTAGATATTGAATAAATTAATAGATGCAGTACCTAAGGTACCTACACGTATTCTATACTTTCGAATTCAGCGATGAAACTTGCCACCCCACTTGAAGGCCTTGATTTGTATGGCACTTAGAGAACGATCACTGATAGAAGAGAAAAAAATACAAAGAAAGAGGGGAGGGGGATAAAATACGAATTCAAAATACGGGGGACGAAAAGGTAAAATCGAAATCTAAATATATTGTGAATTTTTAATTGGGAATAATACGAACAAAAGAAAACTTTGCAATTTCTAATTTATTATTATTTAATTGATCTTCAAATTATTCTACAAGTGATCTTAATCCGAAATGCTTAATATGTACTTTCTTGACTCCCTCTATATTATATAATATTTATACTACGGGTACGGGAGTTTCGTGCCCAAGAACTTGGAAGTCAAAACTAGGGGAAGAAATTCTTATGTGAATCCGTTCGTGAATATGTATGTATAATGCTCTTTAGACACGGATTTAATTAGACAAAATGGAGCATTATTGATACCTACACTCTATGGAAAGATGCAAAGAATCTTTCGTGCTGAGGAGAAAAACGAACTTTTTGCAGGCATATCTCACAAGTGGAGTAGCCAACAGACCAGCCGTATGCAATTAACATAAAAAATATGCCCTCTGTGCCAACAAAAAAATGAGACATTCAAGATGGGTGGCAAACCTCGTCACTGAATTTGTGATGTAAAATGTGCTTATTTTAAAACACCTGCCTTAATTATTTATTTATTTTATTCTTCACTGTACATTGGTTACAATATTACAAAATAAAACAGTGTCAAATAAATATCAGTTATACAATTCAATGTACAGAGGGCGAGTTTATCGCTGAAATGCGATGTCTTCCAACTAACCCGGTTATTAAATTAAAACAAACAAAAAAACACATAGGTAGGTACATATCGTTGCCGTGGATGTGAAGTGATGTAACCCACAAGACAGACATTTCGAGAAAAAGGGTGATGAAGTTATGCTGTTGCGACTATCTGACTATAACTAAGTTATTTTTTGCATAAATTTCGCTAAAATTTTTACACAATATTCCTGATCACATATTCCACTAATATAAATAACAACATTTTAAAGAATTTTTATATTTTAGAAGTAAACACGAATTTATCACTTGGGTTATTTCACCACTGTAGCTGAGAAAGATCCACCTGTAGGAAAGTTGTTAAGTTACGCGCTATGCGGCTTGGATCTTTTCACTTCTATATTTTAATTGAACTATTTATTCCTATATGCGTTAGTGAAATGCTCTAACACACACTTGAAATGATGTAAAAACACTTAACATCTCTTCATTATCTTCCAAAAATGCCCTTTAGGAATATCAAATCACTTATTTCTCTTCACCACTATGTTCTCCGTGGTTTTCTGAACAAAACTGCATACTTAACTCATTTTTCAAAAAAGTGTGGCTTGGATCACTTCACCTCCACAGCAACGATATATAAATATTTATGCAAACCCATATACATCAACACTAATAGTAAAAACAAAACAAAAATAAAACTTATAGTAGACAGAGAGAAAAATAACACATGCAAGCAACAGTATACTTATGGACACATAGGTATGTATTATAATAAAAAGTAGATCATAATAATATAATATTGCAGCGTGCACATGCATAAGGGAAAGGGAAAAGGAATTAGGAATCAGATACTAAATTCAATGAAAGGAAATGATTTTTGACAGCTTGTCTGAAAGAATGAAAGGTTGTTATCATCCTGATTTTACAGGATACTCGGAAACTCACGGAAAAGTTAGGTGAATTACCAAAAAAATATGATTTTGAAACGGAGAGAAGAGTTTATTTATTATTATTATTATTACAGACCACTCTATCCAACTGAAACTTGAAAGAATACAATACAAAGTTTATTTTTTTGATGCTTCCATATTCGAGCTTAAAGTTTAAACGCAATATAATAATTATGTAAGTACTTAGTACCTGCTCGCTAAATTTAAACAGAAGATCTGTAAATAGCCAAGCACTCTATTCTACTTGTCTTATCACCGGGGTAATTTTTTATTCTGTCTCTAATGTTTTTTTAAACGATTCGATGTTTCTTTATTTTCTTTTAATAATGAAATGTTTCTTTAATTACGTCATTTCGATAATTCAGCATAGACATTGGTTCAAACGGTTTTCGTACATTTTGATTATTAAACCCCGACATACAAAATATTGGATTTCTTCTGCACAATGTTTGTAAAAGCGTATTATTGAATTAGAATCATAATTATTTATTTATTTATTTCATAGAGACACATACAGAGAATTGACAAATCACACTAGAAAATAAATGAAAAACACATTGATTTGATGAGGTCAGCTCCCCAATTACATTAAAATCTTCAGCATAGACAAATTAATATAGACCAGAAACTCGAAAACCAGAAAAACGAAAAATTGATAATGAGTCTCATCGGACGGTGGGTCCAAAATATTTTCATATGAATCAGTCAAATCAACCTTAGTACCTACTTACTAATCTTGATAGATATT
Source organism: Athripsodes cinereus (assembly GCA_947579605.1). NCBI lineage: Eukaryota > Metazoa > Arthropoda > Insecta > Trichoptera > Leptoceridae > Athripsodes > Athripsodes cinereus. The sequence goes on along the minus strand of OX388317.1, from coordinate 20,357,122 downwards.
TATTAATTGTGTCGGTGCACACGTAGTAGAATTCCATAATAATGCAATTTGAAACAAGTGTTCCTTTCTACTATTGTTTGTTAATTCGCAGAGAGACGTCGACGTCGAAAGACGTCTCTCTGCGAATTAACAAACAATAGTAGAAAGGAACACTTGTTTCAAATTGCATTATTGATAGATATTCATTCCTTTTTTATTGTAGGGTTCTTTATGTAATTTAGTCAGGCATATAGGATGTGCAATACTTTTGTATAAGTGCGAGGGAGTCCATTGGCATCTTAATCTTATGAAGTGAAAGAGCAAATGTTTATTGACTCGTTTTAAATTATATTGGAACTCGTTTTCTGAAAAATTAATACTGTGTTTCTGATATATTATGATTTAAATCTATTGTCTATACGTCTACAGCATGTATGTAAATACACAAATCATACAAAGAAGCAACAATGTATTCCTTCATATCCAATATCGCGCCACACCGGCCGACTATCCAATAGTCGGCCGGTGTGGCGCGGAGGTAACGCTCTTGCCTTTGAGTCACGAGGCCCCGGGTTCGATTCCCGGCCAAGGCAAAGTGAAGAATGACCTTTTTCAAACTGTCCTGGGTCTGGGTGTTACATGTATATGTGTGTAGTGCATTGTATATGTGTGTATCGTCGCGTTAGTACCCATGATACAAGATTCATCTTAGTTTGGGACTAGCTCGATCTGTGTGTGAATTGTCTATGTATGTATGTATATTAATATTTTTTTAAATAGCACCCGTCTAATGCTGGCCCAGTCTAAACGGGACTCCTTTTCAACAAAATGATAACTATTCAACAACAACAAAAAACTGAAAAATATTATAACCAAACGTGTTTATCTAGTGCATTTAAATTCGTATTAGCTTCTATTGAGCACCTAAGCAAGCCGATTATCACTTTAGAATTGCACCATTACAGAACGTTCAGCTTTTTATAATGAGTTCCTTGAATAAAAATGGTGATTTTGAGATTATCAAGAAATGCGACAAAGTAAATTACACTAATGTAGAGGAATAATGGTTTATTATTCTTTCTTTTATGATTATTTAGTTTTGAGGAGTATAATTATAGAACCTTAATTGTTTGTTGTATTCATTTATATTGCAATTTTTTGAGTATCATGTAGAAGGCAAGTACTCGAAGGACATCACGACATTTAACATCTTAAAATTTTGCGATGAGATGTATCACCTATTTTGAACGTCATAACTTTTGACACGGTGAAGCCGAGTTGAATGTTTATTATAATTACTTTGAAGTTGATATCTTCAACGATTCGGAGTACACCGTGAGGAAATATGCTGTGAGCAGGTTTATTCAAAGGTAAATGCTTTCCGTTGAGAATATCCAGTAGTTTCTATTGTCATGTTGTATTTATTGTCTCTTAGGTATATATGTTGATTGTATTTGTTTCAAGTATGTTGTTTTTAAATTTATTCTACTGTAAAGGCCGTTTACTTTGTTAATAAATAGATAATATGCAGTTAGCTCACTGGTTATACCATATGTGGGATATGCCGTAGTGATATGGATGGATAGATATACAATTTTTGAATTTTGACACAAAGATGAAAAAGAATTGAAAATACCTTTATAAATTTGTTTATACCTTGAATCATGATTATTATTACGTATTCCACTGAAACCTACTTTCTTTCTGTAGGTTTTCAAGTATTTCTAAATTCTTTAATACCTCACTTGTGGAAATGTCAAAATGGGATAGCAATTTCAGGCACCTATAATATACTTCCTAACTTCTAATAATGATTATAATGTAGGTAGATAGAGAACCTTAATTCAGATAAAAGTGTCTATGGATCTATGCTTAAGAAACTATAAAAGCCTTCTCACTTAGATTTTACGAGGCACTTTACCTATACATAGTACGTCGTTGTTTAATGCTCCGAGAATAATGATGATGTGCGGAGAGGAAAGTATTCCAACTTTCGTTTTCCATAGAAATATTATAATATACAATAATAGTCAGCTTACGTTAAAACTTATGTTTAGCTGTCAACTTTAACTAGTTTAAGTGTAATTGCATGCAATATTTAACTTTTTTGAAATTTGTAGAATTAATTATTTTCCTATTCTTTATGTTTGATCCTTCTGTAATATTTAAAATAATTCTATAATATTACCTTCTCCACGGGCCTGCCGAGTATTTTGTGTGATGCGACTGCTGAGATGGTACGAATTTTGAATGGTTTTTTGGACATGAATATAGATTTTGAAGATTTTATGATAAGAAAAAAAGATTGATGTAGGTATGTATGTGAAAATTAAAATATATATACTTGAGACTGACCAAGAACACCATAATTGGTGAAGGACATATTTTTTTATAGGTATATATTGCAAAAGGCAAATGCCGTATATTGGTTGAATAAATAAATAAATAAACATACAGATCGGCTTCTCTGTACTACAAAAATATCTACTACTACTACTACTACTATACCATCACGGCATATCCCACAAGTGGGGTAGCCAGCAGATCAGCTGCATGTAAGAAACATGCAAACTGTCCTCTTCTTGCCAATATAAAATCAAGACATTCAGGATGGGTGGCAAACCTCATCGCTGAATTTAAGATGTAAAATGTCTTATTTTTTTCGAACACCTGCCTTTTACAGGGCACTCGAAAACTTACGCAGAAGAGTGGGAGACCAATTCTTTACCGGGTGCTCCACGGGATATGATATTCGGAATGGCTGAATTGGAGATGTTTATACGTGGGGTTTTACAAAATAATGTATTTTACAAGATACATACTCGAAAATCAACAGAAAGTAATGGAAGACTTAATTTTTGCCAGACTCGACGAAATACGGAACTGTAAAAGCTACATATTACGTAGGTAAATAAATTACATATAAAATGAGCAGATAATTTTCTTTCCTGGCTTTATGAATGGCGCTTTAATCAGATCATTTTCTAAATGACAAGAAAATTATCATAGTAATTGACTTATGGCTTGTAAGAAAAGGGAGAATGGAGGTTATTTTATTCCGTTTAAATTCACATTATCAATAGGGTTTGTTGGGTGGTGAATCATAATGAAATTATCTACTTTATTATTAGTCGACAATTTACCCCCTCCCCACTAGGAAGATAAAAGATTGTTAACATGAAGTCCCTAGGCAAGAAGGTATTTAATTTTTAAAAAATAAAAAATACAGAGGAGAAGTTCCTGGTACAGTGTCAGTAGGTGTCTATCTTACTGACGAAAAAAATGAGTATCTTGTAAAAAATATATGCAATGAAACAACTTTCCCACTGGTATTTACTGAAGTACCGTAAAGACAAATAATTTACTTTTATTACGTATTTTTCATACAAAGAGTTATTTGTATTTACAATTTGTATATTGTATAACTAACGACTTAACACATGTTATGAACTTGTAGGGAATCCTTTTCGTGGCATAAATAAAAAAAAAACTTATTCAAGACGGATGGTACCTATACCTCATCGTTGAAATTTGTCAATGAGTTATCCAAACTATAAATATTTAATTCTTAGTATAGTATATGAGAGACGATGGTTCTGGCTGGGACATGTTATGAGAATGCCCAATGATAGTTGTTCAAAAATAGCACTGTTCTTCCGTCCGCAAGGGTTCCGTCGTTCCGGGCGTCCCTCTTTCCCAATACACCGTTCCTATGACAACGACATCAGAGCGCAAGGAATGTCGTGGGAAGAGGTGACGCGATTGGCGCAGAGACGCTCTGAATGGAGGAGGCTTGTTTCTGCCCCGTGCTCCCCAGAGGAGCGTTGAGGGCGATGAATGAATGAATAGTATATTATTAATTATTTTAAATCAACATTTTTTTCCGATATCGTAAATAATACATTTTTCTTAGATATTACTATGTGCCTAAGTTTCCATTGGTAGGCATCTATGAAAGTAGCTGCGAACATTGGGTTATGCTGTTTTATACATTAGTTGTGAATACATAATGCGAATTTCTCGCAGTGCAGGTTTTGAAACATTCAGATTCTATCTATGTATTGGTAAAGGTTGGTGATGTAGTGAGGGATGTTAAAGTTGGACAATCAAAATTCGAAATCATCGACAGTACATAATTTTTGCATTGTTCTTATTCTTTACGTGTCTTGTCGGATCCACCCTTTCACACTTAATCACTAAATCACACCTCTCATCTCGGTACACTCTAGAATGTTCTCAAGCAAGGAAAACCGCTTTCTTCCAACCCCTCTATGCTCCTTAATCTTCCCATTCTATGACCAGTTGAAGGATGACATATTTTTCTCTTATGATGTGACCAAAATAATTATGAAGTTTTACGGAGCTTTTTTGTTGTGAACAATATTCTCTATGAGCAGTTGCTCCACGCAATACTTCAACGTTAGTTGTCACGTCAGTCCAAGATATTCTTAACATACTTCGGTAGATGCACATTACATTGTTAATCTTACAAATTTGTGAACTTCATGTACTACGTATTATATTATTAGGCATGTTGTTAATTTATTTGTTAAATTTACATGGCGTGAACTTTTTACATGAAAGCTCTATGTTGATCAGTGTCAATAATATTTTATGTATGTCTGTATCATAATATGACATAATTAATATGCTCTGTTGATTCGCGGGTAATTACTGATTGGTTTATTTGTGGATTGATATTTATGATGTCAATAATTAATGCATGAAGTGGTTATATATACCCTTCTGGATTATTCATTTATTTATTGAGAACAAACACACACCAACAGCCCTAATATTTACATATAGAACATAACCAAACACATGCAATCAACGAGAAATACTTCGCCATCCAATTCGTGAGTAGGTAATTATAAAAGTAATAAAATAAGTATGTCCAAGGCTAATAATCATTATTGAAAAATTAAAAACGTATGTAGAGTCGATGTTAATAAGATCTAGAATTACGATTTTTAAAAAACCTACAGCTATAGATATGTTTTATTTCGTTCTGTTGTAACTAGCACTCAGCATATTGATATTCGAGTATTTTGAGACAGATATGAATACCGAAATGATCGAATTATCATAAAAAAATAATAGTGTTTTTACAAAAAAGTAGTCATAATAAAAAAAATGTTCTATAAACTATATCATCTTACAAGTGAGGTAGCTAGCAGACCAGCTGCTTGTGATGAATGTCATAAAAAGTATTAAGAAATGGATTTGTGTTGATAAATAAAAGGAAATGTATTTAAAAATATAGTTATTAGTGAGGAGTATAGAATCAAAGTCCCATCAATCCTAGAATATTAAAACAAAGAAAACATCATACCTATTTATATTCATCAGTGAATTGTTTTTATTTTAGAACTGATTTAGGTACTTGAGGATAGAGACTGATTTTCATTGTTTTGATCAAATCATAGTGTAGTCAGCGTGAAGACGAATATTTCTGGAGTCATAGTTAAAGGTTTGTAAAAAAAATCGTATTGGGGTTGCATTTTAAGAAATCGATGATTCAACTATCGATTTAATTAACCATAGTTATGAGTACCGTCTCTATTTTAAAAGGCAGAATTTTCCAAGCAGAAACCACTCGTAATAACAATGGATATCTTCCAAATAGAATAGAAGCTTCGGTGGTTTGTGGGTACAAAGCAATAAGTATTATTTTTGCTTGTCATACCGTGCCGCTATAACGAGAGGCGAATCGGTCTAAAATAATGGAAAATTTTGAATATTTTATATAGGTACTTATGTGTGTATTTATTTTGCTGAATGGAAAATAAAAATCTGGAATGTTTTCCATTCCTATTTCATAATTGAGAACCGCGAAGATCGTAAGAAACATTGTGGATGCAAACATACATATCATTTTGGTCAATTATCACTGCAAATTCTTAACACATGATCCAGCAAATACATCGCTTCGCACGTAGAACAATGCTTTCATACTGAATTTTATAACCATGGAATTAATTAAATTCCTCAAATTTTCAATTCGGAGATCCAGAATGCAATGATCTGCCGGTTACCCCACTTGTGGAATTTGGCATGATGGCAAAGCAGTAGCAGTAGTAGTAGTAGTAGATCCACCAAGTCCATTATCACATCACAAGCATACTGCTTAGGTACCTACTATGAATTAGAATATTTACAATAATTTACTCTACCCTTACGCCATATCACGTATAGAATAGGTAGAGAGAACAGAATATCATATTAATCTATTTTATCATTCTTAATTCGCTTCCTCCACATAAATGTAATCTCGTACGCCAATTTCATTTACTTACTTAACATGCAGTTATCCTGAAGAATTCGATCCACGTAGTCAATCTTTGTAGTTCTCGTATATTAAGGCTTCCTTGCACCCATTTTCCAGATAAATACACTTTCTTCGTCATCCCTTCATCATCCATTCGCTCCATATTCTCAAATCATCGCAAATTATTTGTAAGTATTTTATAGACAACACTGATGAAAATACTGCGGAGAAATGGCCTGGATGAAGATGATATAGCGTAAAACAGAACAATATTGTGCCCCTTTACTGGCGTAAATGTATTGTGTCCTGAGCTACCCCTCTCAAACCCCTACCCACGCAGGAATCTCCCCAAGCATCCAGAGAGACCACGGAATTTAATGGTAAATATAGTTTAAAAAAAACCCAGATTCATTTAAATTTAAAAAAAAAACTTAATTAGGTGTGTTTTGTATTTGCTAGTTTGATCCTGAAAACTTTGGATACAACATTACCCATGTACTAAGAAATTTCACTCTTAAACAGCAAACTCGTTTAGATTTAGTCAAGTCATTCACATTAGAAAATAATATAAAGCAGCCTCCAATATGGGGTAAGTCTGTCCAATAAATGTAAACCTAGAGAGAAGGGTAACGGCGGTAAGTTTTTATTATTATGAGGGTTAAATAGAAACATTCCCTTTTCTTGAACTAAAAAAAAATCTGACACAACAGATGTTTTGAATTTTTACTGAATATTTATTTATTGTATTTCTTACAGTGAATGCAGACTGAAATGTTTTTTCAACGTATTTTCTTTATTTTTATTGTGTGCTTTATATCAGCTGTTTTTTCTTTGCTAGTTGATTCTTCTGATCTTCATTCTAGCTCTAATACTTAGCCTAAGCTCAGAAAGCCTCCGAAGACCCGTTTTTTCAGATTTGCCTGTGTTTCAACCCCTGCTCAGGTCCATTTCAGAGCAGCTGGTCTTTCAAATAATCCAGTAACTTTTGTTTTCACTGTAATCTATCGGTTTGTCTTATTCTCTCTCAAAGAATCAGCCAACTTTCTCCTCTCAATGTCAGTTAATGATAAGACTTACCTTAATTTACGGGTTCGGACTTTAGTCTCCCTTAGTCTGGACTATATTGATTTAAACATAAGACAACTTTTATTATACATTTTTTTTTTCACTCAATATAGTTTTGTATTCTGAATGTTTTGGATCCCTGTTTCGGACCATTCATCCTGTTTTACTTTCAGGATTATTTAAGGAATATTAAACAATGATAAAAGCCTTCTTACTCTTCATCCTTCCTCTATTATAATACATAATGTAATCCTTCAATAGGTTCTTTTCTTATTAAGAATTTTCAAGGTTAGAGCGTTCATATGTTTGCTAATATATCCATTTTAGATGCCTTTACAAGATACTTCGTAGTAAAATTTATATCCTGAAATTCCTCAATCTTAAGTTGTAAGATGGAAAAATTTTCATATCTTATATAATCTGTACAAAATACGAAGTTTTATGGAGCTTGATTGTTGTGAACAATTCTCTCTGTGCATTTGCTCTACTCATCAATTCAACGTTACTTGTCATGTAAGTCCAGGATATTCTTCAGTAAAGGGGTTGGAAGAAATTGGCTTTCCTGGCTTCGAAACATTCGAGAGTGAACTGGGATGAGAGGTGTGTAGAAGTTGTTTCGTACTGCTCAGGACAGATGAGTTTTCTCCCAGGTGATCATCAATGTCAGGGGACCTAATAAAGATATAAAGAAGAAGAAGAAATTCCTGCATTATACTTGACATTCAAAAACATTGAAAAAAGTGGTATGGTGATTATGAATAACTTTGACAGTCTCAAACTCAGTTATTAATTAATTAGTTTACCAATTAATTAATTAGCTCAATCTTTTATTAATATTAATATTTTACATTAATTTTTTGACTTCATATTTTAAAGTACCAGACCAGTCGCAATCAATTTCTTCGTATCACAAAGTATCTATATTGTGACTGAAAGCGAGTCATTATTTTCTTCTCCGCCTCCGACAAGTACACAATTCTATAACTAACGAAAAATCAGTTGTCTAGTTTATCCTTGAAAATAAAACGCCTTTTCACGTATGAACCTAATGTGATCACTATTTAAATATTTTAGGACGTTCACATGTATGTTCATATATTGGTTTACTATAAACCGTTAATGACTCATTTAGTACCTATACAAGTGACAGGGAACCTACTTTACCATCGTGGCATATTCCACAAGTGTGGTAGCCAGCGGGTTGACTGCAAGTTATACATGAATACTATTTTCCTTTCTGTGGCAATAAAAAAAACATTCAGCATGCCTCATCATTGAATTGTAGATGTCAATTGCCTTGTACTGAAGATTGTGCGAACATTTCCTTTTTATAGGACACTCAAAAACTTGCTGAAAAAAGTGGGATGCTTACTCTTTACCAGGGACTCCAGGGGGTGCAGCCCCAGGAAAACCAATATTCTAATATGCATACTTGCATCCAATCAGTGTATTCTTAAGTAAAAAAAAACTAACTACGTAACTTCACTAATCACAAAGTTATTATGTAAATATGCAACGCAACGCAACGCAAACGCAAAAATTAAAGACGTCCGGAACTTATTGAAATATTAATTAATACTTATATATGTAGCTGAAAAAATCGTGTTTTAAACTTTTAGCAAAGTTGGCGATCGTACCATGGTTAAACTGCATTTAAACCAGCCTTGACCGATTCGTGAGCAAGGCACTATTCCAGTTTCCTCCTAGAATTAGTTTACGTAACAGAATCTACATTGTGTAAATATAGTACGACTATAGAGTAACTTTCTTATTTTCATATTTAATTAATTAATCCACCTATCTCATTACGGCATCCCGTAGCCAGCGAGCCAATTGCTTGTAATAAATATGTTAGTCATCTTCTCCGTGCAATAAAATTAATTAAATAATTAATAAAATTTAAAGCAACTTTGGTAGATAGAGATTGCTTCTAGAGAGTATTTTGTAAAATACATCGATTCTTATTAGATATTTTTTGAGAAAAGTTGGGCTTAGATCTAGTAAATAAATCAACAACTAGACATAATAAAATATAAAATCTATCTTTACCAATTCACGTACAAAAAACATTTATATCGACTAAAAGTCTGACGATCATGATTGATTGCCTACTTCGCTTTCCTCACAAGCCAGACTAATAGGCACCGATAATAACAACATAACATTTTACTCCGAAATTTCAAGATTTCTTGTATAATAAACGTAATCGTTCATTATTAATCGATACACGTCTCTTTTTGGGACGCGTATCCAATGCCAATTATTATAATAAAATAAATATATTATAATATTACTTATCAATATTTCATTAGTGTTTGCGATACGTAAATTTTGCGGTTGTAGGGTAGATTCTGCAATAAATGTTCTTTAATAATATAAACAATTTGACGTCGTTGCTAAAATAAAAGGAATTACTGGTATGTATATTCTTTGGTACTTATTCCATCATGCTGTCCTCCAATAGATGGGGTAGCTATAGGACTTATATCATGCAATAAAAAGATGTCTTATCCTCATCAAAATAGACGTGATACCTATATCGAATCTGCAAGACTGACTTCAAAAATGACTGCATATCTCAGTCCTGAATGGAAATATCAAAGTTTTAGGATGCGATCTTTTACGAAAATATAAAATAAGCTTATTTTTTTCAGAAATAACAAGGACTATTTATTAGGTTTACGATATTTTCTTTAAGTCTTGGAGTGTTTTGTAAATGCCAGATACATACTATAAGTATACCAACAACACAATTATTTAAAGAATGCAATGGCAATAAGTTTAAATATTATTTAATGCAAGTACTATTAGAGAAACTGTTTAGAGAAATTCCTTTACGCCTATTTACTGTAATGTTTAATTTAGATAATAAATATTTAAATAAAAAACACTGTTTACTTTCATTTAAAATTTTTATAATAAAAGCTTTTCGGACATACGTCCATCTTCAGTAATAATTACTTATAACATAAATGTTTACCCTGAATACCTAATTACTCTACAGTAAATGATAATAATATTATAATCTTGCAAAGGTGGGTTTTCAACCACATTTATGTTTATTGTTACTATCGCTTGAACGATAAGATGTTAAAACTATTGTTACCATATTGAATAATTCTAAATAATTTCTAAGTACAAATATAATAAAAAAACTCATTAAATATACGTATGTTTTGTAAGTAATATTAAAAATATTTTTCAAATCTTTGGTAAACTGCAACAAGTACCATTTATTATATCTGGTAGCTATAACAAACAATATCCCTGAATGGCCTTTCAGAACTAAACAATAACTCGACAATCTATGTATAGTCGATGAATTGGTTTAGAATCGTCGAGGATTTATTTTGTTTGGAATACATTATCAATATAATCGCAATCTGAAACTATTGGTACACAACTACAACAGCAAGCAATAGAATAGCACACTAAGGTACTGTTTATCTATTACTGTTGTGTACTTTGTGTTACTTGAAACATAGTAAGATCTACTACAGGGAGACATGTTTTACTCCACTCTCGTGTATCTTAGAATACTGTCTTCCAGTCATTTATGCCCAAGAACTATGTTTTTCGTCATTCCATCCAACCACTAGAACTGCTTATTTACACTGGGGGAAATGATTATAATAATAATATGGGTGATTTGTATTTGGCGCCGTTTAATGATCCGTGACCATCTAAAAGGCGTCGTGTTGCTAAAATAAATAACGATAAAAAATATTTTTATACACAATTTTGAATTAACCAGTACAAAAGTTTTCTGTAGGTTTAGTATCTATGATGGGTACCTAGTAGTAAGAGAAAATTTAATATAGAAGGTATTAGTGATGTAACGAATGTGTGATTTTGGGTATTCGCGAATGCGAATATTTGTTGCCGACATTCGCGAATGCGAATGCGAATAGCGAATATTGACTTGCTTAGATTTCTACAATATTGCTCAATCATTAAAATTTCTACCCCCCCCGTCGCCGAATTTTCAAAATGGTATAGGAATTTAAAATATTTCAAAACTCTTCGGTTTTCTTAAAGAACATTTTCTTGCAGTACCTTTTTCTGCAATGTACCGGGGAAGTATCCGGTACTTTTACTGAATATCCGATACTTTATTATCGAAGTAATATTCGCAAAATATTAGCATATTTTTTTGCGAATACGTATGCGAATGCGAATACTTAGAAATATGCGAATAATCGCGAATGCGAATACGAATATTCGTTACATCACTAGTACCTAGGTATAGCATTTTTCGCTTTATAAGAAATCGCGCCTCTGCGATAAACTCACCCTCTGTATATATTTTTTTTTTTTTATTTTATTTAACAATAATTATACAGACATTACAATACATAGACTATTTGATAAAACTTAAATCTAAACATCCTCCTTATAGAGACAAGTCTCGTGTAAAGGAGGGTATTGATTGCATTTGTTTTAAATGTATTTTTGTGTAAATTTTCTTGTAATCATGTACCTACAGTGAAAAATAAATTACTAAGTAAATAAAAATATTAAATCCTGTTTGTGCATGAGCGTGTTGTTAAAGAGTTGCATATTTCATTGAATTACTTGAATAAATATTTCCAGGTAAGGGTCGAGGCATATGGTGGACATTGCCCTTAAAAAAAGTCTAAGGAGTAGAAGTTTTTGCTGCCACATTTGTATGGAACGTGGAACGTTCAAAATATGTCATTCACTTGTGGTTCCAGATTTAATTTTATTTTCACATAAAAAATGAAATATTTCACTCACTATTTCTTGACATAATATGTAATTCATACAAGGACTACCTACAGGTGTGAATCATCTTTAAGCGATCAACCGTACAGTGAAAAAGCGTTATAACAAACGCAACAACAGCTAACTAAGTCAACCACGTGAAGGTTTATTAGCAGTAGGTACCTTCCTATGTAAGTACTATCCATCTATCCTACTATACCAGATGATGAAAATAGTATTATACATATTATCGTTCTACATTGTTCTATTACTGTTTACAGCATCTGTAGATTTCACAATATACGTAGGTACATTATTATTATTATTATTGTGTATAACTTCCTTCCTAACATCAATAAGGATAGAGCAGCGTCCCTCAGGCGTCTTGTTATTCTGAATCCCAAATAATAGTATATTATAATAACAAGAAAATGTTACAACTACGAAAATTGTATTGCATGATCAGTTTGTATTTAAATATGATATATTTTATCTGCATAAAACTTATTGATTTTTGCTTTTGTAAATTGACATATTTCTTTATTAAAATTTACTGGCATCCATATTGAACACTCAAATTTAAAAATTGGCATTTTTCAGTATATTTCCATTTAATAACTTTTCGATTTTCGAAGAGGAAACACTATGAAAGTTCATTTTAATTTAGATAATAAATATTTAAATAAAAAACACTGTTTACTTTCATTTAAAATTGTTATAATATTAAAAGCTTTTCGGACATACGTCCATCTTCAGTAATAATTACTTATAACTATACTTATAGTTATAAGTAATTATTACTGAAGATGGACGTATGTCCGAAAAGCTTTTAATATTATAACAATTTTAAATGAAAGTAAACAGTGTTTTTTATTTAAATATTTATTATCTAAATTTCCATTTATTCGGTTTTGATTAGCCTTTTAATTGAATTCATTGTTTTGATGAGTCTCTTAATTAAATTTTGTTATGTCTTTACTTATTATACTGGTGTGTACATTAAATAAAATAATGTATGATAATATTAGGTAGATACTTATTTCGTGGAGCATCTGATCTCCCAATTTATTCTGGAAGTGTCATAAAAGTGTCCTGTAAAAGTCTGGTGATCGAAAAAATAAAGACATCTTTTATCTTAAATTCAGCAATAGGCATGCCACCCATTTAGAATGTCAAATTTTTTTTGGCATGGAGAGGACAGACTTGTTTGTTACATGCAGCTGGTCTGCTGACTTCCCCACTTGTGGGATATGCCGTGATACTATAAGTGTGATAGTAGCAACATTGTGAAAATCTCAATCTATAAAAGGCTAGCACCGTGATACTATAGGTGTGATAGTAGCGACATTGTGAAAATCTCAACCTATAAAAGGCTAGCACCGTGATACTATAGGTGTGATAGTAGCAACATTGTGAAAATCTCAATCTATAAAAGGCTAGCACCGTGATACTATAGGTGTGATAGTAGCAACATTGTGAAAATCTCAATCTATAAAAGGCTAGCACCGTGAATTGAGAATAAATAAATAAATCAATGAAGGCTCTATACCATTCTCTTTGGATGCCTACGTATTTTATTATAAAGTTTGTGAACACTTAAATGTTTTTAACAACAGAGCTTTAGAAATATCACTATGAATAGAGGAGGTTCGTTCCATACTATGCTATTGAATAAAACATTTAAGACGAACGAAAAAATATTATTCCATTTGTCAAAACTTTTTTGAATGGAACAAGCTTACTTTTTTAGTGCACCTATTCCTAAAGAGATAGAAAATATTTAAAGGGATAGGAGTAAAAGAGCAGATATTCCAAAAATATTTAAAATGTTTTCAAGAAATTTCGGAGCAGGCTCACTTTGTTTCTGGCCATGCATTGACAATAAGATCGAGTGGTGTGCATTGAGTTCTCAATTTGGAAGTGATCTTCAAGTAAACAGATGCAAGCAGAGAGGAGACGATTATTTGTGGTATTTCAATTAGTGACAATTTATAACCACTGTCGAAATATTGTTGAAATTCTCATACATGTCAATATACAGAAGGTAATTTTATCGCAAAGGAGAAGGAGCAATATCTTCCAGCTAAACCAAAGGAATAAACTTAGAAATCAAAAGAAATAAGAAAAACTAATACTATACTATACCTACTATTTCCTCATGCCGCATCCCTAGTGGGGTAGGCAGAGAGAACGGAATGTCATATCAATCCATCCCTACAAACATCTTTCACCTCCTTTACATTCATGCAACCTCTCATGCACGCACGTCGATTTCTCTTACTCAGCATACGCCCGTCCTTGAGAATTTGATCTACGTGATCATGCCACGTAGTTCTTGGATATCCGTGCTTCCTCACAACCCTTCTTTCAGAAAACTAACAGTACCTACATTATAATAATAAAAAAAATAAACCAAAACGATTAAATTATCAGAAATAATAAATGTAATTAGAAGGATAAGAGGGATTTCGATACTGGTTTCAGAGGCTGTGTTAGAAGGAATAACCTAATCATATTATTTTTGTTTCGAAATTTATATATTCGTTCAAAATAGTGGTTTATTATTATGAATAGGTATACCTATATTAATAAAGTAGGCATCGTATTTTGGAAATGAGCCTGTTATAGCTAAATTATCGGGCAAGTGCGTCGATCATCGTTATACAGGATAGTGTTATTATGTTCTAAAAACTATTTTCTTTCCACAAAACTATCCCTAATATTATTCCCCCTTCCACAGAAGGGAGAATTGTATGGACGACCGTTACAGTCCATCACTCTCAAAGCACTGATTAACTTTTATGGGATTTATTTACGCCAATGGATGTCGAGCCAGTGTTAAAATGAATAACTAACGCCGAACCAATTCGTTCGCCTATTTAAAACAATAAATTAATAAGAGTATTTACTGGGCTTACATACGCATTCTGCACATAATAATTTGAATAATAAACGGCTTTCGCCTTTTACTGTAATAGGTATAATAGTTTACTACTAATTATTTCTTTACTTTTCACTTTCTTTAAATTGTATTACAACATATAACATACGTTCCGTGAGGCACCCGTCGAAAAATCGGTCTCCCAATCTTTTACGAAATCTTTTGAGTGTCCTGTAATAGGTAGATAATCGAAAAAATAAAAAAAAATTACAACTTAAATTCAGCAATGAGGTTTGCCACCCATCCTGAATGTGTTATTTTGTTGGCACGGAGAAAACGACTTACATGTTTATTGCATGTAGCTGATCTGTTGGCTACTTCAAATGTCAATTTTTTTTTCATTATTTGACTGTAACATCAATTATGACAAATTACCATAAATTATCAGTCAAAAATATTCAACACACAGAGGATAAGTTTATTGCTAGATGGCGATACACTCGTCTATATTTCAACAAATCGATTATCAATTCAACAAATCGAGGTAACTCAGTTTGTGCAAAATAATTTTTGACTAGTTTAAAACAGTCTTGTACAGGTTTGGTTTTGTTCAGGACGCAAATCATGTTGTCGCTTGTATATAATGTGAACTGTATTAATTTCCCTTACCGCATTATGTGAATTTCTGTATAATATTTCGGGATGTACATATATTGATACAAGACCATAGACCCTAACTTACACCACCATAGTTTATACTGAAAGTAAGCTGTAACAAATATCAAGAACCTCGATTTCGAGAAATTGTTCAAACTACTTCTCGAGATTTTACACCAAGTGGCAGCAAAATGAGAATGAACAAAATTTCATGTGTGCATATACAATAAGTTGCTTTACGAAAGTAGGAACTTATTTTATTTTTGTTATTTTTAATTGAAAAATGTTTGGTATATTGTGTCTTCAGCATAAAAAAGGCTTCCAAAACATTTTTGGATGTTTCCAAGTATGATTAACTGGATTGGCCACAACATCAGGCACCCAGGCCTGCTCATCACCATCGCGGAGGGCAGGACCGAAGGCAGAAATGGAAGAGGCCGACCAAAAGATACTTATATGGACCAACTGAAGAAGGAAATGAACTAAGGCACATACGTAGAACTAAAGAGACTAGCTGAAAATAGGGAGAAATGGAGAAGAAAATCTAAACTCGATGCAGACCAATCCAATGGATTGTAACTCACTATTTTTAGGATTAAAAAAAAAAAACAAAACAAAAGCTGTGATATGCCAACCATTCCGAATGACTTATTTTTCGTTGCATTGAGATAACTATCTGCATATTAATTACACACCCAATTATGGAAGATGACGTGATAAAATAGGATCATAGTCAAAAATTAATTTACAGTGCAGCAATAATCTCACCACAATAGTTAATTTTATCGAAATTTCGATAAATGAAAAAAATGAGGCTTGAAATGTGGTCACTCCATACCTAAAAACGGTATCATAAAACATGTACTTCCCTTGTGATCGGAGAAACATGGAAAACCCATCAATCATAGGAAAAGCAGTACAATAACTGGATTATAATCCTTGCCAGCCACTATTATTACTACTACTATTATTCAGATAAATCAGGATTCTGTGAAAATGGACTTTGAAGGTTTTCCTTAAAGGAGGGATGGGTGTAATTTGATTATAGCCCCTGAAATTCCAGGGATGGTTATTATTGAAAATAAGTCCTTGATGTATTGGAATTGTAGTTTTGAGTTTCAGAGAGAATCAATTTAATATTCATGATATACGAGTTTATGAAAGAGATGAATTGAATTTCATTGAATTGAATTCTTTATTGACCTATCGTTATTTGAAAAATAGAATCAGAGTGATGAGTTTGATTTTTTTTTGTTAAATATTATGATCAATCTTTATTAATCACAAATGGGGTAACCAGTGAATTACCAACGTGAAACACACAACATGTCCAAATTCTTGCAGTCTCACCATTACCAGATACTGTATAATAACACCCCCTTTTAGTTCGTTCCTCAAGTTCCTCGTGTTCCATCCAAACGATAGACTATACAAATAATGTAGGTTAGCTTGTTCCGTTTTTTAATTTTAAGTAACTCTTGCCCTGAGGATGCCGCAAAGCGAAAGCGCTCTGCAATTAGTATTAGTATTAAGTCATTCATAATTGGTTAAATACACAATCATTTGTGAAAATTAATTGTGTTTTCATTATTAGGTACATTTTAAATTTTACATTAAATGAATTTTCACAATGCTCGCACAAGCTAAACATTGAAATAATTTATTTGTAATTAATTTTTATTAGAGTATAATTATCATTTTTAGATAAAAATTAGTTTCATCGCATTTTCTTACTCATTCTTCCTCTTTTCCTTGGGCACTTATTAGTCTCACATAGTGGTGGGGTCTGCCTTTCTTATTTTATTTCACTACTTGGTTCTTTCAAGTGCATCCTCATGGGAAACATCGCAGTACCACATGTCTTGTCTCACTACTTCACACCATCTGCGTTTTGGCCTTCCTCTTGGTCTCTTGCCGGTAACCTCGATACATTGTGCTTTATTGCCTAGATACTTAGGTGGTCTCCTGGCTACATGGCCGTACCATCAAAATCTGATCTCCTATATTTTATCAGAGATATTCCGTACGCCCAGAATCCCACGAATATATGAATTTATTACAAAATACGAATAGGAAAGACAATAATTAATGTTCTAGTCTAGAATTTAATGAAACAATTTTTTTTAATATTTATTTTACAAATATTTTACACACCTCACCTAACGGTTAATTTGAAAATAATTAGCGGTTTAAAAAAGACGATATTTTTCTTTGACTAAAGAATATTTTCGCGTTCTCAACCTTTTGAGAAATCATTTTGTAAGTAGAAAATTCATCACTTGAAGCTTTTATAAAAATGGTGCTTTGAAAAGCCTCAGAAGTGTTATTATAATTTTAATTTATTATCGCTCAAAGAAAAAAATATATAAAGTACAATATTTTACTCTTATTAATCTTGGGGAATATTTGGCTTCATAATAGAGTCAAAAAGGTTTAATTTTAATATTTCATACTTTGTGATATTAAAAAATATTTTAGGTCTAATGAAAGAAAGTAGGTATTTTCTAAAAAACACATATTTTTATAATTAATTGATACAAAAATAATATTTTTAGATCTTTGTATTCATCAATGAGGGTTTTATATTTGACGTCAGTATTAGCAGAGTGCTTACAGCTAAAAGAATGTGATTCTCTTCCTAAAGGCAAATTCGTATTTTGTAATAAATCCAAATGTATCCTTAATTGCCCCGTAGAGTTTCCGGCAAAGATTAGGTCTCCCTTTTTTCTGAATATCTTCGAGTGTCGAGTCAGAGGCAGGCATTACGACTAAACTTTTATTGCCAAGGAAATAACGAATTGCGTGGTCATTTGCAGTTCGTCTGCTGGCTACCTCTTCTGTGTAAAATCCCATGATGGTATGAACGATTGAATAAACCCTTAATTCTCTTATACTAAGCTATATTATGAAGGCGGAGAATGTCGGCAGCAGGATTTGAACCACGGTTTTATTTGGAAGTTCTAGATCTTTAGGCTATTAATACCATTATCATGGAATCTCCGATAAGTGGGGTAGTCAACAGACAGATTGCATGTAAAAAAAATACAAATTCAAATCCTGTGGCGATAAAAATAGTGGAATAGTGGCATTCCAAATCGCTGAATTTCAGCTGTAAAATGTCTTAATAAACTAATATTTTTTTTCTGTCTACCCAAAAATAGAAGATACATTTTTTTCTGCCTGACCGATCAAGGTATTTGTATGAGTTTGATAGATAGATATAGATATATTGAAACAAATTTCATTTGAAAGTTATTTCTGAGAAGAAATGTACAAGTAAAGGGATACAATAGACAATAATATATTATCTTTGGATTCCCTTTGAATTTGATTTGGAAATTTGACAAATTTTGATCAAAGTATTTTCAAAGGCTCTCATGTGGATATAACAAGGGATCCATCCTCACAACTTTGAGTTATGTACTTCAAAGGCACCCAAAACATCTTCAAGTCCTTTTTTTATCCTCAACTGTCTATGACACGGATATTAGTTTTCAGAGGCAATACTACACTCTTTATATTGGTAATACTGAAGACCTTCTTTACTTTTTTTTTTGTAGAGAGAAATCCTAATGGAGTTTCTCTCATATAGAGTAGTTCTGTTCAACATTTTTCTTGTACCCCAAGTATTGTTTTTACTTACCAGTTTTTAAAGTTAATTTACATGTTTTTCTCTCATAGGTATATAAGGATATCCAAATGTTTTCAAAAGATTTCACACATGAAGGTTTTTTGGTCTGGGGACTTCTGCGATATCCAGACGATCACTGAGTCTCCTTTCAAATATTTTGTGTTTTTTTTTATATTAATTAATGACGGATTTTGCAATCGAGTGAATAAAGTTTTCTGGGAGCAAAGTTCAAAATAAAAGTCACAGTGGTATTTCTAAACATTGCGTTTCTTTTTAAATTCTTATTAGATTTCATCTTACTGGCTAGATCAGTTATTAAACTTAAAATTAAAAATAAACAAACGCGATTCACGGAGTGTTAAAACAAACCTCTCTCTAATTCAAGTACGTTGTTATTGGAATTAGAATTATTATTTGAAAACTTATATACTTATTTATCTATCTTCGTCTTCACGCCATGTCATATTATAAAAGAGTTGGCAGAGAGAACAGAAATACAAACAACTAAGCTTGAAATCTTTGCTGGTCCGCATGTTGAGTGTATAGTTTGTTAATAATATGTATTGTAAGTTTATGTTTTCTTCTGTAAGATGTGAAATATGAAATAAAATAAAACTCTTTTTTCATATGCACCTACGTTCTTAAGACAAGATATTCAAAGTAATATTATTTGTCCTAATAATTCATCATTCGAACAAAGGTATATGCAAGATTTTTTCTTAGGATGGGGAAAGGCCGTTCCTACTTCCATTCGTACCTATTAGTGATTCATAATTTTAACACGGTGTAAGTCTAATTGTCTTCCTGTCCCAAAACTTCATAATTACCTATGTATAAACAATTTCTAATTCTTTTTCAATTAAATAAGATTTAAAAAGATGTTAATTAATAATCTGATTTTATTCAGTTTATGTTCGGCCTAACTTTTTGTCTGGCTAGGAGTGGGAAGGGCCCACTTCGATGCCACTACACCATACATTTACACTATTTTTGAACTTTCTACCTCCCTGTACAAGGTTTGAACTTCCTTCAAAGATTGAAGAAAGTTACATAAAGAACAGTACCTACCTAATATTTACGCTTTTTCAACACTGTCCCACAAGAATAGCTTCATCACTAATAAAAAAAGAAAGTGAACGAAGACAGAATCTCGAATACCTATGTTTAATCAGTTTACATTACTATGATTTCATCTAATTAATCTTACATTAATTAATGATTGTCATCACCTGTGTATAATTTAATGAGATTAAAAGTGAAAGTGACAATGAAGCATAGATTATTATAACTCTTCAATAATTTATTCTTCATAGAAAGTAAAGGGAAAAAGATAGTACAATATCTTCGATGTAAATTGTAAAGACAATATGACAGAAAATACATAAAAAAGCAGTTAGATATTCATCAAATACCTAAACGACTGATTAATTATAAAATAAATATTTATTAAACACCAATTACTTTTTCAATACTGTTTAAAACAATTAAGTATTCAGTAAATGAAATACAGGTAGGTACGTCTGTTGGTGTTGTAAAATTGATGTGATTGCCTACGCTTGAATTATGGTGAGTACAAAATATTTTGCGTTTCAATACAAACCGTTTAATTACGTAAAATGCAATGATTTCAGATTTCCAATTTTCGCAAAAACCCCACTCTAATTTTATGATAAAAGCATATTGCTTACTGAAACGGTATTTGGGCCTGAAGCAAATCCAGATTAATAAATTCATTAAAAATAGAATCAGGTGCCTACATACTGCATAAACTGTTTGTATGACTTTCTTTTCTATAATAACGATATCAAATCGGTAAAAATGTTGTAAAAACAGTGATTTAATTGATAATAATGATTAATACTCCTGTTTGTTTATTGAAAATTTGAATACACTACCTACTATTGAATTGACATTGATTTTTTTTCTTTATTGATAATTATATTGTTCTTTTCTTTGATGTTTTGTTGACTTTTTATTGAAATTGTTGTGTCTTGTGTGTGCATTTCATGAATTATGTATGTTAATTTTCAACATGTAAAAGGCTAGCGCCGTAAATTGTTTATAAAAAATAAATAATTGCTCTGATTGGAAGATACTCATGTCCATCCTTCCGAAAGAAGCATCGAAAGGTAAATGAGTGAAACTGATAATTATGTCCCTCTGCTCACCCGAAAATAAACGTGGTTTTATAATAAGAATAATCGAAGATTCATCCGTAAAATAAGATTACCTCACACCGACTCTGTTAATAAAGTTCTAATTAAACATATATTAATTAAAAGTACTTATGAAGACAATGTTTTCTAAGTCTATAAAACATTGAACAATAAGCCATAACTATTCCGTTGAACCGACACGACCGTGTGACATTTGGGAACCTTGGATTCAATGCATTATATTATAGGTACATATTATTATACATGTTATCAAGTCTTGTTCTTATTGTTTTTCTTAAACAGTAATAATATACACTTGTTGGAGTCTGCATGCTGATATTTCTTAATGTTTTATTAGAAAAATATGTGAAAGTTAAGTTGTGAAATACTTAATTAACAATTTTATAAATGAAACTATATAAATATGCACTAACCGATTTAGATTCCAAAATTTTAAACCTTGTGAAAATCAAGTAAGTTGGCCAACCAATAGAGCATGAAAACTATTATACACGTGTACCTATTTAGAATATATGAATGTCATCATTCCAGAATTGATAATGTTCAGTATCTTGATGTGGTGCTACAGACGCATGATGAAGATCCATTGGTCGGGACATGTCGATAACGAAGAGATGCTAATCAGCGTAGGCGAAAGAAGGCAACTCATGCCAACAACGAGCTGAGCTAACTAGATTGGCCACTACATCGCCTGATCATCATCATCGCGGAGGACAAGACCGAAGGTAGAAATGGCAGAGACCGACCAAGAGACACCTATATGGACCAAGTGAACAAGGACACGAACTGTGGCACGTAGTAGAATTAAAGAGACTATTAGAATATACGGAGGAATTGAGAAGGAAATCAGAACTCGTTGCAGACCAATCTAATGGAGTGTAACTCACTATACTGTATATACTGTAGCATCTTACACATTGGTATAGGTATGTACAAGATATTTTATAAGTCTCTGCATTGAACATGATTTTTGAAAGCTGGCATTAAAGAGTGGGAGACTAAATTAATATCGGGACTTCACGGAATATCAAGACTCTTGAAGCAGTGGAAGCAGGCAATTTAAAATAAATAACTACTGATAACACTTGTGGAATTACGATTATTCCGATAAGCTCAAAGTGTGAGCGACATGGCTTAGAGAAATCAGTTCTCATTTATCTAATATACCTACATAGAAGAAACATAATATTATAGGAACTAGTTATTAGATTTAACGTTTTTTTTCCTCGCTGAAACGAAGTTGTTTTAGTTAGATTGGAATCTGGAACAATGTGTTCTACTTTCAGAATCTAATGGAAATGGTACTAAGAATAATTTCCATTAATTCTATCAGGTGCGATGGTTAGCAGAAGAAAAATAAAAGGAAGTAAAAATACGTAGTAAAGTACCTACTTACATAAGTTCCAGAAGTGGGAAACTAAGGTTTGTTAGATATTACGAAAATATAGTATGTAAAGTATAATTAGTTTAAATCTCTAACTCAGTAATCAAGTATTGCTTAGCTTTTTATTTTATTTATTTGCAACAACATCAAGCTTTACTACTACTAAAACCAATTATAACTAAATACAGCTTTTTCTTTACCTGATTATGTGTTCTAAAAACAGTAATAAGAAATTAAATTTATTGCCTCACTAGAAATTTGTCTGTTCTAAGGCAGTACTTATATATTTATTGTATATTAATCTTATGTAATTTAGTTAAAATTGTCGAATGATGGTACTTGGTAAAAGTGCTAAACGTTGGCCTGATAAAGAATTTCACGATATCTTTTTTCTCATAATAAAACATAGCTGAAGAAAATTGTAGGTGTATTTGAGTTTATTAAGAACCCAATTAAATTTTACATACAAAAATAGTTTCTTTATAAGAAAATCTTAGAAAAATATTCCAGACCTTTTCTATACCTGTTAACCTATTGCTGCCTGCATTCCCCTTATTACCATTAGTGGCTTTATTCTATGTATTGCATACTAGTAACTACTTAGTGCTAACATACTCCCAGCCCCAGCCTCTACGTAGGATCACGTAGTAGAAAATTACCCACTCTTGGTGGAAATGGAACAAGCGGACCATATTACGTCCGGAGATGTCTACAGATTTGTTATACATATTTTATCTTTCTATTCCATCTAAATTTTATGTTGGAAAGGAGTGGTTTTGAACTATAGAACTAAATTATTTTTTAAAAGTTTTTTTAAGACTTGTAGTAGTAATGCAAGCAAGTTGTAAATTAAAGGTAATAATAAATGTATGCGCACCCGTATTGTCTGTTTGGGGTGTTTTTTTATGCATATTAATTTGGTACTTTGTGTTTTATTTTTATTCTAACTTTTATTAGAAATGACAACCTTGTGGGCTTATCGTAATTATGAAATTATGCATACAAGTTGAGTAGGATAATGCATTGTTTATATTCTTGTGATTTGTAAATTGTTTATGTTCAAATGTTCAATAATCCAATAAATAAATAATAAACTATATCAGTTATAGAAGGATAAACTATGTAACACTTACGAGACATTTTGAATGTTTTTTTAAATATTCTACAATGCACATCCGTTACATGATTTTTTAAAATCGCGATCGATTTCGGTAAACCTTTACCATTGACGAGCGAGATAATACTATTACTATCGATCGCGATTTTAAAAAATCAAGTAACGAATGTGCATTGTAGAATATTTAAAAAACATTCAAAATAATAAACTATTAGGAATTTTTTGCATGAGAAATATATCAAAATAATATCAATTGAACCGTTCAATAAAAAAACATGCTTTCAGCTTTGTAAAAATTATGATATCCTGAATATAAATACCAAGATTCTATAAGATTGAACTAATCATTAAAATATATTGAAATAAAAAGTAATAATTATTTGAAACAATTAGACCAATTTCGAAAGTTGTATGAAAGGTTTAGGTACCTTATTTATTTCTCTTTCAAGCTTATAATAATAAGATTTTAGTTACTTGTTGTTGTGTTTGGTGGAATTAATAGGTTGGTGTCAGATAAAATCTTATACATTTTATTATAATGTGAATTGTGAATTTCTTATGTGAGTATTATTATTTTTTCTATATTGCAATTAATGTAACAAGTTTTGTAAAGTGTTCCTATGTGGATTTTCAAAATTCACCTGTAAGTAACAAAGGCCGCAAAAACAGAACGAAGAATATCATAAATTTGTTTAACGCCATCTACTCACGATATAATATTGACACCGCTATATTGTTTATAGCAACGTTACAGAAGAACAACGAACATCTCGCCAGCTTCAGAAGCAAACTTGACTGCACTAACGACTTAGGGACGGGTTAAAATTAAAAGTTATTTAAAAATTATCCCGTGGAGCACCCGGTAAAGAATTGGTCTCCCACTCTTCTGCGTAAGTTTTCGAGTGCCCTGTAAAAGGCAGGTGTTCGAAAAAAATAAGACATTTTACATCTTAAATTCAGCGATGAGGTTTGCCACCCATCCTGAATGTCTTGATTTTATATTGGCACGAAGAGGACAGTTTGCATGTTTCTTACATGCAGCTGATCTGCTGGCTACCCCACTTGTGGGATATGCCGTGATGGTATAGTATAGTATAGTAATATAGTAAAATTAAAAGTGCCAAAGCTAAATCAACTAGAATCATCATACGGTGGAATAACAATGTTAAGGACCTGCTACACAAAACGTTCTTTTTTCAAAGGATGATGGCTCAGCATGGTAGTTTCACCCTTTGAATAAATATTTTTGCATTTTTTGAAGGAGCTGGGTTCAAAATACACCCTAACCCCTTTATATTACGCAACATGCTTGTGTCGTGATAGCGAGCATGAATGGAAACAAATCCGAAATCTTCCGATTGAAAGTTCATGACTCTTCCGTCAGACTATCAATCATCTTAATTATTTGAATAACTCTGTTGTATTGTAGAAATTTAAGATTCAATCTTTTTGATTTTGAGACCTTCCTCATTTCATTTCCGCACCGTTGAAATAAGAAACCTTCTTTCATTACACACTTTATGATTATTTTAATTTTCTTTTCCTCCCCAACATGAAGAAGTGGTGAATGCAATAAAATGTTATGTTATTTTACACTAAGGCGTAGTAAAAAAGTGAAAACTCCTTTCTCACTTTTGATAAGAAAACCTTAAAATGTACATTTTTGATATTTCGTGTTTATATTATGTAGATTCTACTTCGTTAAAGCTCAAATATTTCTACTATTATTATTTTTATATTCCTGAAGATTCGAAGTAAAATATATAGGTATCATAGTCATTTCTGCAAGTTTTTGAGTTTACTGTTAAAGACAGGTATCTATTGTAAAATAAAGCATACAAAACTTTAACACACCATTTTCACTTAAGTGATGAGGTATACAGTATATTTTAAATGTCTTTTTTATAGTATAGGGATCTGCACACATGTAGAGTTCATAGATAATCTGCCGCCAACATAATTGATTTATTAATTGTTGAAGGGTGTTTGTGTTCACACTGTGAAAATTCATATTCAATATTTATAAGAATATTTATTTGAAGTGGGCGAAAACGTTACAGTTTGAATAAATGTGGTGAAAATTATAACAGTGTTTTGATTGTCTTATAAATATTAATTGATTTATGATAACGTGACTAACGCAAATCATCTTGGCTTAGACCTACCTTTATTAAATGAACTAAATTAACTAAGCAATCTTACGTTATCGATTACAAGTAAACGCTGGCTATCTCAATTATTGTTATGGATATTCTCCCGCAAAGAAAATTTATTTTCAATAACCTTTAGAGGTTAAAGAAAAAAACCATAGTTTATCTCTCTCTCTTCATGTGTCGTATCGGGTCCGCTCGACGCTGACCATCACTTGTGAGAATGGGTCCCTATTCTGGGCAGTCCGAAACAGCTTGGTTTATATTTTACTGTATTAAAAGAATTAAATTTACTGAAGAATTTTACGTTTTGAAGTACACGCAAACACTAGCTACCTCAATTTTGTGAGAGACACCTAATTGGTACAGTCAAATAAAAAGTTGTATGGCATAGGAGTATAAAATATGACATAAACTATTAATATCTATATTTCGTATTTTTTATTATTATTCTTCATGATGCTTGCAAGGGATGGAAAGTGCGACAAGGATATCGAAAGAAGAAAAGTGGCCGGTGCTAGGATTAACGGGCCCATTGTCAGCAATGACAATATGTCGAACATGGCAAAATTGCTAGTGCACAATACGATCCTGGTACCGACATTTATGTATGCAAGCGAAACGTGGACATGGTTGAAGAAGGACGAAAGTGGAATAAATGCTGTGGAGATGAGATCGCTGAGGAGGATGGCTAGTAAAACGTTGCGTGATAGAGCGAGGAATGAGGATATTAGAAGAATGAGTGGATGCAAAAGGAGTGTTGTGGATAGAATGCGTGTGAATAAATTGAGATGGTTTGGTCATGTGGAACTAATGGAAGAGGAAAGAATGACAAAGAGGATATACTTGGCTGAAAGGAGGGGTGTGAGGAAGCGTTGGCCTCCGAGAACTACATGGCTTGAATATTTAGATCAAGTTCTCAAGGACGGCCGTGTTTTGAGTAAGAGAAATCGACTTGCGTGCATGACAAAATGTATGACTGTGGAGGAGGCGAAAGAAGTATGTAAGGACAGATCTAATTGGCGTTCAGTTCTCTCTGCCTACCCCACTTGGGATACGGCGAGAGGGAATAGATAGTTAGATAGATTCATGATTAGGTATTCCAAAGTTAGTCCAAAAAGGAACCAGGTACAAAGTATTTATTTCATACCTGACTGAACACATTAAGTAGATACAGCTCAAAGTACAAGTATGATGAAAATAGCAGACAGCATCCAGGTGATTTCGAATCATCCTGTGAGTAAAGTTGTAGTATAATTGAAATATTACGTTAATTCGCAGAGCGTCTTAGTTACATAGTTAATCTTATTAAGCCGAATTTCATGTGAGGTGGGCAGAGAGGACAGTAGCTAACTAGTTAGATCTATCTTTACACACAACATTCACTTCCTTGCATTTTTTATTCTCTTGCTAAATACTCGACCGTCCTTGTGTATTCAATGCATGTGGTCAAAATACAAGATTCAAAGACATTCTTGTTTTCTTTTAGATTTCTATTAAAGATAAATAATATACTTTCTAATTCATTTGTTAAGGATTTTTCTGCTTTATGTTAATTTGTGGAATGTCAACCATTTGGAACAGCAAAAAAATATTATTGCGGGATATCATCTGCTACGTATCAATATTCATCGCAAGCAGGGTGCCTAAAATGGCCACATTCATCTGCAATTCATATTTGGTGAAATGTTGCCGTAAAATCGTTTTACAATTCCTAATATGATCCTACTATGATTCATATAAAGTGGCCTTTATAGCCCCCCTGGTCTTTGAAAGAGTTAACACTTCGTGTAATACTCGAAGTCGTACAGTGATACCAACCCGCTAAAGAAACCGAGGTAACCCCGAAAACGAACTTAAATCGTGATAACAATAGTCAATCATCAGATGATAAACCAACAGGTGAAGATTTTTGGAATTAAAAAGTGGATATTTCGAAAAATTATTTTTAAATAAAGTATAGTAGGGACCAGAGCGCAAGGAATGTCGTGGAAAGAGGTGACGCAATTGGCACAGAGACGCTCTGAATGGAGGAGGCTGGTTTCTGCCCTGTGCTCCCGAGAGGAGCGTTGAGGCCGATGATGATGATGATAGTAGGGAAATGGAGCGTTTTTCATTAATAATCTAGCTAGATCGCTAAGGAAAGTATTTGTTTTCCCAATCAGTCTACGACATGGGTATATTATTTTATGATACATTCACAATACCACTCTAACGCCACCACTCACAATATGAAATACAAACTGGCTGATATATCTATCTAGGTATTCGTGTTGTCGTACCTATTTAAAAGTACAAAAATACGAATTCTTCATAGACATGACGCGACATGCAATCAGAGGGATTTGGATGTAGATAGTTTTGAAATTTCACTATTGAATGAAATACTTAATTACTTGCGCTTACTCAAACGAGCAAAAAGTAACCTAAGCTTAATGACAGCTTGTGTGGACTGTGAGTCCCGGGGACTGAAACCTGTTTCTAATATACCTACTTTACAAACTAACTACATACATACATGTTAAAGTCTTTCAGGTACCTGAATTTTTTTAAGATGAATCTAGGTGTCTTCTTTTGACGTTTTTCGACAAGCATCTCGCAAAATGTCATAACATCACAGTAATAAATATATGCTTGTTTCAAAGAGGTGAAAAAGGTCATATGCAGAAAAAAATGGGTAAGACATATTTTAAACGAAACTTTACTCTTTAAGTTTTTTTTAATTATTATTTTAATTAATAAAGAATATATTAACAAAGTCTATATTATTCATATGCAGAAAAAATTGGGTAAGACATATTTAAAACGAAACTTTACTCTATAAGTTTTTTTAATTATTATTTTAAATAATAAAGAATATATTAACAAAGTCTATACTATTCATATGCAGAAAACCCTTATGGGGATTTTGGGCTGTGATCTTAAATATCTAATAATTGCAATAATAAAAAAAAATGTTTACTAAGCTTCCAAATATTGATAATAAATAAACCACTCAAACAAAGTTGGAAGGCATTCATTTTAGGTATTAGTTTTTTTCACCGTTTTGAATTAATATTGTTAAAAATCATTTTATATTCTGACAGCTGATAATTCATTAGTTGCACGGACATTTTGGAGTCGTTTGAACATTTTAATACATTGGAACATCATCAAATTCTCATAAATTCAAATCGTCAGAAACGAGGGTTGAAAAATCTAAAAAGAGGGAAAATCTACAATATTCTTTAGGTATTCGTAGTCGGTACAGGTAGAGATAGAGAAATATACGGTGAAATGTGATATCGCATCCATTTATACTCTTCATTCCATTCTGCGACAGTTCTGGTTGACGGGTAGATTCTCTGCTGGTGATATTATATGTATTGTGTCATCTGTTCTGTCGTACCTACTCCGCAGCTCTTATAATGTAAAAATATAATGGCTATAGATATAAATCTTCGTCCAAACTATTGATGATCTCTGTATGGAACATTTTTTTTATTATTTCATCACAACAATAATCTAAAATCCGTACATATCATAATATACAGCATATAAAATGTCGTATTTTTTGAAGTAGGTGACGTTGACAACAAATGAAAAATGGTTTTGCTATCAAAATAATAATATATATTAGTCATGGGTATTAAAAAAAGCCTTTCGACTATTAGAAAAACCTTCTGTCACTGTATAACATAACATGAAAACAGTTGGTACGTAAAGAAAAAAAAACTTTCAATAGTTTTGAATACCCTTAAACACTCGAGTTTATCTGCCTTTAAAATAAACGAAAATGTCATGTGACAACAGTTTACTTTCTTTGAGTAGCCTAAAAAATCAATTTTGTCATACAGGTAACACAATATTCACTTTCTAAGCTTTTTTAGATGAATTTTAGCGTAATTTAAACTTGAAGGATGAAAAAAAACCCACCATTTTAAAATAAAACAAATCTATTTTCATTTTATGCACATATATGATGAGTATCAAATAAAACAAAGAACGAGTAAGCATATAATTTTGTGCTTTCAAGGACTAAGAGGAGAAGTAGAGCTTTTGAAAAGGGATTATTAACCTAACATATGAAGATATGTTTTGCTTTGTTTTATTTTATTTCAACTCTCGTGTCGTATTTCACTAGCAAATAAAATAATATACGTAAATGTTTAATAATATATTATTTGATCTAATCTTTCTGTCTACATTTATTCGCAAAAAAATATCATTATAAAAAAATAAAACATTTCATGACACGGATTTGTAAAGGAGTGTAGTTTATTAAAATAGTTGTCACTTGATTTCGAATTCTCAAAATTAAGAAATACCTAAAATTGAAGGGTAAATTAAGAAAATAGAAAAAGCTTAATTTCCACGGAACATAATGGAGTTAGTTGCAAGAGATCTCATCTATGCGATAAACTCGCTATTTGTATATTGATTATATTTTATTTGAAAGCATTTTCCTACTAAATTGTTTGTATGTACAGTTAAAAAATTGATATTCAGAACTACATCGCAGTATTCATTTAAATCCTGCAACGTTTTTTTATTGTCTTTTGTGTGATGTTTTCCAAATCTTACAGGAAAAATATACAGTGAAATCCACCATATTACGAAAAAAGCCATGGAGAATGCAATTATGAATGTCTTGATTTTATATTGGCACGATGAGGACAGCTTGCTTGTTTCTTACATGCAGCTGGTCTGCTGGCTACCCCACTTGTGGGATATGCCGTGATGGTGTAG
Source organism: Athripsodes cinereus (assembly GCA_947579605.1). Taxonomy (NCBI): domain Eukaryota; kingdom Metazoa; phylum Arthropoda; class Insecta; order Trichoptera; family Leptoceridae; genus Athripsodes; species Athripsodes cinereus. The sequence continues at coordinate 20,326,357 of OX388317.1, read as the reverse complement.
TAGTAGTAGTAGAATGCAATTATGATTTCTAGTTTATATATATATATATATATATATATATATATATATATATATATATATATATATATATATATACAGTGTTAATGACGCATTACTATGACTTGAATGGCGTATATGGAAAGCCTGATGAGAAATTTTACTTGTGTTTTTTTTTTACAGAAAGCAATTATCTCACAAAAATAATTTGTAAATAAGAATATCTCCAAATGTTAAAAACATTAAGGACTATATTTCTGTAATATATCTCAGTAAGTTGGCTGTTTTTTCCTTAACTATTATATTCAATTCAACTAAGTGCCGACGATGCAGGAAGGAAAGGAGAGTATATATTATCCAGGAAAAAAAGACCGACACAGTTAAGAATCGTATAATATTGTCAATTTTTGAGTAGATATTTTTATTATAAAATGTTCAAAATCAAAATTATAGACAATGATTATTGCCTAAATCACATATTGTTTTTTTTTTGTTCTCCTGCATATAAAATAGACATTATACAATAAGAATGTTAGGCTGAACAGCAAAACTTACAAATATCACAAAAGTTTTTTGTCTTTTCTAAAGTCCAGTATGCTGTATACCGCAATTAAAAAAGTCATAGAGACAGTAATATTATGTAACTGGGTAACGCAATACTTTTTTGCCAATCGGGAGAAAAAGGTTTTGTTTTACTGCGACATAATAATTATGCACATGCGACATACATAATTGAACAAAAATTAGAATTAATATGGACTACCTTGAAATATAGTTTTAACCAGAAAATATTCGCCACCGCCATCTATCGAAAACTTAATTCAATAAATTTAATTGAAAGAAAAGTCACCACATTTATTTGAAGGATCCATTATTCGGAATTTTATATCCGTATCTATTTTTGCTGATTACTTTGGTATATTTTCACACGAATGCCTTAAGGTATGTTTAATTAACAAGATTCGTGTATTTTTTTATATATTCACTAGGGTTACTCTTGACAAAATCTAAACACGATCTTAATCTTAATCATACGACGCGTGAAGTGACTATTGGCCAAAAATACGCGCTTACCGATCTCGCGGTAGCGGTAGCGCGGTGTTTTTGACCATAGTCCCTTCGTGCGTCATATGATCAAGATCAAGATTAGATAAAGATCGTATTTAGATTGTTTCAAGAGTAGCCCTGCAGGAACAAGTTCTATGGGTGAAGGTTAGAAAAAGAACATATCTATACCTATGTACCTATCGATCAAAAATAATTATGCAGGGATAGGATTTATGAGTGTATGGAAATTTGATCATAAGGATGTGTTGCTCTTTAATTCTCCTATTGTATATAAATAATAATGAAAGCGAAAAGTTGGGGGAACATTTAAATTTGAAACAGTGCCAAAATCAAATGTTCAAACTAGACATGTTCACTGCAAGACGAGTGATGCCTCTAGAAAGAAATAAAATGCTAATGTAAATATTTTTCTATGCTCGTTTATAAAAACATACTTTAGACTTACTAGGAATTGTTATTAAATACGAATAGTCTCTGAGTATAATATACTCACTTTTTTTTCTGTAGGCGTTTACATTTAAGAAAAATATCTGCAAAATACCACGTATAAGACAACGGCGGTTTGTCCTTAGGAGCGTTGATGCAGCGCACTCCTTGTATAAATGCAGTACACAATAATAGGAAACTTTCAACATTTTTTTTAGTTTCAATAGTTTTATAAAGTTAAATTTTTGGGTGTTATTATTTTTAAACTAGTTAAAAATTTCAATTTGAAAAATGTGAATTAGTGAATAATATTTGTGACAATTAATAATACCTTCAATTGGAACTCACATAAAATTCTCGCATTTTAATAAAATTTGTGACAATCACAAGTGTTTTCAAAATTTTATAATAGTTAAATAAAAATAATAAGCGCCCTTGAGACGGTCTAGGGACTGTTAAACGGCGTCAAAACAAAATCATCCATGAAATCATCATCATCATCATTTCACAATATACTTTTTCAGCCTAAAAGTAGTACAAAAAATTAGTAAACTATGGTGCTTTTTATATTTTTAAATGTGCATTTATAAAGCTTTTACCACCATTTGAAAAAGCAATTTTTGCACTTCGCCGCAAAAAGTTCCAAACTTCCACTAATGACGGAATAGGTGTGTGATGTCATCACACGCTACAGATAGTACTCGGTACGAGTCAAATGCGTGCCACTACAACTTACTGCCAAACGGCGTCACAACGGGCTAATTCAATGACATGACGTTTAAAATTACGACAGAAAATATGTATTTTTAAAATGAAGATAATGAATGATTTTTTTTATTTTCTTTTTAGAATATTCGTGATCAGCGTACTTTTATAAAAATAAATTGATAACATTTATTCATATTCCTCACACATGAATGTTTCTCATTCTTCAAGAATATTTCTGAAGCTATTATATAGTACATATTTATTCCATATCCTGGATGAAAATGAACTATAGGAATAGGTGTTTTAAATATAAAAATAGCTACATATCTATAGGTAAAGCTAAAGCCTCGCTACGTATCCTGTAAAAGGCTAACAACACCTTAGATAAATAAATAAATAAATTATTAGCACTAGGAATACTCCGCTAGTCTGAATTAAACGGTACTGTACGACGTATGTAAGTAATTCCTTTTATCTAATGGATTTTTCAGTAGAAATTATGTTCATATGCATTCATAAATATACCAAAAGAGTCTACGAACATTTAACTCTTAACTTAGACTGTAATTATTTTTCGTAATCCCAAAAATAATGTTATATAAGAGACATTTTATTTAATGTATTTTGGACGAAGTTTTATCGCATGTGATTACATATAAGTATTTAAAATCTGTGGAGGACCCGGAAAATATTTTTTGCCTAAGTTTTTAAGTGTCCTGTAAAAAGAATATATTTGAAAAAATAAAGACATTTTACATCTTTGATATCCGTCCGAAATGTCTTAATTTTTTGTTGGTACGGGTCGAATCCCCCCTCGTTCTAGAAAAATCTGGAATATCTATATTCCATTCATAATTGATGATTTTTTTTTTGTTGAAATTGAAATATTTGAATTCAATTAAAATTAATCTGAATAAATAATTGGATATCAAATAGTAGCTTTCATCAACATGGTTAATTAAAATTCTTTGTAATCCATTGTCAATATCAATTAAACCGCAAACAAATCACAAGTAACCGGGTTTTTGTGAATTAATTCAAAGTAAAAGTGATTTCTATACACGGAGATTTCCCACGAAATGTTATTGTTATTTTTCTCATGTCTACTGCAGTTATTTTTCACATCTTTTAAACGTTATTAACATTTCTGATAAGGTCATGGTTCGAATAATGTGATTTCTTACATTCAATCATGGCGTCATGTTTATTAATTATTTACCACAAAAATGGTCAACAGCGGACCAACTACATGAAAGAAACATACAAGTCGTCATCTCCGTACCAATAAAGGATAAGATTTTGAGGATGGAAGGCATACCTCACCGCTGATTTTTTTTTTTAAAAGATATATCTGGGTTTTGTTATAAATCCAAATACAACCTAATACACGTTTCACAGTAAGCTAAATGCTTGTGTCGTGAAAGGGGAGTTTGCCGGCACCTGGTATCGAACCATTGAAAATGTGTGTTTTAGTAATATTTGTCTTTTACACTACACTCAATAACTTAATGAACATAGTGGGACATCTTCGCCAGTGACTCCGCGGGTAATGTGAAACTTGTAAAATTATGTTCTGTAGTTGGAGTTTTGCAATGTTATAATAATGAATATTTACATAACCATAAAGTACGTGATAATGACATCGATTTGTTGTCTCAAATGTTTTCGCCAACGCCACTGTTTCATTTTCGAACGTGTGTTATTCTAGTGATGTTTTTTACTTATTTGTGGTATTTTATAAATACACAAAAGAGAAGGGCAAAATTTTTGTTTTATATTTTTAATTGCTTTATATTTATATGAGTTCGTCGGTAGCCTGGAGGTAGAGTCTCGGCCTCGTGAACAAGGGGTTCGTGGTTCGATACCAGGTACTGGCAAACTCCCCTTTCACGACACAAGCTTTTAGTAGCTTACTGTGAAAGGTGTATAAGGTTGTACCTATTTGGGTTTATAACAAACAAAACTCAGATATATTTAAAAAAAAATATATTCAATAAATACTTTCAAAAGAAACATTGAAAGGAGATGTGGTATAAAATTTTCCTACGATGGCGGTATTAGCCGGCCGGGTCTTGAGACCTTCCCATGAGTACAGCTTTAATTTGAATATGCGAATAAATAGGAGTATCTAGATGTGAGGTGAGTTTCTCTTCAAAAACAGAAGATCATTATTCAATATCAATTAGGTTATTTAGCCTTAAATGTTATATTTTTTTTGTAAAATCTACTGTCTTTTAGAAACGAAAACAAACAAACACTTTTCTAAGATAGAAGCATTAATATTCAATAAGATTTATCTATAACGAGGGCTGACAAAAATAAAACACGCACAACTATAAAAACACCATCACTTAAAAGTTTTTAGCTTTTAACTACACAGTAAGTAAGTTAAACGTGTCTGAAAACAAATTCCAATAATTAACCATTAAAATGTTAAGGGGTGAGATAAAAAAACAGTCAGGGTACTAAAACGGTTAACTAATGCTTAGTGACTTGAGATATAAAATCCAACGCATCTTAAAATAACATAATATCTGAAGGTATAATGTAGATTTCACAAATCTTACATAATATTTTATTAATTCATTTACTCATACCATCACGACTCTTCCCACAATTAATGTAGCAGCCAGCGGATCAACTGTATGTATATCGTGTACTAAGAACCAATACACGTAAAAAACATTCAGAATGGGTAGCACGCCTCATCGCTGAATGCCGATGTTGACACGTGAGGTTAAACGAATATCTGTCCTTTACAAGACACTCGAAAACTTATTTAAAAAAGTTTGGTAAACAAGTAGGTATATAAAAAAAATATTTTTCTGTTTTTAAAAACTATTTCACAGAGATTTTAATTAACTGCTTAAGGGCCCCGTTTAGCAAAAACGGTAAAATATTCTATTTTAAACAAATTTGATAGAAAAACTGCCAAAACTTGTTGACCTTTGCGAACATATTATTGATTTGATAAAATAAAAAATCAAATATGTATTACCAATATTATTTTTTTACTAAAAAATAAATAAATCGCAGACTGACGAGATTTATTTAGGTACACTTTGTTATATAAAAATACAAATTATTTTTAAAATATATATATTTTTTATTCATCCTATCAAGCATATTATATGCTTTAGGTATAGGATGAATAAAATACTATATCTACACTACTATAGATTTTAGCAAACTTTTTTTTAGTATACAAAAAATTGAGTTCATGTGGTGATTTTTGGTTTCAAAATATGAGAAATTTTATCAAAAAAATATCCATGAAAAAAACAAAAAAAAAATACAATTATTTTTGTGCTATAATTGTAATAACTATCTAAATATTCTCAATATTAAAATAAATATATGAAAATTTGTAGGATTCTCGTGCATTTATGTACCAAACACACCCCGAATTCGATTTTTAGGAATATGCTTTTTTATAAACGAATGCTATGAAGCTAAAATCTAGTTTTTTTTTTAAAGTTAAAATTTGATATTGGTAATTAATATTTTTTTCATATTTTATCAAATAAAAATGTTCGTAGGTTCAACAAGTTTTGAGAGTTTGTGTACCAAACTTGTTGAAAATTGAATGTTTTATCGTTTTTGCTAAAGGGGCCCTTTAAGAAAGAATTTACTTTATTCACACAAGTACCTAATGACAAAGAGTTATATTGCATATATTACCTACAATCGATTATGCAAATGTCACAAAATACAACCACAGACAGTATTTAAATTGTGAATTAATTTCATCGAAAGTTCTTAAGGCGGAGCCCACGATCATCTCCATGTGTTAACAGGGACTTACATACATTAGATAAACGAAGTTCGTGCAACTGGCTGCGTGTTTGATTTTTTACAGAAGATATTATAGTTTTTTAAACTTCAGAGTTATAAAAGGAAGCATATAAATAAAAATAGTTGTACATTGAGTACATAATTATTGTCCAACACATGTTTTACGATAATTAATGTTTGTTTTTATCTAGAGTATTATCAACTATTATATCCACATTTGAAACACTTATATAATTTGTGAGTAGTTTATCTCCCCACCCTATTTTTACTCCTTTAGATAATTTATTACTCGTATTTAATTTTAATTTATATTTTGTGCTATAAAATAGATTTTTAACTTCTACTACTGCCACACCATCACGGCATATCTCACAAGTGGGGTAGCCAGCGTACCAGCTGCATGTCATTAACATGAAATCCGTCCTCTTCCTTCCAACAAAAATTATGACCATCAGGATGGGTGGCAAACCTCATCGCTGAATTTGAGATGTAAAATGTCTTTATTTTTTCGAACACCCACCTTTTACAGGACACTCGAAAACATACGGAAAAGATTGAGACACCAATTTTTTGCCGGGTGCTCCACGGCTTATAGATTATATTTAATATAAATACAATGAAGATATTATAAATCACTCAAAGAAAGCGCTTGTTGACGTGGCTATCTGCAAGGGACTATGTACACCAAAGTCTTAAGTCCAATGTTCAGGAGAGTATGCATGAGTAGACAGGAGAAAAATGACGCTTGATCCTGTAAAGTTACCCCGCAAAGGAAGCATCGTAATTTATCTATGATTATAAAGATTCAAATTTTACATGAAATTCGTTCCGATTCTTTCGTCATGTGATAAGAAACGAAAAGGAATATTAGAAACACGAGCTATTCCAAAGAAAAATAAAAACTATTTACATTCTACACAAACATCCTTTTTTCTGAATCACATGCATTATCGAGTACCGCTAACCTACATATTTTTTCGAAGGGTAGTAAGTTCAAACCTTTGTATGGATGTATCTATACAAGGAAGGGGAGACCAAGGAGACTCATATGAGTTGGTATAGAATATTGATAAAAAATACAATATTTTTTTTCTATTTTCAAGTACTTTTGTAATATAATAATAGGCATAGAAATACTCATATTTCTATATTATGTTGAGAATATGTGTATGTATATCTTATACAGTAGCGTTTCAAGTAGGTACCTACCTCCTAACGCACAGTGAGTCGTTCATAGAATATAGAGCGGAAAAATGTTTAATCCCTACGTCGTTTTATGACACACTGTTTCTCTGTTTTAAAGATATTTGGGATTTAAATTGAATTATCCACATTATAACATGCATATACAATTCACACAGATTGAGTCAGTCCCAAATTAAAATATAAATCTTGTATTATGGAGTTCTAACTCGACAATACTAAACACACCTAGAAACACCCAGACCCAGGACAATTTGAAAAATGGTCATTCTTCATATTGCCCTAGTCTAAAATCGATCCTGGGACCTCGTGACTCAAGAGCGTTGTATATCAAACATTCAAGAATTTGTCTTAAATGGGGAGTAAATTTAAAAAATTACTACTGTAATTTTATGTGTGCATAGTATTCTGTAAGTGGATGTGGTAAATGAAGACACTGCCTCAAAACAGAATACAGTCTAGAGAGGAAGTAAGTTCCTTTTCCTAGAATATATTTAGTTTAAGAATTAATATTACGTTGAATCATAGTAATAATCTTTATTGAAATATTATCGTCCGTTACATTTCCACATTATTAATATGAACAAATGAGAGTTTAATATTAAAAAAAAATACCATTCTAGCCATAGGGCTGTGTTACTATAGTTTTTCATAGTAATAAGTTTTATTGATAGAAATTAAAAATAAACATGTAGGTATTATAGGCACCATTAGCACATACATAGGTTGTAGGTTAATAGATTATATTAGATAGATTAGTCAAATATTGCGCTTGAGAATGACAGGTTACCTGTTGAAACCTTGGTCGCGCGTATGATATTTTTTAGTGGTATAAGTAAAGTTTTTTGACTCCAAATATTCGTAACAATATTAAAAACGCTAAAATATCTACTGATAGATCATGTATTGATTTTCATATTTTTACTTTTCACTGCTGATTGATTTCAATCATTTTTACACATAAATAGGTATATAAATATTTAAAAAAATCAATACATTGATGGCGAATTTATCGCAGAGGTGCGATTTCCTCCAACTAACCCAAATAATGTGTCACCAACTTTTGCTTAATGCCGTGATAGTGTTAAAAGGAGATAGATATTTTTTTCAAAATAGCACTAGAATGAAATAATATAGTACAGGTTTTATGTATGTCAACAGAGAAGCTATTTTTGTGACACTGCAAAAAAACAACGAAAATTTTGGTTCAGAAATTTAGAAAATGAAAGCCTTTCAGATACCTATCATGAATTTTGTGATAAAATTTTTGCACTCTATGTATTTGAGTCGTCTATAAAGGGGAGTCTCAGAATGTGACTAGCCCAAGACAATCGTTTCATTTATACAGATAAAGTCATACAGTAATAATGTTATTAAATTAATTATTAAAAGAAAAATGAACTATAAAATTCAACACTCATCTTCACTGCAGTATTTTATTTTACTAATTTCACAGGACAGATAGTTAAAACAATACATAAAATACCATTTATATAAACCGATACATAAATCATAAACCAGTAAAGCTCCCACAGATTTTCAAAACATTCATTCTGTCACCAGTAGTATAAGAAACAAGCAACAGTTTATTATGAACTTAACAACAAGATACACCATTAAATATACAAGAACGCAAAAAGTATGAGAAAACTGTCTAAGTGTGCACTAATTTCTTTAAATATTTCCCATTCTAGAGTTTGCAAATGATAATACTTAGATAGTAATGACATTCTCACGTTTCTATATTGCAATCAATGAAAGAATTGAATTCTTCATTTTATACGAGCCTCATAGATTTCAATTTAAAGTTCTGCTCGATTTTCTAGCATAGGCAAGTTGAGAAAGCGTATTACGAGAATCGGCAGAGCATAAAATCGACTTCAAATAACGCAGAAAGGAAATGTAAGTATAGAAATGAGAAAATATATTATTATTTGGTTTGAATATCGGCTGCGAATGAGGAGAAACATATTATTGAGAAATAAAAAGAATTGATTTATGTAGCTTGAACTAGATATATTATCTTATTCAATAAATATTCATCACTTTCTTTTTATTGTTCTTTTATATATTATTTATATTGGCCTTTAGGCTATATACATAAAACCTTCATATTATTATTATTCATGATAGAAACATCGTAGAAATTTGTTCTTTAATAGGTATGAAAAAAAACCTACTCAACATTCACAACACGAGCATGTTGATGAATGCGTTTGAGGAGGAGAATTTGGCAGTAAATATTTCTTAATTGTCCGGTGGTCCAGAGAAAGGAATGACCATTAAAACATGTTCAACAGTTTGTGAATTAACATCGTGAAAAATCGTATTAAAGAATGTTGAATTTTAAAAAGAAATGGACGAGGACAAAATGGCTAAAGAAATATATATGGATAAAAGGAATGGTGCTCGGAGACGTAGCCTTCTGAGGACCAAATGGTAAGATCATAATAACCAGATCCTACAGGACGGTCACGTGTTGAGAACATTTAATAGGAGAGCATACACGTGGAATTGTATGATGTGTAAAAATAGGTTTTTGACACATAATTACATACATAACTTGAACGCTTTCGTCAAGATAACTTCTCTCAGTACTTCTTAGAAGAATGCGCTCGAGTTAAATAATTTTATTAATAGGAAAGATAAAGTCATTGTTCTATACATTTTTATAAATTCATAAAAAAATATATTGAATAAAGGTGCGATCTCTTCCAGCGAACCCAAAGATATTAATTTAAAAAAGCGGTAAATATTCATACCATAATAAAAAATAACTATTACTTATCGTAGTAATGTGAACATATTCACATTTTATTTTTGACTGTCAGTGCGCATTATAAAAATAAAAATAATAATTCTAATTCCATTTCATGTAGCTGAATTAAATAAGAAGAGTGTAATGTCACTTGACAGAGTTCTGAGTGTCGTCGTTTTATTCAACGTTCTTGTAACTTGTTAACTCTCCTTGTATTGTATTATTATAGAAAGAAAAGACACGTATACAAACTAATTTAAATTACAATCGATATTCTGTCACTAGAGGGCGTTAGTAGTTACTAGTTAGATATATTATGTATTGTCTTAAAATATGATAATGATTATGTTAGACGACTTCATTGACGATTATGTTAAATCACGCCGCTTCTTATTGCAGGATTGGCAGAAAGGATCGAGCACTACTTACCTATTCGTATCATTGCGTACACTATTTGCTTCCGTCGCTGTCATACTAATTCCTCATATATGGTCAATCTAAAGGATTTGTATAAAATGATCTTGCCAGTTAATCCTCAAACGATCACGTTTTCGAGCACCGGTCTACTTAGCCATATATGATGTTATTTTACTTATATTTCTATGGTTTAACAATCATTAACTGTCATATATGTATGCTTATAAAAAGTGTACGTAATGCAAAAGCAGTTTTGATTTTTTATCTGGCGATGGGCTAGTTACACCGCAACTCCACTGGTATACTGCTCTAGTCTACCATCAAAAATTCTTGTGAAGAATTTATACTTGCTAAAAGTTAAATTTTTAACGTTATTAAGTTCCTACATAAATATAAAAACTATATTTTCAGGTATGTTAATGATTTTTTTTCTCCAAAATAAGCTATGACTAAATATTCTTCTTGATAATATATTTTTCATATGACATATGTGAAAGATGATAAATATAGTTTATTGTAGGTATTCTATGTTTAGGGGATGATCCATTAGCGGCTCATACCGATACTATCGATGGATCGTTAGCGAGCCAGCAAGCCATGATTTAAAACTGATGATAAAAAAACTTACTAATAATGTATTGTTTTAAAACTGACCACACCGCTTGTAATACGAAAATTATTGCATTAAAAATAGTAAGTAAATGAAAAACGAGTCTAAAATTGAGAAAGAAACAGCAAAAGAAATACCTATACACAAATCAGGAAAGAATTTGTTAATATTCAGTTCTTTCCCTGTCTCGATTTTCAGGAATTTGCCAGTGTCACTGAATTTTGTATGTTTTTTTATAATATTGGGAAAGACATTTGTTGTTTACAACGTTCCCATGTGACTTATTCAACAATCATATTATTCTCATGTTACGGATCGAGTAAACTCGCAAGTTCTCCAATAAACATCCTGTAGACGTGCTCTACAACTCAAATTAAACTGCTTAAAAAAACGGTTTTTGGTTACAAGGTTTTCAATTCATCTATGTGTTCAAATTTTTTTGTTATGTTGCAGAACACTTTTGAAAGCCAACAGACAAACTAATATTGTTAGCACGCAGGCTCGACAAAAGACCACTCTTTATACGTGCTTGTTAACCCTTACAAGACCACAGTTACTATAGCGTGGGAGAGACAGCAGCGTTATTCAACTGCGACAAGGAAATTCATGTAAATTAACCTCGTTTGCTCCTCCCCGACATCTTGAAAATAATAATATATAAGACGATGAGAAATGGTACGTATATCTCAGAAATAATATGCTAAAACCTTGCAGAAAAATACAAGAACACTCATGCAAATCTGATGTATTATAATAATTATATTCAAGAAAAAACCTGAAACGTCTATTTTATTCATATATATTTTTGCATACCGTTTTAATAAAGGTACCTATTTAATAAAGGTGGGTCTATACATCGTAGGCTAAATACTATAGCTAGATTATTACAATGAAACACTTATTTAGTACTTCTGCTGTGACATTTTCGGTCGCGAGCCGGCTTTCAAGAGCTTTCGCTCTCATCATCAGGATAGCGTGTTGGTGAAAATATAATATACTGTATATGTTATTGGATAGCAATACAATAGTGTACTATAACTAGACATCTCGTGAACAATGTTTTGAGTTAATGGATAAATTATAACATTGCGTTCAGAAGATAGTAATTTATGTGTCATATATTACTGAAATAATTTGATTACAGTACAGGGAAGCCTCTTAGTTTCTAGTTATCACTAGAAATTACTCAAAAATTAATGCCTAAATTCGATATGTCAAATTTTTGTATTGAGCCCACGATTTGATCTGGATTTATGATGGATTGAAGTCATTTATTAGTCATTAGTTTCAAATCACGTGCTTTGTGGTGTAACAAAAAAAATTAATCTTTCAATTGGTATCTACTAGTGATGTAACGAATGTGTGATTTTGGATACCTATTCGCGAATGCGAATGCGAATATTTGTTGCCGACATTCGCGAATGCGAATAGCGAATTTTGACTTGCTTAAATTTCTAATATTGTTCAAACATTAAAATTTCTATCCCCCGTCGCCGAATTTCCATAATGGTATAGGAATTTAAAATATTTCAAAACTCCTCGGTTCTCTTAAAGAGTATTTTCTTGCAGTACCTTCTTCTATAATTTACCGGGTAAATACCCGGTTCATTTACCTACTGAATATCCGATACTTTATTACCAAAATAATATTCGCAAAACATTCGCATATTTTTTTGCGAATACGAATGCGAATGCGAATACTTAGAAATATGCGAATATTCGCGAATGCGAAATGCGAATATTCGTTACATCACTAGTATCTACTTATAATTATATACCCATGGAGTCCCGGGGATGAATAAATCTCCCACTATTTTTAATAAGTTTTCGAATTTCCTGTTATAGGCAGGTATTCATAAAATATGTTATCAAGTCATTTTATATATTCAATTCAGCGATGAGACATGTCCCCCATCCTGAAAGTTTTAAATTGTTTGTCCACTGGCTACATAATTTGATGCATATTCCGTTATGATGTGAATGAATTAATGTTTGAAAGTTACTTTGGCGCCCTTTGAGTCATATTCAGAATAATAATAGCAGTAAACAAATATTCATTATCTAATTTCTAATTGTATAAACTTTGCCTAAGCTAGTTTTATCGTACTGAAATTATAACCTTTTACAGTAATTAGATCTATTTGATCGATTTAATAAATTATCAAAGCGGGCTCACCTTTATTTCATATTTGTATTTAATCAATATTTAACAAACGTTAACATTTATTGGAGTAAAAACAAATTATTGTACTTGTTTTAATTAATAATTCACAAAGAGTGTGAATTTAATCAAATTGATATGAAAATACTTAATTAATTACTGGTCTCCCGGGAAAAAAAACTTTCAAAAAACCTTATATGTAAAATTAATATTTTCATATGTGAAAACTTTTGCAAAATGGTTTTAATTAAACCTTAATAATTAAGGTAATTGATTAATGTGAAAATTATCAGACGAAATGTTCAAATTTGATTATATACTGTGAAGATAATTTTATTTTGTCTATGGTATTTATTATTCAATCAGCCTTGGGTTTAATTCCCGATGGAATAGACTAATGTTAATATGGAAATATTGGGATGTGTGGGATAAATATTTCAAATTAAATAAGTACACGAACACAAGTATCTTTACAAAGGGAATAATTAGGCTCCTTACAAAATATCGGCCTTGTGAAGAACATACCATTTTAATGTTTCATTCTTAAATAATATCCAGTTCCCTTTTTACTAGAAGGACACACAGGGCATCAATTGCCAAAAAAAATAATTTTTTTTTTGGTTTAAAGACAAAAATTTCAGTATCTTATAAATTTTCAAACATTTGCCGATGAGGTGTAGGAGTGGGGGGGGGTAGATTTTGAAAATAAACCAAATTATTAAATCACGAGGCTGAGAAATAACTTTGCCCAACTCTGATAATATATATAATATTTATGTTTTATTGAAAACAAGTGTCTTGGATGTCAAATGGTATGAACATGTTCCAAAAGAGTTCGTCGGTAGCCTGGAGGTAGAGTCACGGCCTTGTGAACATGGGGTCCGTGGTTCGATACCAGTTGCCGGCAAACTCCCCTTTCACGACACAAGCTTTTAGTAGCTTACTGTGAAAGGTGTATAAGGTTGTATTTGGGTTTATAACAAAAACCCAGATATATCTTTTTAAAAAAAAAAAAAATGATGTGCGCCGGCGCACCCATCAGAGACCTGTAATCTCCGTAATACAGGAGAGACGATGGTCCTGGCTGGGACATGTTTTGAGAATGCCCAATAATAGTTGGCCAAAAAGAGCACTGTTCTTCCGTCGGCAAGGGTTCCGTCGGCCCGGGCGTCCCTCTTTCACAATACAACGTTCCTATGACAACGATATCAGAGCGCAGGGAATGTCGTGGAAAGAGGTGACGCAATTGGCGCAGAGACGCTCTGAATGGAGGAGGCTGGTTTCTGCCCTGTGCTCCCGAGAGGAGCGTTGAGGGCGAGATGATGATGATGATGTTTTATAATACAATACTCACGCTGTTTTGCTTAATTGATCGGAGACTGAAATAGCATGAATTATACTACATTAAAATATAAAAAACGCGAGTTTTACAGTGTTTTTTTTATTTTTAGTTTTATTATAAACCCAAATAATACTTACCACATAAAAAGGTAGTATTTTGATTATTTTCCGAGTGAAAATGGTTAGTATTTTAAGATTTTCTTCCTAGGATTCATATTTTGAACTAAAAAAATGTACACTTAATACTTACTTTTAAAATTATTTCAAATTTACGTATAAGGCAGATTAAATTTGTGGCATCTATTTTGACGTGGATTCCAAAATTCAGCAATTAGCTGATATATTGCAAATAGCCGAATAGCCCTTTAGATAATTATCAAAGAGAGGTGTTTACCGATTGGCTTACGATGTATTTAAATACCAAATATATTATTTTAACACATTTACAGGTGTGGGCGCTCAAGGGTAATTTTAATGGGGGTGTTCATATGTAAATAGTTGGGAATAGGGGATGAAGTATTATTGAAGTAGCAACAAGACCTGTCTATGAACAATTATGTAAATAAATTTAATAGGTAGATATTTTAGGATTTTTTAAAGTAATATACTGCCCTGGTCGATTTTTCGCTACATGTTTATAAAGATTATACAAATTAATAAGTTCGTCGGTAGCCTGGAGGTAGAGTCTCGGCCTTATGAACATGAGGTCCGGGGTTCGATACCAGGTGCCGGCAAACTCCCCTTTCACGACACAAGCTTTTAGCTTACTGTGAAAGGTGTATAAGGTTGTATTTGGGTTTGTAACAAAACCCAGATATATCTTTTTTTAAAAAAAAAAAATAAGTATGTAAAATTTTCATATACCTAGTATCTAAGCATATTTTTACAAAAAAAAAATTAATGGTGGACTTATCGCATGGCTCTTTCAGTCAACCCAGTATTAAATATTATATCCGTTATTTATTTATTTATTCTACAGAGACACACACAGAGAGTTGACAAAACATTAATAAAATAAGAAAAAAAGACACATTGATCCGGCCAGGCCAACCCCCCAATTAAGCGTGTCTACATCATACACGTTCAAACAAAATTATACAAAATAAAAGAAACATAAGGGTTAAAACTAACCAATGCAAGTCCAGCAAAACAGACTCACATTACTTCAATTATAAACTTAATGTGTATCTCTTTATTTATTTTATCATGATATCATTCTCGAGGAGGTTAGGCAGTGAACTCAATGCATGTAATACACATATAAATAAAAAAATAGAACACAAGAAGGCTAACATATCTCATTTTCATCAGTTTGAAGATACGTATCATTACATGTCTGATATGTAACCTTTTACAAATACCCACCTCCATTTTACAGGACAACGGAAAAAATACAAAAAAGGCAATATTCATTATTACTGCCACTACTACAACATCACGGCATATCCCATATGTGGGGTATCCAGCGGATCAGCTGCATATAATAAACATAAAAACTGTTCTGTCCTTGCTAACAAAAAATTAAGACATTTGTTTCATTATTTTCAGTGCCTTTGCTTTGTATTTGCAAGTTGAATTTGAAAAACAGAGATTCGATCAATTCTAAATTTAAACTTTTTCAATTTTAATTATTTTATTTTTTAATTATTTTATCCCGTGGAGCACCCGGTAAAGATTGGTGTCCCACTCTTCTACGTAAGTTTTCGAGTGTCCTGTAAAAGGCAGGTGTTCGAAAAAATTGAGACATTTTACATCTTAAATTCAGCGATGAGGTTTGCCACCCATCCTGAATGTCTTGATTTTATATTGGCACGGAGAGGACAGTTTTCATGTTTCTCACATGCAGCTGATCTGCTGGCTACCCCACTTGTGGGATGTGCCGTGATGGTATAATAAAAATTAAAAAAAAGTAAATTGTAGTGTAATTTTTAACTATTTATTTTCATGACTTTTGTCTTGTTTTTTGTTTTTGATTTAAGTAGGGTAAAGTATGTATTATTACTGTTAACTAGCAACATGTTCGTCATACGCTTCGGTAATTTGCGGGACCTTGATTGGTTTGTTTGCTGGAGATATAATATGAATGTTAATATTTGTTAATTTGAATTGTTTGTGTCCCTTAAGAATAAATAAAATAAAATGAAGAATAAGACATTCAGGATCGGTGCCAAACATCATTGTAATTTTTTTTTTGTCACTTGCCATTTACAGGACATTCGAAAACTAACGCAATTGGAAGATCGAGAGAAAATTATTAAGGATGGAATTTCCTGGTAACGAATTGGAAGAAACCAATTCTATACCAGGAAAATTTTTAAGAATGGGAAACTATCGCAAGGAGCTCATTTAGTATTACACGACACTCAAAAATCTACAGAAAAGATTGGGAGTGCCATTTTGTATCGGGAATCATTATAGTTGTACCAAAATTACATTTCATGTTATTACTGTATGCAATGAAGTGCATAGTATTAGTATTATAAATGTCACATTGGTAACACGTTGTGACAAGCTAGTAATGACTTTAGACTCTAACAGCTGAGTTGAGGGATGTTAGTTAGTTAGCTAGCTAGCTAGCTAGACAGCTATACTTATAACAGTAAGTAACTGATAGTACCTACTCGACATACTACTTAGTTATGTTTAAATCGCCCTTCACATTTGTGAGAATGGCATTGTCGACCGGTTTGTAGTAAATATTTTCGGTTGTATACGCTTTTTGATAGCCCATCTATCTATTTTCAGTTTTTATTTGTATACATTGCATTATAAAATAACAATAATCGTGAGTAGCATTCTAATAGTAAAGAAAATTGGGGATGTTGAAATAAACTGTCAATTTATAGCAATTTTCTTGCATAACATGTTTATTGCTACATGTTTTTACTTTTTTTTATTAATCATAGAATCTCTATGTTTTTAACAGACAAATGGTATAACTAAAGCTTTTACTTAAAATGTTATTGAAATTTTTAAAATACATTTATTTATTTCATTCTTTTTGTACATCATCAGTTACATAACAAAATTAACAAATCAATTTACACTAAAAAAATGTGATGATGTGCTATGGCGATATTATCACTATATTATTGATTTCTTCCGTCTAACCACGTCATATCAAAACACAACACAACAAAAAATAAGAAAAAATGCTTTATAAAACACAATAGGAAAAAAAAACCCAACACACGAAAGGGACTGGGAACCAAAGTAAGGTGTTAGGGAACGGATGTTGAGTTAAAAGGCGATAAATATTTCTTAATGGAGTATTTAAATCTAGGTATTTAAAATTTGAGCTATTTTATTTTATAAGAGGAAGGGCAATTATTCCAGCAAAGATCACACTGAGAGTGATTGAGAGTAGATTATGTGTAGGAATTGCCAGAAGAAACTCGGTTACAATCACTTATACACACATTAAATTATCCTTTAAACTTTTTCAACATTACATTGTCCAATGACGCAACTTATCTTAATCACCCTTTAAAAATAATAAATCCTACGAAAATCGCTTACTTGCGACGATTTATATAATATTTCATTTAGTCAAGCTATTCACATTGAAGTTGTAAAATGATTTGAGTATTCGACAAATATCTCATGAAATCATTAGTGTGAAATGATCTTCATATACAGTTTCGCTTCTATAGCACATTATACTTACTTAATAGTCAGGGTGGTGTTAGGTATATATTATGGTTGTGTATCTACTATTACGATAGTGTGTTAAGTTACGGATAATATGACAAATTACGTTCGTGATAGGGCGTGACATGACGTGCTTACACTACATACATACATACGAACAATTATTATTAATATTTCCAATATTTATGAAATGGCTGTCTTACACTGTACGTACTGTATCGACTATCCAGTCCCCTGTGGAACTGGATAGGACAGGCCTCTACCTAAAGAAATCATATTTGTTTTGAGTTTTTGGTGGATCGGCTTACTAATTCAAAACTTTTATGTGACTCATTTTCGAATATTTATTTGAATTTTGAGTTGCTAGTTTATGGTATTGGAGAGTCGAAATAATGTAGGTACATAATATATAAATCGATTTATCCCGCGGAGTTTACAGCAATGAGGTTAGCCACCGCAAATCGTCCTCTTTGAGACCTCTCTGATTTGCATGCTTCCTCCACATTCTTGCAATTTCTTAAAGATGCAAGCTGATTTTCGTCTTAGTTTCACATACACACATATAAAACATCCAGAAACCTTCCATCCATCATCTCAAATATTTCAATTGTCATTCTCATCATCCCTCCCATTTAGCACTCCTAACCAGGATTCCTGCCTGTTCTTTGTGTCCTTCCCCCATTTCTTAAAATCATTTTCAAGAATATAGGTACTTTTCCATCATTTATGGAATTCATCCACTCTACATACATAATCGATTTCAAACAAAACACAATTTGTAGTAATCGTAACAAATTATTTTATTATTAAAATAATTATTTAATACTAGAAGAGTTTTACCCGGTTTTGTTCAGGGAATAAACATCAATTGATAAATAAGCACTTGTAGTTACCTTTTGTTATTTCTAAAAGACAGTCAAATACTTTTGACAGTTTTATCTATGGCCATGTATATTTAATTTCCATAAAACATGAAAACACTAATATCTCTTTCAATACAGATGATCTCTTTCAATTGTAACCTTTTTTAATATTCTCTTTTCTGGTATTAGTATTGTTTTATTTGCCTATATGTATATGTGTATATCCTGTAAGATTTTTTTTCAGTTGCTTGAGTTTTTTTATTATTTTAATTTGGTTTTTGATTTAACACCTTTGGGTTAGTTGGAAGATCGAGCCTTTTCGATAAACTCGCCCTCTGTAAATTGATTATACTTAATTTGAATGTATACCTTCTGTGAAATAGTTTGTTATCAATATACAGTAAAAAATTAATAAATTAATAAATAAATTAATGTTTTAAGCCTTATACAGAACGTATAATTATACCACTACGATTCTTAATTATCTAAAGCAAATCCTACAGGACGGCCACGTGTTGGGTACATTGAACAGGATAACATACCTGAGGAATTGTATGACAGTGACGGAAGCGAAAGATGTCTGCAAGGATAGAAGTAAGTGGCGCTCGCTCCTTTCTGCCTACCCCGCGAGGAAAGCGGCGTGATGGTATGTATGTATGTGATGTATTCTTAATTTCGGAATACATATTTACGAACGTACTAAAATATTTATTATATGTGAGCTTACAGGATATAAAGCACTCGTAACAATAATAATATGTGTAAGCTTTTAATTAAACTTTATTAACATTATTAATAACTAACAACAACGGCAACAACAAACATTATGTACCTACTACAAATACATAGTTATAATATTCTCTGGTTGTACCTACATTCATATACATACATACTTAATTAAATCAGACGATACAGAATGTTTCCGTAATGTAAAAGATAATTATAATTAATGGGACTAATTCATCATCAAGTGAATGTAATGTTGTATGTTGTGTCTTTTTATAGAATGAATCTGTTCTACATAATAATATGTACTTAAAATACACTGAAACTCTGAAAATGAATCGTGTACTAGATCCTTTACTCGGCGTCTAAGAAAATTAAAATTAATTATTCATTCATGCCATCACAGCTCACAAATAGACAATGGACAAACGTTTTAGCAGAAAAATAATAAAAATAATCTTTATTCAAATTATATCGTCTTTACATTTTCATAACAACACAGTTGAACATGATTAATACAATCATAAAAAAAATGTCTTCCTCACTAGCCATAGGGCTGTGTTGTGGCAGAAATATCAATGTGATATAAAACAATAGAATTATTGAAGTTAGCAAAATAAAAAAAGAAAGCAAAAACCTTAGATTAAATGAATAAAAACAACTAGTCAAACAAAATCAATAATTTACAAACATGTCTCAAAACATTCACAAAACATTCAAGTTGCCCTCTAAGTGACAATAAGATTTAGGTGAAACGTTCAGAATAAGTGTCAAAATACCTCATCACTTTGTTTTATTTAATTAATTTAATATTCATATTTATCATTTACCAAATCATTGTTTATTAACATTTCAGTGATAACAGAAACCTAACACTATAGATGACAATATTATTTCGTGAAAGGTTTTGGAAAGTCTTTTTTATCCATCTTTACATTAGAAAATTTTCAAAAACTGGAATATGAAGTTGTTAATTTGGTGTATGTTTTGAACATAGGGGTGGTCATTTACAAGTTATAAATACAAGACATTCAAAATGGGCTACAAACTAGATCAGTGAATTGAAAATGTAGGTAACGAACTAATATTTTACAGGATAATGGAAATTTTACATAAAAAGTTGGTAAGACTTTCTTATTCTGGTAACTCCATAAGGATTCAAACTGCAAATGATCGTCCATTTAAAATTCATATATTTACTATTTTAAAATTTCACATGATTATGTACTCAATATATAAAAACACAAATACGTTCAAACATCTGTTTGTTTTATTAATATAAACACAGCGACGACAATCTAGATGCTTCAGTTTCTTAAAGCTTCACGCGAGCAATCCATGCATCACTATTAAAGCCAGTACTTTCTAGGATAACATCTAAATACATTCTCCATACGTTGTTGGTACCATTACTAGATAGATAGTTTCTTCCTACTAAACTAATGCATGCATCGTTCCCATGATAACAGAAATATACTTCCTGTCAAGTAGATATACATAATGTGGGACTCCCGCCATTAGTCGCTATCGAATCTCTATTAGGTACAATAATTAAGTATACACTGTAAGTGCAATAGTACTTCTACTTGTACTAATGAACTTTGTGATATAAATAGATTACTGCAGTACTTGCCTAAGCCGGGTAAACAATCTTAACGTGTTGCATCCACGTCATTCTTAGACATCAATGTACGCTATTATTTTTTCACCCCTTATTACTTGCGAACATAGGAAGGAAATATAACTGCTTGCATTCAGAACAATTTTGTGTCAATTCATAATGCTTTGATAATTATTATTGTTAAAACAATGTGCCTACTGTAAAAGATAGATTAACATGGATATTTGATGAACAAAAAAGAACCATTCACTGTTGTCCAACAATAATTATAGATACCTACTCCTCAGTTGTGAGATATTCCGTGATGGTGATATTTTTTCATCATTTTTGAAACTATTTAAATGTATTAGCGTTTTTCGCGTTTACTTTACTAAGTAACTGACTTATTTACTATTGATGCTAAAAAAATCTTTAGTATATAAAACACCAAATCACCAGAATTTTGATTCTTAGATTTGAGTAGTAGACTCGAAATCATTTATGTTTTTTTTTACATTTATTTAACAACACTATAACAATAGTATGTAGGTAGGTACATAAACATTATTTCTGAAAGATTTGCCTTTTTTCTGTACTTTATATATGTAGTTATTGTCTGTTTTGTGCTTAAAATGAATGAATAAATAAAATTTAAACAATTAACTACTATATAATAATAAACCATAAGCATTGCCCCGTTCAGAATTTCCCCTAATATAAGGGATCAAGCTACAGTGAAGGATAAATTTAATTTTATTTATCCTTCACTGTAGCTTGATCCCTTATACCAGGAGAAATTGTGAATGGGGCAATGCTTATCGATTTATGTAATAAAATGTCGTAGATTTTTTCTAACAAACATGGTCAGAAGAAAGGAAAATGGAATGTTTTACCTAAAAGCAAAACAAGTACGTTAGTAATACGATCGTTTTATTTTATTGCCGAAGTCAGTACCTACTTAAATTACATTTCTTTTATTTGCCTTGCATAGCTTGCACTTATAATCATGCAACATGCAATAACTAACACATTTTCACTATAAAAACTTTTATAATAAAGCTGTTTTCTAGAATAATAACTCAATTACTAGATACCGAGTAAATTGCTAAGCCTTGTCGTAAACTTGTATTGCTTTATAAGAATTCCTTTTTTTCACACTAGATATTTGCAGTACTTAAGGTTTATTTATTCCACGCAATGCAATATGACCCGACGCCAATGCAAATATAATTCACAGAAATAATGTAATGTAAAAACGTATGTCATAAATGTGTAGGTAAATTACATTAAAAGAATTTTCATCATGGGTTTAGGTATCTAGTATTTTTCTAGGGTAGGGGATAATTGTCTATTTCTACGTTTTTTTAACACCTCAACTTTATTTCTATTTCTGTAGCACTGCTTTTTCGTTCCAAAAAACTTTGCCTTAAATGATGTTTAAAATAGTGTCAATTAACACACATAGCACTGATTTCTTATCTACAAGATCCCTGATGTCTTAGAATAATGTCTTTTAAAATATATTTTTTCAATTCTGATTTATTTATTCAAACATACAATACACAAACAAAAATTAATGCTGCCTAAATAGGCAAAATCTATGCCAGGGAAAACATCTCGTACATAACCGTTTGGAAAACAAACTCATCTAAGCATACACGTTACTTATTCCACACCACACACATGCACTTATCCACATTTGCACAGAACATTAAAGTTTCTCTGACGATGATATCAGAGAGGAACGTCATGGAAAGAGGTGGTTTAATCATAATTTTTCAATAGTTTAATCTACAAACAATCTGCAAACTATTTATCGTATCCCGTAGTAAGTAGATATAACATAACATAACATGTATAGACAATTCACACAGACCGAGCTAGTCCCAAACTCAGATGTGAATCTATAATAAGTAGGTATGTGTAAAATATAAATCATGATTGTCTACTCTCTGTCCATACACAAGACTTCGGTCATTTTTGGATTGAAAAATCTTGCGTAAATATGTGATTATTATTGTATAATTGTAATGTAAATTCATATAATATTGTTTATGTGTTTTGTGCTTAAAATGAATGAATAAATAAAATTTAAACAATTAACTACTATATAATAATAAACCATAAGCATTGCCCCATTCAGAATTTCTCCTAATATAAGGGGAACTTGACATTAAAAATCAATGGAAGGAAAGATGGATCACAGGGGACACTACAAATAAACACCTGGTAGTGGACCCCACAATTCAAGTACCTGGTTTTGATCTGCCGAGAAAGGTTTGGGTACAGCAAAATAGAGTGAGGACAGAACATCAAAAAATTCAGCGGGGATCTGCAGGACATCCATAAAGCAGAACCGGAGGCGATGAACTGGCTCTTAGCACTGGAGCCAAGACTGTAGAGGACACGACGCAGCCCACATGGGCTAAGATTTATCAACACCGGGCCATACGAAAAGTAAGTAATATGTAGATATTTATAGGTAATAAATAAATAAATAAATAAAAAAAATAATCCACAAGCAATCTGTAACTACCCTACAATAAGTAGTGCATTCGTGTGCTTTCAAAACATTCGGATGCACTGGACACAGGAATATTAAGAACACCGTCTCTTTCCATGAGAAATTAAGACATGCACAGCATAATTCTTTCGGAATAAGACAGTAGACATAATTAATTACTATACTCGTAGGAACATACATTCCAATATAATGTATAGTAGGTAAATTATTAGCAACATTCATACCACGGAATGCATTTGCATTATAAGGGTGTCTCTGGCGCATGGGACATTCCTTGAATATTAATTTCGTAATAATAATGTATGTGCAAATTAAGTCACCGTTGTACCTTATGCTACTAAATCACCGCATGCAGTGGTCGGTCGGTATAATAATGATATTTTCATTTAATTCTTTGTGGTAATAATAATAATCTTGTTTGTGAAAATCTGATGAATTACTCTGGGTTTGTTGGAAGAAGTGACCATAACCTAATTCAGTATGAACTAAAACCATTAAATTTTGAAATTTCGGAGTATTTTATTTATTTTAGAAGAGCAAACACTGTAAAAGTTCGTAATAATTAAATATTTATATTGATAACTAAAATTAAAAAACATTGTATCTTTTATTTAAAGTTTCAAAAGCTTTACGGACTACGTCCATTTTCAGCGAAAAACAAATACTTTTTTAATAAAAATTCAAATCAAAAGGCGAAATAAACGATTATTTTAAGCTAATTCGAAGGTGAAACTGGATTTCAAATAAACCCAATAAATGAATACAAACCACTTGATCAGCAATTGCAATTGAGGTCCTGGAAACTGCAGAAATTTTTGGAGTAGGTATTTACCTTGTATATACACTCTCAAAGGATGCAATTTTTGCTTATTTTGTGGAGGAACCCAAAATATTCGTAGTACAATTAATTACGAATTAAGTTGATCTCTTGCAAAAAATTAATATCTGCCAACTTTGCGTCCTCTTTTTAGGTCATTCCTATATTTGATCTTGATCAAGATAGAATAAACACATATCTCAACTTACTAATATACATAAACTAAATATTATTTTATCACGATAGGTATAGATTGACAGAAAGCATTGCAGCATAACTAAACTTTTACCTACTGAAAATAATATGTTAGGAAGATTCTCACTTATCTGCTGGCAGATAATTTCAGTTATCTATCTATTGAACAATCCAGGATAGTTTCCGGCAACTTAAATTGCCTGTCAATCCATTGGCTGTTTCCTCCTTCCCGCTTTGTCTGATTGCCAACCCGAGTACATACATATATCGTACCATTATCCGTACAGACAGCGCACTACTGTGTTTTTCTTTTACTCTATTTGTGGTAATCAGTTCAGAGAATGAGATTCAATTAAATATATATAAAGTAAAAATTCATTATTAAATCAATTGTACCTTTATAATCGGATTCACGTATGACTTAATTTCATAATTAATCGTTTAGTTCAAACCATACGTTAATAAACGCACTCGTGTCATGTTTGTTACATGAATTAATATTTACACAATAGGTTATCTTACGTTGATATCTTTATTAATTCTTGACGTCCTTTATCTTATAAAACTTTTTGCAATACAATTAAATATATATAAATAAATATGTTACGATAGTCTGAATTTACTTTTTGGATTGCAAAAAGTTTTATAAGATAAAGGACGTCAAGAATTAATAAAGATATCAACGTAAGATAACCTATTGTGTAAATATTAATTCATGTAACAAACATGACACGAGTGCGTTTATTAACGTATGGTTTGAACTAAACGATTAATTATGAAATTAAGTCATACGTGAATCCGATTATAAAGGTACAATTGATTTAATAATGAATTTTTACTTGCAGTATTGCTACGATTCGTTGTAAAAATAAAACATTTTCTGTGCGCAATACAATATACATGGATATCTTTTATAATTCAGAACTTAATCAACGCAACGCATTACACAATTTGCGATTGCCCTTAATTGTTGTCATTCGGTGAACATGAGTTTCAAATTAGAAGTACTTATACACATTCGTACATATTGTATCAGCTTACGTCCACCAGAGATCTCTGCACATTGCCACTTTCTGGATCTCTAGCCACTCCAAACTAAGCCTTACAATATACAAGTTTGACATCTGCCTTTGTAAGTTTCATTTTCACAATTGTCGTAGCCCTTTCAGGAAAGTTTAGTGCAATGTTTCATTTGAAATAAAGCTTTTAGTAGCTTACTGTGAAAGGTGTATGAGGTTGTATTTGGGTTTATAACAAAAACCCAGATATATCTTTTTTTAAAAAAAATACCTGAGATTATTGCTAGCCTGATCCTAGAGACTTCTTAGCCAGTAGGCTTGCATATTATAAAAAGAGCTTTATTTACGTCTATAATTTTAAGAGGAATATTACAGAGTAAATGAAGTAATAAATGTTCATTATACGATATTAAATATTCCAAAAGATAATAGTAAATCTTCATGGACCACAGAAGTGTCGCAGTAGGTACAATGATAAAAAAAATATATTGCACAAACAATAGGCAGTCAAGGACGGATTTGTTCTAATACAACATCTTTCAGACAACCCTCATATATTCTTGCTGTAATATCTATACTTTAAAGTTTAAACTACGCATAAATGTTGTACTAAAAATACATAGATACTTAAGATAAATAATAACAAGTAGTTACATAATATAATAAGTGATACAATATATTATTTAATATGAAGTATTACAATATAATATACCTAAGCTATGTAAGAACATTCATTAGACACAGAGAGTTTGCTAAGATAAATGAATACTTAACAGTAGATTAAGTTGTATAGTGGGTACGTTTAAGCATTCTGAAACTGTAAATTTAATAGTGAATGAGGGTTAAAATTAGTAATAATTTTTTTCATGTAAATTTAGAATGATGATCGGAGTGGAATTGAGCTTCGTATATTCATATAAAATATTTCAAAAAATGTGAAACATTTAAAATATTAGCACTAGGTTTATTATTGTGAAATGTTGTGAAACAACAAAGTTATATGCAAATCCAAAATGTATATTTTATTTGAGCTTGATATTTTTGTAAAAGGCGTACGCCGTATGTTTTGGTAAATAAATAAATAAATTCAGATCAATGTAGATCTTAAGAAGAACGGTTTGGTGCAGAGGTTTACTTTGCCTTTGAGCTACGGGGTTGCGGGTTCGATTTTCGGCCAGTACACAATGAAAAATGCCTTTTTTCAAATTGTTCTATCACACCCTATCAATGGCTCCCAATAATGGTCCCAAACGAGCGAGCCAGGAGCAGCCCCCACAGGGACCAAGCAAAAGATAGATTATGAGTGTCTTCGTAAAAGTAAAATATACATGAGTAAATCATAAAAGAACCCTTATAATACAAAAACTATGAATTTCTTAAGTATCCTAAGTTAGTACCTACTAAGACGAATTGGACTTATTGAAATGAAATTATTTAAGACCCACAATTCGAGTTTCTAGTCTTTATTAATGTGTCTATGGTATAGGTTGATCTATAGGATAATTAAATAGTCCTGTGTTTCAGTGCTCCACATTTTCAGAATCGTCGTCTGAATGCCACTGAGTCGTGATTCCTCCAGTGATATATCATAATATTATTATTATTATTCCATGCAGCTTCAAGATGTATGGCGTACAGACTACAGTGCACACCAAGCAGTTAGATAGGTAGGTACTCCTAGATATAGGTATACAAATAAGTACAATAGCTAACTCAGTTATTCTAGACTCTACATACTTACTAACAGAACTGAACACAATCACGGAGTTATTATTATTCCAACTTTTGCTTCTGGATAATTTTATTCCTTATAAAAGTCTTTGCATTTAGCTGTTCAAGAGAAATTGATTTCCACAAACACTGCAAAGCCTCTGAAACCTAAAACCCATCAATCCTGCCCAACCCCCCATCCCTTTTATGTTGTTTTTTTTTCCAATCACTTGTTTTTCATTATTTTTGTTTTCTATGCCTGTGTGTATATATATATATATATATGTACATATTATTGTGTTTGTTTATTTTGTCAGTTGTTTTTATTTTGATCTGTTGCTGTGGAAAAAAATCCTTATGATTAACGGACTCTGGAGAGTGTGGAGGTGTTCAAGGCGAGGTTAAAAACCCTATTGTTCAGGAGGTGTTGTGATTCTTGAATGGGCCCTTGCGGTGGTTTTTCCACAAAACGGCGCAATTTAAAAAAGTTGTCTAGTTATTATTATTGTTATTTTTTAGTTCCTTTGAGTTAAACATTTTATTATTATCGCTTACATTTATTAATTGAGATAAACTTGCTCTCTGCATATTGATTGTATTTTATTTGAAAGTATGGAATTATTTTTAATCGACGTTAAATAAATATTTAAAAAAATGTGAGTATTGTTTTAATTAAACCAAGGATAGCAAGTTGTACTATGAATAGGGGGAAAAAAATTGTACGATGATTGAATTTCAATTTTCGAATTTTCTTATGTGGGTATTCTAGTTATATTTTGAGCATTGTAGATATCACTTATTACTTATTTGTTTTCGGATTTATTTTCCTATGTTAAACTTTTTTATTTATTCATTATAAACATAAAACATGATTGTATTTTTTCCTTTTCATCCCTCTTTTTTTATTTGTTTACTTTTCAGTTATATAACATCAAAAAACTTAACTACAACAAAAATCTACTAACTAATTACTTACATTTAAATGCATAATAATATATTCTAATATCAATTGTAGCAAATAGAACATGGCTAAAATACTGGTGCACAACGCCATCCTCGAACCGACACTGATGTATGCAAGCGAAACTTGGACATGGCTGAAGAAGGACGAGGGTGAAATAAATGCAGTGGAGATGCGATCACTGAGAAGAATGGTAGGTAAAACATTGCGTGATAGAGTAAGAAATGAGGATATTAGAAGAATGAGTGGATGCAAGAGGAGTGTTGTTGATAGAATGCGTGTAAATAAATTGAGATGGTTTGGTCATGTGGAGCGAATGGATGGTGTAAGATTGACGAAGAGGGTGTATTTATCTGAAAGACAGGGTGTGAGAAAGCGCGGACGTCCAAGAACTACGTGGCATAACCACGTGGATCAAATTCTCAAGGACGGTCGCGTGTTAAGTAAAAGGAATCGGCGTGCATGTATAAGATACTGGATGAATGTAGAGGAAGCGAAAGAAGTATCTAAGGATAGAGCGACATGGCGTTCCGTTCTCTCTGCCTACCCCACCTGGGATACGGCGTGAGGGTATAGTATATAATTTACTGCCTTTTATAAAAAAATAACAATAGTGCAGTAGGTATATTTGTGAAAAATTAAATAAAAGAGGGTTTTTCATTTAGTCAGGGCTAAGTTTAGGCATGTCTAGTAAAGCCAAGTCTATACGAGTATATGCATTTATATGTCAGTACCTACGGCGGATAGTCTTTTAAATAATAATTTATTTTAAATGTCAAATAGCGCAATTCTACCCCATATTATTTCTCAAATAATGATAATATAATAAATTATGTAACTAGAGTTTTACCCGGTAGTCTCGGGAAATCCAATATCTTTCATAGGTACTTTATCTTTTAACAGATTAATCTCGACGAGTTCTTAGAAACATTAAACTGCACATTCGTCTCTATGGTTGAACTGTTGAGATAAAAAGAGCTATCTTTGGTATAAGTTAGTTTGACAAAGACATTACAATATGTCGAAACTAGCTCACTCTTATGAGGTATTGTTAAAACTTAACTCCCATATTTTATAATTTATTTCTACTACTACTACTATACCATCACGGCATATCCCACAAGTAGGGTAGCCAGCAGACCAGCTGCATATAATAAACATGCAAGCTGTCCTCTCCTTGTCAACATAAAATCAAGACATTCAGGATGGGTGGCAAACCTCATTGCTGAATGTAGAATGTAAAATTTCTTAATTTTTTCAAACACTTATTGAAAATACGAATTTAAGTTTGTAAATGGCCAAAATACACTTAAAAAAACATCACGGTAAGCAATATGCTTGTGTTGCGAAGATTGAGTAGGTCAGCAGTTGGGAGGTATATCAAACTCAGCATCCATTGTTGAGGTGAGGTGCTTTGGCACATAGACAACACATTAATCTTATCCAATAATAATAATTCATATAAAATCTTAGGTAGGTACTTGTTTGATGATTTGATCAACTGTATCTTTATGTATCTACCTACAAGTTGTTGATTTTATATCTAGGTGACAGATAATTTTGAGTTTATATCAAAGTGACAGATATTTATATTCAATAGCAAAATTATTATTCAATAGCAAATATAAGCCGGTACAATCGGTAGGTAATATGATTACTATTAATTCTAAACATGCATAAGTCAGATCATGTAACTGTAATGCTATCTTATACTTGAGGTTTTAGGAACATTAAATGCCTTTTACAGGACACGCGAAAAACGTGCAGGAACAAGTGGGAGATCTATTCTTTACCGGGGACTTCACAGGACAGTATTCATTTCATATAACGAAATTTCATAAATTTATCTTTAATTGAACATACTAAATTATAAAAAAAGTTCATAATGACTTGTAATGAGAACATAATGCGATATTCATTAAAACATGTTGAGAAATTACTTGATACCATTTATGTTTCTTTTTCTTGGAGCATAAAATATGTGATCCACTTTAGATCCTAATTAGGTATACTATATATACATATGATTTATTATTTAAATTTACTTAAAACAGTAGATTCCTTTGTAACACTCTTTTCTTTTCTTTTAATGTCTTTTATCATTCCTTTTGAGAACACTAGGAATGAAATATCTTCTTATTTTTTATTTTAGAGCAATTGTGAGTTATTCTCTTCCGAATAAGTATTATACATTTTGGACTACCATATCTAAGAAGAAGAAGAAGATACCAAGTTTTACGAATACGTCGAATAGAAATTGGTGACAAAATTTCAGTTCTAGGTCAGATTCGAAATAATTGCCTACCTGATTTTAAATAAAAAGTTAAATAAAATAAACTATAAAAAAGGTTCATTATTGCAATCCACTTAAAACGGAAAATACACAGAAAGTAAAAGAATACGTCAAAATTGGACAAAATAAATTTGCAACATAAAAAGTTTAGAAACAGTGCACAACTAGAGAAGAGAATTAATATACTAATAAAAAAAACGAAACAATGATAATTTAAAATATGCCTTAGGTATATAAAAATTATTTATTTATTTTACTAACAAATGGCTGCATCAGTCTTTACAAAAAATTAAGTAAAAACAAAAAAATCAAGTGAAATAATGCATATATTACTATGTACTAGATGCTGTATTATGTAATCAATCATTACAAAATATCATAAAATTATTAGCTATGTATAGGTACAATTCAACGCAGAGAGGGCGAGTTTATTGCTAGATTGTGATATCTCCCAACTAAGCCAGTTTAAAAACTAACTTCACTGAAAAAAAATGCAAGTGACAAATTGTTCTACCCTTTAAAAATATTATCATACTTTTCATTTCATAATCCGGCTGGAATAAAAAAAAAACAAAGTAGTGCGGATATCTCATTTCTTTGTTTCCATACACAATATATTATTATATTACAATTATTATTATTATTCTTTATATTCAACAACGCTTTTAGGTTTTGGATGAGAAAACCTAAAAGTGTCAAATACACCATCACACCTCTGAGCTATATTATTATGATTAATTACCTCTATTATTATTGTTATTATTCTGTCGTATCCTGTGACACTCTCACTGCGCACTTAAAAAAGGGTTCCCGGGGGTTCCGGACTATTTTAGGTTGCTATTATTATCACTCTACTGTACCGTGCGAAATTGTGATGAATTTTGTGGGGTGACCAAACCGACTCGAAATATTTAATTTAACGAAATATTTTTTACGCGGCGGCAGAATTGCCATTCACACTTCTCAGCATTATACAACCAGATAAGTCTCCATATGATCAGTCATGGTCACACAAAAACTTAACAGTCTAATGCCGGGAAAAATTCACCTATCCAGATATACAGGATATCAAAGGATTAGGCTCAGAACGCGGGTTCAAAATACCAGCATTGTGCCTGAAATATCTGTGTTAAAAAACTTTTTCACAATATTACAAGTGTTTATTGTAATAGATTTTTGAATTTTTATGTACAAATTAACCGGTAAATCTAATTTTTGTAAATTATTTATTAAAGATTTCGGAGTTACCCCTGTAGCTGACATGACTAAAGGTATTATTAAACGGACCTAGAATGCCAAATATTTTTTATTTCTCCTGCTAGTTCTGTATATTTACGTATTTTTTCTGCGACGGTTGTTTGTATAATTTAACGAAATTTAATTTTAGGTAATTTTTTATTGTGTTCTTTATTATTATATTATTATGTCCCGTTATTATATTATAAATCCCGTGAAGCACCCGGTAAAGAATTGGTCTCCTACTCTTCTCTGTAAGTTTTCAAGTGTCTTGTAACAGGCAATTTTCGAAAAAATTTAGACATTTTTCATCTTCAATTCAGTGATAAGGTTTACCACTCACCTTAATCTCTTGATTTTGTATTGGTACGGAGAGTACAGCTTGCATGTTTATTATATGTAGCTAGTCTGCTGGCTACCCCACTTGTGGAATATGCCGTGATGGTATTGTAGTAGTTGTAGTATATTATTATGTTTTAGTATTGCATTATTATAATATCTTCGTTATCGTATTGTTGTATTATTTCTTATGCTCAATTTTTACATGTAAAAGGCAAAAAATAAGGTATTTTTTCATGTTATTTAGAAGAGCCAAAAAATTAAGAGTTTGAAAAGAGTGTATAAGTTTTCATTTTACTTGCTTAATAGAGGTGTTTATATATGATATGTTTATTATATGCAGTAAGTCCGCAGGAAATCCCATTTTTGAGCAATGCTGTGATGGCATGAACAAAAAATTATGCTAAAACACTTATTTGTAGTATATCCACGGTGACTTTTTATTGGACGCGAGCCGGCTTTCAAGAGCTTCCGCTCTCATCATCAGGCTGGCGAAAAGATGATGAGAGCGGAAGCTCTTGAAAGCCGGCTCGCGTCCAATAAAAAGTCACCGTGGATATACTACAAATAAGTGTTTTATTTTAATTAATTCAACATGAATTTCCACCAAGTACCGTCGGTTGAAAATATCAACTTTAAAGAATTATGCAGATATATCTTTTTATTAGATTATTTGAAGTTTTGCATTTGATATTATCAACTTACTTACTTCCGAAACAATAGATCTCCAAGCCTTTCTATCTTGAGCAATGGAATGCCAGTCGTCTTTAGCATTTAGCTCCTCTAGATTTCGGTTGATGTTATCTAACAAGTTTTGTCTTGGTCTGCCTATCGGTCTTTTGCCCTCGAGTATACCCTGCAGAATACCTTTAGTCGCCCCTTCTTAACAAGCTAGCCTGAAGGATAGTTCATAACTTAAAAAGGTACAAAAATCTGCCGGTTCAATGTGATGCAAACATGCAAATTAAAAAAGGTGATTACAAAAAATTGGATTTAAACAGAAAAATAATTATGGTCACCTCAGTTTGATGGTATGTGTGGGTGTGTGTTACAGTAGATATCGTATTATTTTCATTCTATTACGCATTGCGTATTACAACAATGTTTTTATAACATGCATCGCTTAAGGGTTATGTTAGGCGCTAGGTAGGTACCTACCTATGTATGTACATGAATAGGAATATCATACCTACATAATATTGTATTCTTTTCATAAAGGGGTTAGGTACGTCCTAAACAGTATTGCCACACCATTGTCATATTGTTTTTATTTGTAATACCAACATAAAGCACATGCTTATATTTCAGCCACGTATAACTAGATATAGATACACAAATTAAATTAATTTAAGAAAATTCGTTGTTTTTGTAAGAGACAAAGTGAAATTTAGATTAATCTTATTTCATATCGAATAGGAGAGCATGCTTTTGAGATTTTAATTAATGAAAGAATCTATCAGAAAAAATCGTATCGTAGTTTGGGACAAGCTCAATTTGTGTGTATTGTCTTTACATGTTACATATAAACGACGGCCTGTGTGGTGTAGGGGTAACACTCGCCTCCGAGTCTCGAGGTCCCTGGTTCGATTTCCGGCCATAACCTTTTTCAAATTGTTGAAATGTGTAATATATAATTTATACAATTATACCATATACCATAAGTGGTGTAGACAGTGGACTGACTGCATATAATAAACATTGAATTTATCATTTTAAATTTTTTTTTTTTAGTACTTGAATTTTTATGTTTATTTGTTACATGAATTTAAAATACGCTATCGCGATTTCAGTGTACCTACACCATTGACGAGCTTTTCAAGACTAATAAGTCTTAAGTATTAAAAAGCTTGTCAATGGTGTAAGTACACTGAAATCGCGATAGAGTACCTATTTTAAATTCATGTTACAAATAAACATAGAAATTCAAGTAAAAAAAAATTAAAATGTATAGAAATTGTAACATAGTAACTTAATGCTTCTAAAATAAGTGAAATAGAAATTGTCCTCTCTATGCCAATAAAATTAAGAAATTTAGGATGGGTGGAAACGCTGCACTGAAAATGTTGAGATGAGATGAATACCTGCAATTTACAACGGAAGATCTATGCTAGGGACACCACGCAAGTGTTGGAATTTTACATCTCAAATTCAGCGATGAGACTTGCAACCCGTCCTGAATGTCTTATTTTTTTATTGGCACAGAGAAGACAGCGTGTGTGTTTATTGTATGCAACTGTTCTGCTGGCTACCCCACTTGTGGGATATACCATAATGGTGTAGTAGGACTAGACACCACGAAAATATGTAACAAATTGTATAGAAGTGTGGGGTATATGTTATTTTGTTTACTTGGATAAATACAATAATCAGAGATAGGTTGTCTTGATATACAAACTTAGACGAGAGGATGGCAGATATAACGATCCTGAAACGGAAGTTTATAGGAGATCTCAGAGAACAGACGGATGACATTTGGTTAGTTATCGAAATAAAACGATTTTGGTTGGCTTGTAAGTAACTAAATAATGTAGTATAAAAATTTTGATGAAGCCAGTACCAAGTGACAGTGAAAAGACATAGGTCAACAGCGAGTAAGTGACAAATTGCCATAAGAATAATTAGTATTCTAATGTTTATTTTATTAAGTACACAGGGTTATATTTGAAAGTAATCTAAATTTGTCAAATTTTGACTTAAGGGTGGAATAATTTCACACTACTCACTCTAGCCTTTTATTTCATCTTGTTGAATTTGGTCAACAAATTTAATTTTACAATATTCAATTTAAAAAAATGAACATTCAGATTATTTATTAAATAGTAAATTTTTGGCTGGTTTATTAGAATTGACATAGACATATAAACAAAATATCGCTATAAAGAATATTTAGAATACAGTATAAAGAATACTCAACAGAAACCTCATTAAGACAACCAGCAGACAGTGGAAATTCGCTTTAGTGGGAAACAGGAAATGTGTTACGATGCTAACGAATCGAGTTAAACTGGTTTAATTTTATTATTTAAAATATCAAAAGTCTGAGAGATTGTGTGCGTAACAGAAAATGAAAGTTGGTGTAATTACAAGGATGAATGTGAATAAGTTAAGATAGTTTGGGCACGTGTAAAGAGTTAATGAGGACAGAATGATCAAGAAGATATATTTGGCTGAGAGGAGTGGTGCTCGGAGACTTGGACGTCCGAGGAACAAATGGCAATATCATTTAAATCAAATTCTACAGGACGGTCACGGGTTGAGCACATTGAACAGAAGAGCATGCATGAGGAATTATATGACAGTGACGGAAGCGAAAGATGTATGCAAGGATAGAAGGAAGTGGCGCTCGATCCTTTTTGCCTACCCCGCAAGAGAAGTGGCGTGATTCATTGGCATGGAACATACGATTCGATATTTTTCTATCACGTAGTTACATCTGAAATAATGTAAGATATAAAAATACATACCTATCACATTATAATATACATTTCTCCGAGATGCTTTATTGGCAAAAATCGTAAAATATAGCTGATGTAGTTTTGGGTATACCGCATTGTTTGAAAAGTATCCGGAATTGTGATGTTAAACCAAAAAGTATTTTGTTCTTACTGTATGATTCGTTCATAAAGAAACAAGTCTAAACACACTATTTAAACCTAAGAATACTCTGGTTATGCTGACTTATAAACATGTAGTTCAATTTGTGTAAAAAACCTCAAACGGTGCCTTTATGGTTTTATCGGTAGGTATTTTGTTATTTTAGTAGTTGTAAATATTATGTTTACCAGAATAAGGTAAATTAAGCGACGGAAGATTATGATATGCAAGGATATTCAAGGAGACACACCGACTATCCGGACAGCGCAAATGTCAAATCTTTTCCACACCAGAGGCGCCATAAGTGGGCAGCCGGAAGGACTAACCGACCAAAACTATGTTTGCAAGGGTAGAAGTAAATGGCGCTTGATCCTTTCTGTCTACCCCGCAAGGGCAGCGGCGTGATGGTGATACAAACGATGATATATCACTTTTCAACTTTTCAAAAATATTTCTGCTACTTGAATGATTAGGTCATATCTTTTGAACATGTGTGCGCACAATGTTTATAAAATCATAGTTATTCCTCACAAAATGAAATAGGTACAGTTTTTGATCAAACGCAACGTAATGACTCTGTACAGTGTAATCGAGGGCCAATCTAGGAGCAATTTAAGCTGGGAAAAAATAAAGGACTATAAAATTAATGCCTGATGGGGCAGCGAAAATAAATTTCCGGGATCGTGAAAATTGTCTTCAACACAATGAAAAATATTATGGAATATTCTCATACCTTTTTGAAAATCTGGTGACAGGGGATACACATTTTGTGTATCAGGGAAATTAGCAAATTTTGGAATCTGTGACCTAAAAAAAGTCCTCACATGGAAAATTAACATGTATAGACTTGAATTGACCAGCAACATTAAATTTGGGAAATTGGAATTACACGCTCATGATTTACAAAGTGTATTCATTATATGGACGACAAATATTACTTACGCCTATTAAAAATCGCTTTTATATGAGAACTTCCGGGCACTTTCTGGACAAAATCACAAAATGCATATGAACAATTGTAAAATCTTCAAGGAATGATATTATTGTTATTCAGAAATGTGAAATGTATGCGCAAAATATTATTTTATTGTCTACTGAACTACGTATGTATCTTCTAGCATAGCTGATGTTTCCATAGTACAAAATATGTAAAGGTGATGTTTGATAATATATTTCCATAACGATCGAAACATGTAAACGAATTGAAAACTTTGTTATTACAATTCCGAGATTATTTGTGCTGATGAATGACTGATCTTAGTCTCTTGATCTTATCAATGTTGAAAAGTGAAGAATTACTTAAAAATGAAGTACCTACTTTTCACAATCTGATCTTAATCCTATTACTCCAATGAGCAGCAACAGACATGTATTGTCCTTTGCCAAAATAAGATCTCCAGGGCTCGAGCTGTCTTCCATCAGTGGGTGTATCATCTGCAGACAAGTAAAGGTTTTTAAGTATAGAAAGTTAAAAAAATAGAGTTTTTAACTTTTTACTAGCACTTTCTTAAGGTGACCCATGTTTCGATATTCAATGTCTTTGGTGTAGATATCGAATATTAAAAATCGGCACCAAATGTCGATACCCGGATCATTGTAACAAAGTGCGAGTAAAACTATAAACTTTATTTTACAATTGTATGTATAGCTTTACAAAATAAACCCCAAAACAATAATATAGTATGGAGAGTCCTTAGAAAGCTTCCATAGTTGGAGATAATTACATTTATCGAAGTTGTTGAAAAATAACATAAAATAAGTCAATTGAAACTTTTTTCAATGTATTCCATTTTACGCGGTTTTAAATTATTTTTTAAATTTAATTGCTGTTTTATATTGATGATTAGACTATACTTACAATAAATGAAGTTCAACTGAATAAATAAACATTGTATATAAATACATAATTAAGCTAAATAAAACTCGTGAAACCTCTCACGGCGTCTTCACGTTACAAAGCATTCCATAAAATTCGCAGTTGAATCGACTTCCGATTGGCAACGAAAGCTCGAAGAGAGGTGCTTTAGAAATGCAAGCTCTCGTTTCTGGTAAATTTGTACCGTGATTGATTACCTCTACTCTCCCTGCAAGGTAATCCATTAGAGTTCTCCTGCTACTATAACATCCAAAAGCATTTGATATGAACGTAGCGTAATACATTAAGTACCTATTGCTGCTATCAACATTATTTATATAATAGTACCTTATGCTACGTACATATCTTGGTACGATCGCTGAATGAATACTTTGCTATTCTGATTCAATAAATCTTTACCCCGAAATAAAATTCCTTTTCCTCTAAGTAAAAGGTTTTCATCTTTCATACTGTGTTAATAATAAAGATCGCGACGGTTCAAACACTGAACACATACCGATTTCCTTATACTTGGTATTTCGTGTTCTATGAGAATCGAGCATTTGGTAAATTATTCATATATTGAGTTATTTTATGATCTTTCATGTAATATTTGAAGTGGTCAGTAGCTTTACGGTGGAACAACGATTTTCAATCAGTCAGGGGTTCAAATCCTACGACAGCCAACTTATTTCTCCTTCACGACATGCTTACTTTGAGAGTATTCAGGCTTGTATTTAAGTTTTTTTTTTTAAATTAAGATCAACTACTATTATAACTATACCATCACGGCATAAATCCTACAAATGGAGTAGCCAGTATACATGTAGGTTGTTCTATTTGTGCCAATAAAAAAAGACATTCTGGATGGGTGGCATACTTCATCGCAGAATCTAAGATAATTATTAAGTGTCTTGTTTGTGATGTTTTCTGAGTCATGGAACTGAGAAGTGGATATGCCTTTAAAGGGACACTCGAAAATTTACAGAAAAGAGTGGAGACTTTCCGTAGCCGAGGACTCCACGAATAAAATACAAATTCGTAAAAAATAGGTATTAATAACCTGTTTACTTGCGTTACTAAAGATAACGTATTTGAAAGTTCAAAACACTTTTTTATTAAAAAAATTCATAGGGCAGAATATTAGCACATGAAACACATGGGCCCAATAAAACAAAATGAAAGTTTCATTAATTTGTTTGACTATGATGGTTAACATTTAATGAACATAGTAAGTGCACACATACATACTAAAATATTCTCAGTCAGTCAGGGGTTCAAATCCTACGGCAGCCAACTTATTTCTCCTTCACGAGATGCTTACTTTGAGAGTATTCAGGCTTGTATTTAATTTTTTTTTTTTCAATTAAGATCTACTTACTTTCATTCTCCCCAAAGCACGATCTACACTCAATTTTGGGGAGTAATTGTATTAGGAAAAAAATGTATTATTTTATTGTTCAATTATTGTAAATGATATTTGTGTTTAATAAAACTATTATTATTATTATTTATAGTTAAAACCTAGTACCATCTCGTTAAACGTCCTAGACCTAGACATTAATATCACAAGTGCTAATACTTACTTAATATGTTTTTATATTTTTTCTATCAAGGGAATTGTTACCGTGAATAAATGATGGAGATATACCCATCTACTTAAAATTATTAAAAGAATGAATGAATGAGTAGGCGAAAACACATAATAATTCATTCATTTTTTATCATAATTCCCTGTAGATTTTTATATAAACGAAGCGTTTTGAAGTTTTTCATACGTTCATAATATAAAGGATCATATTTAAACAAAGAGAATATTCTCATATAAATATTTTAGTAGGTGTGTACTTATTTTGTTTTCAAAAGTCATAAACGGAAGTAGGTATGTTTGTTTGTATATGCATGTTTTGTAAATTTCTTATTTTATAGTTTATATGATATTTTACACTGTCTGCGATTATTGTCCACGTCAATAATTTATAACGAAGTATATTCGGTATTATGGTTATAATAATATGATGGAAAATAATTATAATTTGTCCTTATTTCTTGCATGTGTTATATATGTATATATGCATGTAAGGTGTCTACCTATTTTGAATAATATTGATTAGAAAAGGTATCTACATTGTAGAATAAAATCACGAGTAATTATATCAAAAAATTTTTTTCATTAATAAAATATTTAAGTTCGAGTTAGAAGATATTGCAATGTAGCGAAAAACTCTCCCTCTGTAGATGGAATTGTAAAACTGATAATTTTTTTGAGACTTTTTAATGATCGATGTTGTATCCAACGTAAGGAAAATGCATAAATTTATATAATTATTTATAAATTGAGAAATAAAAAACATTATATTTTATTCATGGCGTTATCATTGACAGATTTTTTTTCTGCAATATCTCGCAATTCAACAGGAGTTAAGGAATAATTGACACATTTCTCATTGTGTAATAGGTAAATGTAAATGCAAGAGCAATGTTCGTGTTTTCAGTGATAATTTCATTACTAAACACACGTATAATAATAATAAAAAAAACACAAAAATAGTGTACAATAGAAAAAAACATGACAACATTAATACTGAACACAGAATTTTCTGCAATTGGCGAGTTTATCGCAGAAGCGCGATGTCTTCCAATTAGCCCAACGTATGGGTATTTGCTCACAACAAGGATCTTCAGTAAATCAAAATAAATACAATAACAAAGTAAAATAAAATACTATATTATACTATACTATACCATCACGGCATAACCCACAAGTGGGGTAGCCAGCAGATCAGCTGCATGTAAGAAACATGCAAACTGTCCTCTTGGTGCCAGTATAAAATCAATACATTCAGGATGGGTGGCAAGCCTCATCGCTGAATTTAAGATGTAAAATGTCTTATTTTTTTCGAACACCTGCCTTTTACAGGACACTCGAAAACTTACGCAGAAGAGTGGGAGACCAATTCTTTACCGGGTGCTCCACGGGATCAATAAATACTTAAATCAAAGTGAAAATAAAAAAAAAATAAGATTAACATGATTAATGGAATGAGATGGAACAAAAAAGAGTAAAACAAAATAAAAAAGTTATATAAGATATTATTTAATTTTATCTATTATTTATTTCCAGAGAGCACCGGGTAAGAAAGCTAGTAATAATAAAATATTATACACATATTACTTCAGAGCACAAAAACACTGTTAAACAATTTCATAGTTAAATATACAAAGGATTGTATTACAACGGTACTTCATTCAGCATTCAAATAAGACTTTTATTTACTTAGGGTGGTCGACCGCCTTCAGTAGTACAATGATCTTCCACAGTACAACGCCATTTGTTGAAACAGTACAGCTACAATACACTCAATGGTTTGTTTGTACTGTAGATCAGTGAAACGGAGTTCAAACTCAAGTTCATTCATTGTAAAGTTTGAACAATATTTATTGCCAGAAATGTGGCGCTAATGTTGGGTACTTTTTTAATAAATCATTTAATTTTGATGTTCCTTCATTTATTGTTTTAATTGAAGATTGATATTTTAAATTACACAATATTTTAAATTTCAAATCGTTTTGTTTTGTTTTCACTATACTTTTATCTATTTATCTTATATCTATGGCATTTACTTACAGTAAATCAAATTAAATTTAATTTCTTAAAACATTTCCATAGAGCATAAATATTTTTAAAATTGCAGCAAACCGTAAATAAATGCACATATTACAAACTAAGCGCAAATGAACGTCGCATTCATTTGTCTTTATCCTAAAACTGAACATGTCTATATTGGGTTCTAAATAATAATTCTCATTGTCAAAACCGATTAGACTCTGGACTAAGTAGGTATATAAATTATTAAAAATGTATTTTAGAGTATGTTAAGTACGCTTTATTTTGTTCAAATTATTCAAAACACATGTTAATAACAAAGATTTTTATCATTTTTTTTTTCTTTAAATTTTGCAATGAAGACGAATGTTAAACTATCATTGACACGTAGAGAACAACTTGCATGTTTACTACGCAAAGCTGATCCGCTGGTTATCTCATTTGAAGGAAACACCTTGATGCTATAAATGAGTGAATCTATTGGTGTATTAAAAGAGCATCGTCGAAGAAGAACTCTAAGATATAATATTCAAATATGGAATTTGTTTAAACTTTTTCAAATATATGAATGTTTATAATGAACGCTTGCATGTTTGATATACGTGGCTAGTCTGATATGCCGTGGTGTGTGGTTGTAGTAGTAGAAAAACGAAAGTTTTAGTTCTTGCGTTTGCCGTTACCCTAGATGAGATGGTTCACAGTGACAGAGCAACAGCATAGTGTACTCATTCATCATTGTGGGTAGTTGGCGGGTGTATTGTTCAATAATAGATGGGAAGCAGCATGCAAGATTATGATTAAATAATATAAAATAAGTAGGTATATTATTATTATGTTCGTAAGTTATGTGTTTTATTATAATAATCTACTTACAAACAACACCACTCGAGCAACTGAGTAAATAAAGAATCAAATTACAAGTTAAAGTGGTCCCGGGACGTAAAGCAAGTTTCTTATAGTTCTTACAAAAAATATTAAAGATTTTATATTCAATATTGTTCACTCTTAATATTTAGTTTTGAAACACATTTCTACATACTTGGATTATTTTATCGGTATTAATATAATGTAAATCTTCATATTATCTGGTAATAACAAATAAAAATTAATTTAATCTTTTTCTATTTGTATACTTTAATATATAGTGATCTAGGTTTCGATATGCGATGTCATTATCAAACTATATTTTTTCT
This sequence comes from Athripsodes cinereus, assembly GCA_947579605.1. Classification (NCBI taxonomy): domain Eukaryota; kingdom Metazoa; phylum Arthropoda; class Insecta; order Trichoptera; family Leptoceridae; genus Athripsodes; species Athripsodes cinereus. The sequence goes on along the minus strand of OX388317.1, from coordinate 20,283,690 downwards.
TAATTCTATAATTATACAAACTGAGGCTTATTTTGAAAACGACATTGCATGTCAAGACCTAGGTCACTCTCTATAATAAAGTGAATAGTAAAACCTAAAATCATATTTTATTTGTTATTTAAATTTACATTTTTCTTCTTATTCCACTCCAGGCTACTCTTCGATAAAATCTTCCTGTTTTTCTATTTGTGTTGGCTAATCCTGAACTGTCTGCATCCAATTTACAACATCACAATAATACCTATAACAGGCAAGCTGAAGACTTCGCTCTTCCAACATAGTTTCCCGCGCCCTTGAGATGGATACTCCATTAAACGACGCCGAATAAATCATCCAATATAATAATAACAGGTCTGAGGCCTGAGTCAACACACATTTTCACGTTACGTTTTCGTTCCGTTAGCGTTTGAATTTCAGACGACGTTGTGAGCAAGTGTCAATTTCGTTGCTAAGATACACAATAGTTACGAAAATTGACACTTTGAAATTGAAACGGAACGAAAACGTAACGCTAAAATGTGTGTTTGACTCAGGCCTCAGTTCTCAAACTCAAAACTTTTCATCTATCTGTACAGTCACGCATTTCCCATAGGTGGAACAGTCTGTCGATTAATAAATACACAGGTCATCCCCTTTGCCTTATCATAACATTTGGGTTTCAAAACTGGAAGCCATTTGAAGATTCTATTTTACTTATGTAAATGTTTGATGTATAACTTTACAAAATATTCGAAAACTTACAGATCAAGCTTTAAAGACTTTAAAAAATATAAAAAACAAATAATAAATTGAAATGAAACAAAATGTATAGTAATTTATGTATAGTTTTAGTATTACTTTACGATCGCATGACTCTAAGAGCGAAAGCTTTTGAAAGCCAGCTCGCAAATTAATAATTGAGCCATCGGTAGAATTACTGCATACTTTATTTCTTTAACTTTATTATCATTATAATAAACTTCTACCAAGAACCGTCGGTCGACAAATCAAACTAACGCCACTTTTCTTACGAGGCAAAAAAGATCGAGAGTCATTTAATTAAGTGCCGTAGCAAGACTGTAAAAGATAACTGAAAGATTTCGAAGATACTCCGGAGCTTATTTTCGTTACTACATAACACACACGAGTATAATCATACATACATATACTGTGTTCATTGCAAAGCTCGAACATCAGTAGGTAGGAGCTTACCTTTTTGAATCTCTACAATATTTTAACTTTTATGTAGGTAGTAAAGTGCATTTTGTTGGCTTAGGTCAGACCATGCATTCTTGTAACCTTTGTCGTGTTCAATGTAAAGTAATGTTTGTACCTGAACAGTTCAAAAGCTCAGTCAATAAATTGAAGAAAATAAAGAATTTCCTACTGAAGTCTGCGGTTTAAATTAAGAAGCTTACTTTGGATGTGAGCTTAATGTGAAATACTAAACTATCAAATATTTGTTATCTTGAAAATAAACGACGATTTGAATGAGATTGACTAAATCAAAGATATTTATTGTCTGAATAACCATTATAAAACGCATTTTTTAACCATAAATTTTGGAACATATAAAACTTGTTGCATTATTTGAAAGACTAGGTACCTACCTATTTAGGGAGACTTGTGTCAAAGTTTCATTAAAAAACACAATTGAGTCGGAATAATCTTTCAAATCACATTATCTAATAAAATACTGAAAGGTTTTTATCACTTTACATCAGGAGTCGGCAATGTACGACCTGCGGGTCACTAAGTGACCCGTTTGATAATTTCAAGTGACCCAATTTAGTCATGAAAATAATGTTTGATCTATAAAAATAAATTATAAGATTAAGTCAATAGGTATTCCTTTTTCTTGTTGGTATAATAGTATAGTGTCATAGAATTTCTATGTGTCTGTATTTTTGTGTTATATTTTATTATTGTTTTGATTGTTTACTGTTTATGTACAATGACAGCGAAAAGGTTTTTTTACTGTAATGCTGTTCATTGTATCATTCATACAATAAATAAATAAATAAATAAAGCGAACATATTGAGGATTAAAAAAAATTAAAAGCGTTTTGTAATTATTTTCTTAATGAAATGTATCTTATTTTTCACTAAAAAATTGTTTTAAAATGAAAACACCTCTGACCCAAACGTCTCTTAATAATTATTCCTAATACTCACATGTTAGTTTATTTTGACCCGCAGCAAAAAAAGGTTGCCAACCCCTGCTTTACATGAAACAAACCAAATAATGTTTAATAACAATATTTAATTACATGGAGTCATCGGCAGAGAATAGATTTCCAAATCTTTTCTGTAAATTAGCGCTAAGGCAGATATTCGTAAAATATTAAATATATGACATTTGAATATCATCAATTCAGTGATGAGGTATTTTGAATTTATTATCTTTAAATGGCACGATGAGAATAATCTGCGTGTCTATTGCATGTAGTTGGTCCACTGGCTATCCTGTTTGTGGGAATTGCCGTAATTTATTTATTTAATTTGAACACCATACGGTATTTGTCATTTACATTACAATACACGATAAATTAAACTATATTACATAGTCTTTAAATATTGAAAAAAAATGTGTACAATTCAGAATGAAACAAAACAAATCACACCACAAGATATATTTGTCTGAGAGGAATGGTGCTCGGAGACGTGGACGTCCGAGGATTAAATGGCAAGATCATTTAAATCAAATCCTACAGGACGGTCACGTGTTGAGCACGTTGAACAGGATAGCATGCATGAGGAATTGTATGACAGTGACGGAAGCGAAAGATGTATGCAAGGATAGAAGGAAGTGGCACTCGATCCTTCCTGCCTACCCCGCGAGGGAAGCGGCGTGATGGTATGTATGTATGTATGTATGTATTTTATATGAATTTCCACAGTGTGAACACAAACACCCTTCAACAATATTTATGTAATGATTATCTCGCCACTGCATATCATCACATTTTTTTGTAAATTGCTATGTTGATTTTATTATGTGAAAACGATAATGCACAAGGAGAGTAAAGTAAATAAATAAATGAAATAAAACCAAAATCAGTCCAAAACAAATACCATTCAAAATCAGACCATATAAGTAATGGTATATATTTTGTATTAAATTATTTATTTCAATTTGAATGTTTTTTTTAGTATTCTACAATGCACATCCGTTACTTGATTATTTAAATCGCGATCGATTTCGGTAAACCTATACCATTGACGAGCGATATCATCATCATCATCATCGCCCTCAACGCTCCTCTCGGGAGCACAGGGCAGAAACCAGCCTCCTCCATTCAGAGCGTCTCTGTGCCAATTGCGTCACCTCTTTCCACGACATTCCTGTGACGAGCGATATAATACTGACTATTTTTGTTAAAACATCTACAAAAACAAAATAATTGAAAACAATATGTAGCTGCACCTGTTAAGGATTAGGCATTGTAAACATTGTGAGAAGAGGTGATTTATAATGATTTATTACTTTATTTACAATATTTACTTTTGAATTCAAAGCTTTATTAATTTGTAATGTTTCCAAAGAATATAGTATAAAATGGATCGCGATTTAAATAATCAAGTAACGGATGTGCATTGTAGAATACTTAAAAAACATTCAAAATGTCTCGTAACTGTTACATAGTTAATCCTTCTAAACGTTTAACTGATATTATTTATTTCAAGCTGAAAAAAATGGTTATTGAAAGGCAATGAATATTTTTTGGTTCTTTCATTTTTCACAGACTGTTTTTACAATACAAGGTGACTTTGTGTATTTTATATACAGTATATTCATAGTAAGCATATCTGCTAGCTACCCTTTTTGTGGTAAATGACATTATGGGCTAGATAAAGATAAATGAAATAAGGTAAAAAGGTCATAAATTGCAACACCAACCATAATTTCTCTTTCAATACATTATTGAAGTAAAGATCTTTCACTCCCACACGAGATCAAAGATAAAAAAAAATCGTGAAAAATCCATTTTCCACCCGCATGCTAGTCGTTGTAAATAAATAACCCTTTACCTCTCCGAATCTCCAGAACCATCTATTATAGAGGTGGATCAATCTACGACCTAACGAGCTTACGGTATAGACTGACAGGTCGTCAGCCCGTTGATTTCTAAAACCGAATGATAGACGCATTAAAACTATAAACAGAAAGTCTGCATTTGAGTGCACAAAATGTTGGATCATAAATAAAAACAATATTTGCTTCTTTCATAGATAATTTTCTCTGCGTCTTGAAGCAGCTAATTTCTTACAATTCACACATTCTTTAATGCCAAATGCATTGAAAAACCGTTGTTATGTCAAAGATATCAAAGAATTAGGAATATCGCTAAAAGATGAAAGTCAAATAGCGTTAGAAAACGAAAATTTAATATTCATAAATAACTTAATTCTGACTTTTCTTATATCCGGTAAGCAGTAGATTTTAAATGCACAACCAAGTGGTTAAGTTTTCATTTATTTATCTCTCGGCAATTTTTTTTAAATATTGCATATTTATTTATTATTGCAATAAAAGGCTTTAGCCTCTTACAGTTTTAAAAAAGTACAAAACAATTTTTACATAGGTACATAGCGAAAATTACATTACAAGCGAAAATTAAACAAAAACATATGCAGTAAAATATTATTCGTTTACTCTTTTAGTTCGTTGGCTCGCTAGCGATCTAACAGTATTTACCATCAATGATTTACCCTTTTATTACCCACAGAGTGACTTTCCAGAGATACTTCTATCCTGAAAATGCCAGGTGTCCTCTTATTTATGACCCCATATCGGACTGGAACATTTTTCCGAAGCTAGCCGTTAAGACCTTGTTGGTTCAGAGAATTAATAATAATATAAAACACGACTCTTTATTACTTACTCAGTAATGTACTAAGAACCTTTTGTTATTATTTGTTCAAATTCAGTGTATAAATTCGATATACATAATACGGGTAGGTACTGCGCAGTTTTGATATAATGAATACTTAACATAAAGATGTATGGTAAATTGCCATTGATAACAGGAATATAATATAATAGAGATTTTACAAGAAAATTAAATCTATATTCGTCAAAAAAAATAAACAAAAACAGATTAAGATGGTACGGACACATTTTGAGACTATTACAGGATAATATGATCAAATGGACAATGGACGTAGAAGTAGGACCCACAAGATCCGGCAGTCCAGTGATCACCTGGGTGTTCACAATTTCAGGGACCTGAAGGAGGCAAAGTTGCGCCTAGAGGATGCAGGGGACCGGAAAACTTGAAAGATGAGGACTAGGAGAGCCGACCCCAAGTAAATGGGATAAAGGCGAGGGCGAAGAAAAATGAGAAGAGATTCTACATAAATGAATCAAGTAAATCAGAATGGATGAAAAACTCATAATTGCATTTCTAATATTATATTAAGTGTTTGATTAAACTTTTTTTCGCTGTTATTTCTTTATTTTCATCATTAAACAATATAGGTAAATATAAAATCATAAAAAAATTAAAAACATAGTATGTCACATATCTTTTTAATTCGTTTTTACAAGAGTTTCTAAAATTTCGTTGAAATGACCATAATTTTATTATTTCTTTTACTCCATGGTGCTGCTCAATTATTTACTTATTTTCCTATTAAAAATCGAATTTCATGTTAAAACCAATATTCCTATTACCAAAATCATTTAATAATAACATTTTATAATATGATATATTGTAATATACACGATAGGTATGTTAATATTAACATTTTAATCTTAAATGAATATTTCATGGACAAGAGATGCATTCTTGTTATTATTTAATAAATTTCACGCTCGTGGCTTAGATAGACTATATAAAATATAAAAACATGTGAACATTTACCTTAAATCATCCACATGCTCTTTGGGGGTGTGTCTATTGCAGTATGTAGCTACAAATTACATATAATACAACTCTGACCATTACATTACCCACTATTCTACCGAAGTTACATATTATCTTTCATAGTAATACCTGCGCCATAATGTTATTGCCCCATACATCATAACCCCTGTGTTTCATTTGCACCGCGTTAACCAAATAGGTGAAGAATAATAGTAATATTGCAATGCAGGTTTTTACTTTGTCATGGTGTGAAATCTAGTACCTATGTAATTGTGTGTGTTTTGTAAAATGAAAAAAAAATGTTTTTAAGCAGTATGATTGAGTAGGCAATGGGGACTGGATCTAGACGTGTGACTAGCTCGATCTGCGTGAATCACGCAATTTTCGCGTTTACCACACATTTATTTCATACCACACATAATAAATATATTTAAGATTTCTTCCAAATAATCTTAAGACATATAGTGATATTTAATAATAATGGTGTCTGATTTTAAATTGTCGGTGTCTTATACTTATATTATGCTTTTACCACTAAAATTGAAAAATGCATCGTTTATTGATAAATGGTGAAAAATACTTTTTCTAATCGAATATCTTGTTCATTTCCACATTTATTTTCGACGGCTACAACTAATAATAATATCCAATATATTCTGTCGTAAGTGATGGAAGCCACTACTATAAGAATATTATAGATATATTATTATTTATTCCTTGATGAACCGCAATATGTACGAAGCAGCAACAACATCTGGTGTAACGAGACAGCAAACAATAAACGACCACCACCTTTTCTGGGGTAGGAAGAGTGGCGGAATAAAAATGACTGATGACTCTAGTGTTTAACTCTCATATTATATAACAAACATCATATGTAATATTATACTTATTAGGTATATTAAAGTGAATTTTTCTAGGAATATGACATTATTTCTCAAAGTCTGTATTTGCAAGTTCACCTATCCATTTTCTGGTAATGAGAGGATGTTTGTTTATAAGAAGAATCGCTGGTGACTGTTTACAGAAAGTTCAGGAGTGAACTAATGGATAGAAATAGCTGCATAAATTAATGTATATAAACTGTTTGTTTGCTTACATAAATTTATATGTAGTTTTACAAAATAAACATCAACTCAATCAATAAATATGTAGCTGTATAAATATGTAAGTTAAATAAGAGGTATATGAGTCAATGAATCCACGAGGTACCACGGAGAAAGAGACACATTAAATTAGTTTTCTGAGAATTGGAACAATCAGCATTTCAGTATTATTTAAACACTATTACCCAAGATCTCATTTTGTAGAATATTATACTTTATTTATATTTTCGTTCTCATTGTTTTACAACACTCTTCACGAGATCACAGGGCAGAAAAAAGACTCCTTCAAACAGTCTATGTCACTTCTTTCCATTACATTCTTGGGCATATCATGCCGTAAATAATTTGAAGTTTTATAATTATGTCTTTTTACACAAATTTAGAAAAAGTGTTTCACTACACATGAATGAATTAAATTTTTTCAAGTTTATAAATCTCGAACTTTTTCTTCAATCTCCTAAAATAAGAGCTCTCGGAGTTCAACTACAGATATTCTTTATATAATTGACAAATCACACAGTATGAAAATCTTATTTCAATGACACAGATTTCGTCGGTAGCCTGGAGGTAGAGTCTCGGCCTCGTGAACAAGGGGTCCGTGGTTCGATCCCTGGTACCGGCAAACTCCCCTTTCACGACACATGCTTTTAGCTTACTGTGAAAGGTGTATAAGGTTGTATTTGGGTTTATTTCAAAACCCAGATATATCTTTTTTTTTTAAAAAAAAAAGATAAGAAAAATTGCATATTATATACACTTATTATATCGTGATGGTTCAGACAGATTTAAAAACAGACAAAATATAAGCTTAGTAAATAGGTTAAAACAATTCCAAAGTCGTCTAATTCATTAATTATTACATTGATAAATGAATGGAATCATTTGTCATTCAAAACAAATAATATTAAAATTAATTATTTGTAAACTGTCAACATTAACGGGTCAGTTGACTTGTAACAAGTGTTCTTTGGTGGGGAGATTCGCATCTTTCATTCCCGACGACTACAAAGGGAAAAAATAATAAAGGAACATTAGAAAGGCGTTCGTCTGTTTTCATTATAACATTAATACCAACAAGAGAAACCTACATAGCGCGCTGTCTTGTTTTTTCATTAGTTAGTATTTACTTTTTTAATTATAATAATACCTATATATCTTTATTTTATATCGACGAATTAAGATAATACGTCACAATGCAAAGAGCCTAGAGAAGTAATTAAATTGTCAACTATTTATTGTTGCTATGATTTATTGGCAGCCGAAGAGAGGCAGGAAAAGTGTAAGAAAGTTTTAAACTTGATGCTCGGATGGTGTAAAGATGATGATGCTGGAAAGAAGTGAAAGTAGAAAGCTCAAGACAGAGGGTTGTGGATAATAAAATATATAAAATGAACGTCTGTGAAAATTATGAAATAAAAAGTGTGATAATTATAGAGCAGTTTTATTAAGTCACTAATAAGCTGGATGAGCGATCTGTATCTTCTCAAAGATCAATTAAAAAATGTAATAAGGAGGAAAATAAAACTTTTGTGCAGTAATTAATCGATGTTTTATAAACATCCTAGTATATTTGCAATGAAAAGTTGTCTCATTAGCCTACGAAACGCGCACAATCCTATTCTACCCTCGTCTCCTTGCTGGAAATTAAGAATGTCTGGCCTTTGACGAAACATTTTCTAAATTCAATTTTGAAAATTGTTTTTTAATATTCAGATGTTTTTATTATTTAATATTCTTCTTTTTTAATATAATTACTATTAACGTCTCAATTTCATCCTGCCCATCTGTATTATCGTTTTTACTTTCTTTTGTTTTTTTTTCCTTACTTTTTCAAAACTTTATGTAATAAGATGAAATTAGAATCAAACGATTTTATTCAATTAAATATGAAAAATACTGTAGTTAATTTTAGCCTCAAGATTTTTTGGGGATGACTACCATCTACCATCGACGTGCATGCATGAGAAATTGTGTGAATGTGGAGGAAGCGAAGGAAGTGTGTAAAGATAAATCTATTTTGCGTTCCGTTCTCTCTGCCTACCCCACTTGGGACAAGGCGTGAGGGTATAGTCTAGTATAGTTATATAATCCTTATGCCCTTATTATGCAGGTAGTTAGACTCGTCATACATGTAATATGCATCAGAATTTCAAACAGAATTTTCAAAAATCAAGAAGTTTATAAAATAGTTTAAGTAAAATAAAAAATTAAATCATTATATATAATATTTGTAGGAACGAATGTAAAGAGTCCGGATCTAAAACGTAATGTAAGAGGATGCTTAATTTTTAACAAAATCAAACTAAAAACTATCCTCAAATTTAGAGTGGCTAACGGGTTCATCGAATATTTTTTATTTATTTTATTTATTTATTCTTTACTGTACATTGATAACAAGCAAATTCACACAAAAATACATTTCAAACAAAGACAATCATACAATCAATATACAGAGGGCGAGTTTATCGCAGAGGCGCGATTTCTTCCAACTAACCCAATTTCATAAAACTTTCACATAAAAAAATCTTAAAGAAAGGAAAGAGGAGGTAAAAAGGAGAAGAATATGTAGGAAAAGGGACTAGGATACAGAAGCCATATTTTGTGTGATAAAATGCAGATTTTAGCAGACTTTAGCAGAAATTTTAGCAGACAAAATAGAATCAAGTTTTATTTTATATATTATTTATTCTTATTTAATAATTCTTTGCTGTACATTGATCACAATACATACAATTTTATAGAAAAATGCATTCAAATATATAATTTCAATATCAGAGGGTGAGTTTATCGTAGAGGGGTGATCTCTTCCGAATGACCCAATATACTGTGTAATATAATACTGTATAATAAAATAACTATTTATTATATAATGAAACCAATAACTAAGTTTTAGTAATCTAAATGAGTAGATGAGGTTGTCGCTATCTAGATGAAAGTGTTTCAGACTTTCAGAAGAAAGATGCTATGTTTTAATCTCTCGCTCTCTCTCGCCCTCTACGCTCCTCTCGGGAGCACAGGGCAGAAACCAGCCTCCTCCATTCAGAGCGTCTCTGCGCCAATTGCGTCACCTCTTTCCACGACATTCCCTGCGCTCTGATATCGTTGTCATAGGAACGGTGTATTGTGAAAGAGGGACGCCCGGGCCGACGGAACCCCTGCGACGGAAGAACAGTGTTCTTTTTGGCTGTTTGAATATCTACCATTAATGAAAATTATTCAGTGTTTAGAATACTTACAATTTTTTTATTGTTTAACCAGATTTGGGTGCAGATGACATAGCCAATCAGACATCTCAATTGTTGCTGACTGGTTGAACTAAGAGCCGATAAAGTATTGAACTTTATTGTTCTGGCGCCATTTAAAAGGGAGATCGCGATCCATTTGAGATCTGAAATATGAGATCCCAAAAATCGAACCATAGAAGCAAAGATGGTTGCTTCAATGGTTCGAATAAAGCGTTTCTCGATTGGTAAACCTTACATCGCGACAGTGAAAATGTTGGAATTGGTGAACGTTGTCCATGGACACCGAAAGTGATCACTTAAGCCAGCCTAGAGCCAATTCGTAAGCGTTGCGCCTTTCTCACTTATTCCAATTACATTTTGCACAATGTTTTATTGTGTAAACATGGTTTTCCAATCCAGATATCTGATTCAAATTTTCAACACAGTATCGATTACATTTAAATAATATAATTTTCAAACGACTGTCTTACATAATTCTCGTGTCCAAACTCAATATTTCTATTTCAATAGAAGGTGGCTTATTTCATTTCGTCGTTTGCTAAAATAAGACCTTCAGGACTTCAGCCGTGCCTTATATTTTTATTAAAAAATATCCTCATACAAATTAAGTATTTATCTATATAGGTCTACGGAAAATAATTTCCCTTACCAATCAACATTTTCGTATTCACCAATAAATTATTACCGAAATCCATTTTCCGAAACACTCAACAGCACAATATAACAGAACCACTTCGTATATTTCAATTATTATTATCTTTATCAAAAAAATAAAATATATAAGTAATAATAAATAAAGAAGAACCAAAGGCGAGAAAAATTGGCTTTGTTATTCTGAAGGCCTTTTATTATTATTATCATTATAATTAGGTAAACCTTCGTTCATTTTCTTATCTTTAGCTTACAGAGAGGAAAAAGGGCAACAAATAATTGGGCTTACGATGTACAACGTTAATTAAAGAAAAAGTGATGAATTATCATCACAAAGGAATAAAGCATAGATATATAAATATTTTTCAGTTCGTCTGTATGTTTATGTAATTAGGCACCCTCATTATCCTTTTTTTTAATATTTGTGTTAAGGACATTGAAAACATCATACAAAACTATTTATGTTTATACATAGGTCAAGACTTAACACGACATCTCCCAAAAGTGATGCAACCAGAGGAACGGATGTTCATGTTGTGTGACAAACCTAATCGTTTAATTAAGTTTGTTGTAATGTTTTGAGAATACCTGTTTTATATTGAATATTATTTGAAAGCTTATAGACAAGAGAGGGAGATCTATACCGGAAAACTTTCGTAATAATAAGTTTTCGATGGCTTTAAAGGTATTATTTTAAAAAGAAAATTGTATACGTAGATTGCAAGTTAATAGTTTAAAGTTGTAATTATTTCTACAATAGCAACAAAATAAAAAATTGGTATTAATAAAAGTATTATCCAGAGGAGTTCCCAGTAAATAATAGGTCTCCCATTATTTTTTGTCAGGTACATTGTTGGCAGGTATTCGTTAAACATCAAGTTTAAGACATTTAACATCTTAAGTTCAGCGACGAAGTATGCCACCCATCCTGAATGAACTTCTATTGGTGCAGATGGGATAACATACATGTTTTTTTTGTGTGCAGCTGATCTGCTGGCTACCCCACTAGTGGGAAATGCCGTGATAGTACCTATGTATTAATGAACAAAATATTATCTTGTACTATTCATCTTATATAAATAAATATCTTCGAAAAGTCAGTCACTTTAAAGTGGAGGACATGTCGCCAGATGTTTCAACTCTCGGTGGACGAAAAAAGTTTTGCAATGGCAGCCGAAAGCGGGCAAAGAAGAGTGGGAAGAGAGCAAGTATTGATGGTTAGACAATATTAGACGAACGGTGAGAGTTTGTTGGACGCAGTTTGCCTAGGATAGAGACTTGTGGAAGATCAAGGTTTTGGCCTGTGTCCAACAATGGATTCAAAACGGCTGATGATTATGATTTTGCTTATGTAATAAGAACTGGTATGAGGGAAATAAAAAAACTCCTTTTTTAAAAATATTTTTATTATTTTGAAGACAACAATGTCGGTATAAAAAACAAGCGCATTATTATATTCAATTATTAATTAATTTCTTCTCTTTCTTCCGCATTTTTTTCTCTGAAAAGTTGTTCTTGAAATTTTTTCGTAACTAATTATGTACATATCTAAAAATAATGAGAAGAAAAATTATTAAAATGAATATTATGAAATATATTATAATTCTATAGGATACGTACTATATACTGATGTAATATGTACTTTCTAAGGACTTTCTGTACAACCTACTTATTTATAATAAAAGCTTCCCTTATAATTTTCAAGTATTCCTGAATTAATACCACCTTTTACTTGTATTTCAGAATTCTAATTAAGGTACGATATATATAATAAGTATCTATGTAGGTTAGTATTTTACGGTTGGCGCCTGTTTGAGAAACAGGATTATAATTAATTAAGGAAAATCAATCTTTTTCTGTTTTATTTAATTTTTCATATAAAACATCAAGATGCTTTACGTAAGAAGATTACTAGTTCCATGGAGCACCCGACAAAAGACTGGTCTCCCACTCTTTACTGTACGTTAGCGAAAGTTTTGTTAAAAGTAAATAAGTTCGAAAAAATAAAAACATTTTTCATCTTTCACTGGCTCTGGCTCACACCAAACAGCAACTGGCTTGCTATTGCACAATACTCCAATTAATATTATACTGTTCTGTGTCAGAGACAATGTACCTGTCAATTTACATTGACAGTTCCGCACACCACCAGTAATATTCAATTTAGCAATGGGGTATCCCACGTCTCGTCTGATAATGAGAGCGGATGCTCTTGAAAACCATGATCGCGATCAATAAATTCACTGAGGAAGTAAATGTTTTATTTTTAATAATTTAACATGAACTTCCACCATTTATTTTCATTAGTTGATTGACAAGTACAGTGTCTCTGACACAGAACAGTATAATATTAATTGGAGTATTGTGCAATAGCAAGCCAGTTGCTGTTTGGTGTGAGCCAGAGCCAGAGAAAGATGAAAAATGTTTTTATTTTTTTCGAACTTATTTACTTTTTACAAAACTTTCGCAAACTTACAGAAAAGAGTGGGAGACCAATCCTTTGTCGGGTGCTCCACGGAACAGTGAAATACCTATTACATTATTAATCCTCTAACTAGGTATCTCATTTGTGATACTGTTATGCTGTGATACTATAGATTGGGAGATATATAAAAAAACTTTGAAAATATCCTTTATTTCTACATCTTATACTAAACACCAACTTGGTGTTCTCCATTATTTTTTTTCTTCCTGATCATTTTCTGACGACAACTTTACTTAAAATGTAGGTACGTATGGATGTAGGTTTCACTCTACTACGTTTCCGGTTCGTAACAGCCCGCTTCTTTTGTTTCACATCCGGTAAAAACACTCGTAGTACATTTTTCCTCTTTTTTTACGACATTCCCCTTCTCTTAAACTTTACATAATATCGTGTAAGATAATTCCCATGTTTCTATAGTTTAAAGTACCTAGGTAGACATAGGTATATCATATATCATTATATTTCGTAAGTATTATTATGTAAGTATTTCATATAAAAGAGATTGCATTTTGCTCAACAAATGGAAGAAATGAAAAAAGACAGAATCATGATGAAAATTAATCTCATTTTTCTCTTTACTGAACTTGAATTTCTAAAAACTTGCTGCAATCACAAAATATTTCTTCGAAATACTAAACTTATTGAATTGAATATTGCGAAGGGCAGTATATTGTCATGAAGCGCCGTGTAGGCTTTCTGAATCGATTGCATTATTTTATTTTCTTCATTCGTCCTTTTAACTTACCTCTCGAAAGCACGGAGTGTCGATTAATAGAATTTCCTCTTGTAATAATGTCACTACCCAATGCTCTTATCTAAATCAAATCAAGAAATATTTAAATATGATTTATAATATTGTTGATGACTCAAACAACTCTTTATTTTTTTTATTTTTTTATTTACATATATTCACGGCGTTAGCCTTTAACATGTTTACAATCAAATCAGAATAGAGAACAACAACATGACAAAAAAATTACAATTAATGTGTCGAATAAAAAATAGTAATACTGGTAAAATAAATGTATATAATACAATTCTTATAAATATGTCAAAATAAAATATTCAAACAAGTCATTTTAAGTAGAGGATTCATAAATATAAAGTCATACAAGTAAAAAAATTAGTAATGAGATAATTAAAAATTCAATGTCAAAAGAGGATAAATATTTAATGTCAAACAGGTATAAGTGTAAGTGAGATAATTATTATATGTCAATCCAAAATATTCAAATAGTCATTTTAATTAGAGAAATTATAATTGGAACATTGTTTAATAAGATTTTAAGTCAGATTAATTTAGGTCAAAGTGATATAGAAAGTATGATTAAATGATTGACTCAAAATTTACAACACTCGATAAAATGTTGAACATAAATGGGTAGATGATCAACGAGTTGCCCAATGTCATTTTAACATTTGGTTATATTGTTTGATTACGTCAGATTTATATTTGAGGAAACCATCGGCTATGATGTCTGCATATCCCTCCACCAGATTACCCAGACGATGGATCCGAACTATAGGAGAATGAAACATATAATTGTTTTTTGCATTATACTCATGGAACAGAGATGTCTGTCTGGTAGATCGGGTCGGGACATGAAACTGAATAAGTCCGAGCAGCTCTGGGGAGTCAACTATGCCATTTATTAATTTATAAAGGAAACTAAGGTCGGCTATTTCTCTACGGTTTTGTAAACTGAGTAAACCGAGCTCACTCATCAAGGCAGGATAGTCAATATTTTCCAGTGGTATACCCATTTTATAATTGATTAAATAATAATCTATACGACTGAATCAACTTCAAATCGACGGCCAATCTGAAAACAAAGCCCAAAACTCTCATTGCTTTGCCGACAATTTCCTCAATATGTATATTAAAAGTCAAGTTTTGTCTTAACAATAAAAAAATAAGGGATATCAAATAATTGGCCTAACGGTCTCTAGTTGGGGTATTTTTTAGTGTAATTACAACAGTAATTACACGAAATAAATACGCAGACAGTCTCCCACTCATATCCGTAAGTTTTCGAGTGTCCCGTGACTAAAATGTTAAAAAAAAAGATATTTTACTTTTTTAAGTCAGCGATGAGATCTACATATTAACTTACATTTATTTTAAATTTGATACTAAAACGTATGTATATCATTGTTCACATTATAATTTGTCATTTCATACTAGCTGTCCTACCCAACGAGTCTGGCTCTAATCATAAATTCTAAAACAAAAAAATATTATTATGTATAACGTATTATTATTTTTTCTTAGTACATAGTTGTACAGACAACGGAACATTTGTATTTTAGAAATATTACGGTTGTAGGATGCCAAGATTCTAATATGAAATCTCTCAACTATCCATGCACCAATTCTCTTGGTTGGTTGGCGAACCATTGTCTTACTAATCTTAATATATAAAATTATTTTTCTGTAGACAAAGAATTTATGTGTGACCATTGGCGTTGGACTATAGACCTAGGATATCACATGTAAAGAATCGAAAACTCAATCTAGTCAAAAATAAAGTAAAAAATTAGACATATTAGAATCGTTAGCATTAAATAATCATGTATTAGAATATAAATATATTACGGATATCCAGATCCCACCCATATCTTCCGTTTCTTCTAATCTCAACTCCACTCCCTACCCCACCCTCCCTACTTCACCTCCTCACCACAACATACCAACTGTCTATGAATAATATAGGTTATGTTAAGTTCTGAAGATGAAACGGTAAATTTCAATAAAAAGTTTACGCATTCGTGGCAGCATGGGTGTTACTGACATAAATAGCAAGCTAAAAGAGAGGCAACTAAGATGGTATGGTCACATAAGGCGAAGACCACCGGAACACATCGTTAACAAAATCATGTCAATAAATTTCCCTCAACATTCATCAAGAGGGAGACTAAAAAATATCTGAGTGTCACAATTTAATAGAATCCTGCGGAGAAATGACTTGATTGACGATAAAATAGCGAATAGATAGATAAATAACATTAGAACGAGAAGAACCGACCATAAATAGCCTTCAGCGGCATTAAGTTGGGATGTCATTTATTGTCATTTATCATTAAAATATTATTTGTTACTTATTATTATTGATTTATGATTGATTATTTAATCATGTTTTACCTGCTGATATTGTAATAATGTCTATCCTTGTTTTTAGTTACTTTGAATTATAATAATAACTATGCAGTGGATTAGGGAGACTCTGTGGTCTATATTGTATGTAACATTGATTCTTGTAATATTCCTGCAATGACTGTTTGTTCCTTGAAAGAGTTAATAAATAAATGTCAGGAAAGAGAAGAAGAAAATAGTATTATTGAATAAACTCGCTTTTTGACGGATAATTTTTTTTCACGACAAAAAAAGATCATGTTGTGTATTTTTTTCTAGATAGTCGCGCGCAAGTCTCTGGGTAATAAGCTGGTTTATTATAATAGTAATAATAATACCAGTTATATTGCTGTATTCTGACATTTTATAGACGTATGCAAATTTTCCAGATTTAGATATTTTGATATAATCCTGAAAGATTTATGACAGAAACAGAATATTGTTGTTATTATTATTATTATTTTTATAGTGGAACTGTCAACATTTCGTGTTTAGGATAAGTTTTACTATCCCAACATACAATGTATGGCTACCTCTTGTTACTCTCTGTAAGATATTATGAACATAAAGTTTTATTTTTTTTTGGCTCAAATACTGAACAGTATCCCATGTAATATAATATGAATATCACTAGTCTTATATTGTAGAGTTTAACATATTGACTGACGGTTTTTGGTGGAAGATTATGTTGATTGAATTTCACAATTTTTACAAGATTTTGTAAAATTTTGAATATGAGCATATTTTGAAATAAGACAAATTTATGTACGGAAAATCTTTTTCACCGTTATTTATACATTATTTCGTTACCTACACTTGCAAAGCGCACATGTAGGTACACTAATTATATACGTGCTCATACTTTGATTTGTATAATTAGTCAAGAAAAAGAAATAGATGATTAGATGACTTAATTAATTTATAGAAACATGAGATATTTATTTATTTGAAGCGCTACAAGCCGGATAAGACGGGATAACACTTTCAGCGACAATTTTGAGATTCGGGCTCATGATGTCATCATTGAGCACTGAATCGCGTAAAAGTGATGTATTTCTGTGTTTGTGTTAATGTTGATGAGAGGAAAATTGATCCAACTGATTTGTATATTGTTTTGACGTTGTGAATAGGTAATTGTATTGGTTTAATTTTGTATTGTGCTGGTAGATTTTGTTGAACGTTTGATGAACGTACATGAGAACTGAAAGTTTGCTATTTGTAACAAATTCTTATATGTGTATTGATATTTCTAGATGATTCTTATATGTGTGTTAATGTTATAATTGAAATCCGACCCTCCGCACAAGCATTTAGTTGCTTATGGAGGGAGCATTTTTACTGTGTGTTATATTGTTTTATTAATGCAATATCAATGTTTACTGTATATTTATGAATAAAATAAATATATTTAAAAAAAAAAAAAAAAAAAATTATATGGCTTTGGTCAATATGGTACCTACAGAACATATAAAAAAATATAAATCACAGATAAATAAGCAATAGAAATATTCCAACAGTCTTACATCCAAAGAGTGCACACTTCAGCAATGGCATATAAAACAAACACACATCTCATAATTTCACACGTACAATACAACCCATTCATACATCCAACATGTATGTTATTATTAAACAAAAAATAGGAAAATTTAAAAAAAAACATATTCCTAAATAGCACCTACCTACTCATTTTTTGTTATTTCGCTTTCACAATTTGTTGCCTAACAGGCACAAGAATAGACACCTCATTCACACAACTAACAGACTGTGAAAACTCTTCTTTGGAATCAACTGGGTTAGTTGGAAGACATCGCATTTTAGCGATAAACTCAACCTCTGTACATTGAATTGTATAACTGATATTTTCCATGATAAATGCTTTAATTTGTATTATTGTAAACAATGAAGAAGCGGCTTTCCTGGCTCCAGAACATTCAGAAGTGGACCGGGTTGAGAGGTGTGGAAGAGCTGTTTCGTGCTGTCCAGAACAGGAAGGATTTCTCCCAGGTGGTCGTCAACGTCGGGGAGACCCGACAAGACACGTAGAGAAAACGAAGAAACAATATACAGTGTAGAATAAAATAAATAAATAAGAAAAGTGTTCCTATGATAACGAATTGGTTTAGGCTGGTTGAAGTGCACTTTATCCATGGTACATTCATAAACTCCTGTTTCAAACCACTATACCTATTCGACATTTGTTCAGAATACATGTCAACACAAGTGTGAAAATCCAGTGAAATGTGAAAAATACTTTTAACACTAAAATAAGGGATTGGAAAGGGGGTGGGGAGATTAAGGGTATGATATTCATCATATATATTCATTCTTTTATTTATTTATTTATTTTACAATCATATACCAATAGGCACAAAATAAAGGTTATTACTTAAGCGATGAAAAAAAAATATGATCAATGCTGCACCCTATTACAGGCATAAATTTAGTATAACTTGAATCACTCACCCCCACAGCCCACTCCCACTCCAGTACCCCCGAAGCATCCAATGTACATCTAGAACCCGAGAGCTTCGGGAGGTCCCCAGACACAACAGGGAAGAGCCCGATAGACAAGGTCCCAGGAAGAGTGAAGCCCAAAAGTACGCGCAGATGTCTATACCTTTTTGCTGGGAGTTTCGGGTGATGGATACGTTATACAGCGCCCTTGAGGTCATGTTATGAGTAAACGGCGCATTACAAATTGTCCATATATATATACAGTTGCAACTTATTAATATGTATTCTACAATACTCAACGTAGAGTAGAACTCCTATAAGAGTGCCCCGCTCATAGGTAAATGATTAGGTACTAACAAATCCTTCAGTAATGAGTGTGCTAAACACACCAAACAATGCACCAGCCAATAACAGTGATGCTACTCGGTTACTAATACAATCACGTGTTTTGTAATACACATTACCTGTGACTGTGCGCGTAGCGGTGCTAGTGCACTTTTAAAAAAAATTATGTCTAAGATGTTTAAAAGTATTTTCTCTGAAGTAATCCATTGAAAGAGCCAGGTGTTATATTACTAAGAATAACAATAACCCTCAAGTAAACTAAGCAATCTATCATAATATTACGTCAAGTATTATTAACACAATGTTTGTATGGAATTAATTATTTATTCAATGATACCACTTTACTGACAGATGCTTACAACACAAAAGATGTATCTACCTGTTTGTTTGAATACCAAAATCAGTCCATAGAGTCGTCGGAACTGAACAGGTCTCACCCACTATTTTTTGTAAGTTTTCGGATGTCTTGTAGAAGGAAGAAATTTGTAAAACATTACGAATAAGACATCAAGTTTCTTCAACAGTGCGATGAGGTGTGTTATTAGGTACTTTTTTATTTTATTTTGTCGTAATATTTTATGCAAAACCTAAGCTTAAGCCGTGGAATACCCGGCGAAGAATTGGTCTCCCATTTTATTATTATTATTATACCATCACGGCACATCCCACAAGTGGGGTAGCCAGCAGATCAGCTGCATGTAAGAAACATGCAAACTGTCCTCTCCGTGCCAATATAAAATCAAGACATTCAGGATGGGTGGCAAACCTCATCGCTGAATTTAAGATGTAAAATGTCTTAATTTTTTCGAACACCTGCCTTTTACAGGACACTCGAAAACTTACGCAGAAGAGTGGGAGACCAATTCTTTACCGGGTGCTCCACGGGATAAATGGGGTCTCCCATTCTTTTCCGTAATTCTTCGAGTGTCCTGTAAAAGGCAGGTGTTTGAAAAACATACAATTTACTTCTTAAATTCAGGAATTTGTCCACTGGTAACCACTCTATCTCTATACCCTCACGTCAAGTCCCAGGTGGGGTAGGCAGAGAGAACGGAACGCCATATAGATTTATATTTATATACTTCTTTCGCTTCCTCTTCATTCATCCAGTTTCTCAAACTTGCACGACGAATTCTCTTGCTCAACACGCGGCCGTCCTTAAGAATTTGATCCACGTGATCAAGCCACGTGGTTCTTGGACGATAGGGCTTCCTCACATTCCATCTTTCATATAAATAGGTACATCCTCTTTGTCATCCTTTCATCGTGCATTCGCTGAACATGTCCAGTTCATCATAACTTGTTTACACGCATTCTGTCCACAATACTCCTCTCAATCCGCTCATTTTCTTAATATTCTCAATTTCCAATCTATCACGCCGTGTTTTACCAACAATTCTTTTCAGCTATCGCATTTCCACTGAATTTATTCCACTTTCGTCCTTCGTAAATCATGTCCAAGTCTCGCTTGCATATATACCTAAATAGACTCGAATGTTGAAAAAAGTCATATCTCTCTTTACTAACGAATTTGAAATTAGCCATAAATATGTATAATAAACTAATAATTCATTATTCTATCACGAACTCACGTATTTCCATGCTTTTAAAAGTACTTATACTAATTTATAATAATATTCTAATAATTAAAAACAATGAGTCGACAAATAATACACTTAACAAAAGCTATGGCAGGAAAATGAAGAATGATGTTCTCAATTATGAAATTTCAACACCATACAACTCACAATGCTGGTTGCCTGTCAGTGTAGGTACATCAAGATAACTTTTCGATTGTTACAATCTTGACATTGTTCGTGAATTAGTACTGAGTGACTGGCAGAAACTAATTATTATTTCTGCTAATTTAGAAAGCCACTCCTTTACTTTAGTATTTTGACCTGTTTTCTGAGTGCTGTTATTCGTGATCCTTTCTGAATTGGCCTTTATCTTCCATCAGATGCAAAGTGCTAATAACTTAAAGTTTTATACTGAAGACTAAACAAAGATTAAACAAAGCTGACTGATTACTTTGTTATGAATAATAAAATCTATTTATCTATACCGTTGTGGCATCTTTCTCAAGCTGGGTAATCAGCAAACTACTCGCACGTTACGATAATTGTATCGGCATTAACTTTGTAACACTTGAATAATATTTATTATTACCTACACATATATAATAGTTTCTGTTACAAGCGAGTATAACTATTTTACGACCGGTTTCGCCGTTGATCTATAGGTACGATCAGCACCTGATGATGCGAATTCGGAGTACACGAAACCGGTAGTGCGTTAGTTATACTGTATAGTAACACTAAACTTTAATAAAAAATATTATTCGTTTTATGTGTGTTTCTCCTTTTTTTCACGTTTTATGGATATGTTTTACTAATGTTCTGACAGGGTTTTCTTTTTTTTTATTAACTATTGTATTGTTTTGTTATTTTGTTACAATGTAACTCACTTTACAACACGAGATTATCTTTTTTGAAGTTGAGCCATTAAAATATAATGTTTTATTTATCTGTATTTGCTAACTATGAAAAAGTTAGTAAAAAGTAGATAATTATTTTTTTTATATAATCAACAAGTTATTATTCTTCCTTTCCGTATCATAAAAACATAAAATTTCCAGTAAAGGTGACATACTCTATCTCTTACACGTTTGTTATCTTATTTGAATACCTGTCTTTTACAGGGCGCTTGAAAATTACCAATATAAAACGTAAGTCTTAATATTTGTAGAGAAATCTACAGCAAAAACTTTTATAGTTTAGAAAAACTGTTAAGAATTCAATAATGCTCCTATAACTATTTGCCTTCTAAGTAACATTATCCAACATACAATATAAGATATTATTTTATACTGAGTTCTCAAATAACAAATTCCAGTTACAAAGACAGACTAGCAATAAGCACTTTGAGGGTTTCAGTATGTTTGAAACATGATCCGCAAACGATCGAGGGTAAGCACTAGTAAAGTGTTTTAGGATCAATTGATCGTATACAACCTGTGTTATAATATTTATTAATCGCTAGGGTGTGATTAATGTTGTATAAAATCATCATAGAATATTATTAATTATAGTCAATACCTACAATGCTTTCCAATTAAGTATGTATAGTACATTCATAGCAACACCCCATCAAGTCGTTTTCCTCGAGAGGTATATAAAAGGAGTTGAGTAAATAACTCTTGTTTTGAAAAACGCTTTTTGTATAACAAAACAAATCAGATATCTCGATTGCAGAACCATGTTTACAAAACGTAACATTGTGCAAAATCTAATCGGAAGAAGTGAGAAAGACGTCCCAAAGCTTACGAATTGACTCTAGCACGGACAAACGTCACCAATTCCGCCATTCTTACTGAAATTATATAAGGTTCACTAATCAAGAAACATTTTATGCAAACCATAGAAGCAAACCTTTTTTGGGATCTCATTTTTCAGATTTTAAATGGATGGCGAGCTCCCGTCTAAACGGCGCCGGAACAATTAAGTTTAATACTTTATCTGCAGTTCCGATTGCTTTATCTGCAGTTAAACAATAAAAAAAATCATTAAATATTGCTTTTATGTATAATTTCTCATACGAATTCATTGTACTCAGCACGTGTTCATCCGGTGATGATGAATGATTTAGGCGAACATTTAACAAAAATTGTCACCGCGTAGGGAGAAAATTGTATTGTCATGTTTTCTTAAACTATTATTACACAAAAAAGTGAAAACCGAAAGCAAATAAAAAAAGCTTTCATCACGAAAGCATGGCAACTTTAAGAAGTCTAGTCCCGCCTCTGATATAAACATATTATTACTCTTACAATAATATACACACAAGATGGCGCCCTTGAGGTCATGTTATGAGTAGGTAAACGGCGCTTTACAAATTGTCTATATGTATGTGTACAAATATATACAATGTACAGAAAGGAGCGCCTTTATTAACTTCTACATACAATCTCCACCACATTAGGTACTTGCCAACATACTTCTAAAACATTCTACCCTTTCTTACTTTACTAACTAACTTTTCTCCTACATTCTCCTATCGGCCAAACTACCTCTATTCTCTTAAACATATTAGTCTCCCATTAACATTGTTGTATGAAAATTACTTACAACACCTACATCTTGCTTATAAAGTTTTGGGTATAAAACTTTTCAACACAATACAAATCTACGTATCTTTATACGTATATTTTTTTAAAGATATGTAAATGATGAAATTATAAGGTCAAATATAAATGTAAAGAAAATATACAACACATAAGGACAATTTACACAGATTGAGCTAGTTCCAAACTAAGATTTCACGAATCTTGTATTATGGATACTAACGTGATGATACACTTATAAAATCCACCAAACACGTAAACATTTGAAAAAGGACATTTTTCATTTTGTCCTGGCCGGGAATCGAACCCGGAACGTCGTGACTCAAAGGCACGAACGTTATTTCTGTGTCACAATAGCTGCCAATTTATTTTACCTTATGAATATCAACAACAATTTGTTTCAAAGCCACCATAAAAGTAGGACACGTTTCTTAGAACTATCTATTTATATAATTATGCCATTTTGCACTAGTGGGACAGCCAGCGACTAAAGGAATGTTATGAATGTTAGAATGCATGTAAAAATAAAGCGTACATAATGGGTGGCAAACCTCATCACTCAGTTGTATAAAGAGTTCGAGTTCGTCGGTAGCCTGGAGGTAGAGTCTCGGCCTTGTGAACAAGGGGTCCGTGGTTCGATACCAGGTGCCGGCAAACTCCCCTTTCACGACACAAGCTTTTAGTAGCTTACTGTGAAAGGTGTATAAGGTTGTATATGGGTTTATGACAAAAACCCAGATATATGTTTTTTTAAAAAAAAGATGTTTAGCATTTTACACGTGACGCTTTGTGTATGTAAATTTTACCATGAAACTAAAATATAAGGTTCAGAAAAGACAACATCACCTTATTTATTAGTGTTTTGGACGGGACCTGAACTCGCAACCCATCCATTTCGTGAGGCGTGCTTTGTTTAATTAAGCTACCAGGAGACATACAGAATGTTCGAAATTCTCCCTTATATACCACAATGATAGTTTCACGAGTAAGTATTGTTCTAGCATACCTATAAGTATATGAGTATCTCTTGCTGGATATAATCGTGTTTTTCGAATGAATGACCAACTTTTATAGAGGACATTTGAAAAATTTAATAAAAAGAGGAACACCTATTTCATTCAAGGGATCTCCGTGGATAATAATAATATTTCGTAGAAAATTGATCTCCCACTCTTTTCCGTGAGTTTGGGGTGTCCTGTAAAAGGCAGGTGTTGAAAAAAATAAACGTATTTTACATTTTAAATTCAGCGATGATTTTTGCCACCCATCCTAAACGCCTTATTTTTTCTCAGGATGGAGAGGACACCTTGCATATTTATTACATACAGCTGGTCTGCTGGCTCCCCCACTTGTGGACAATCCATGATAGTATGAAATTATAGTTGTAGTATTAGGTCAAATAATAAATGCTGCTTAAAATTTCGAGCAAAACTTTCACTGATATTTATTTTCAAGTCCATAGTAGTAGGTAGTAAGTTAGTTATTAGTTCCATTATTTCCAACTCTCCTGTACTATATCTTTCTCAGTATGAAGACTTATGTGCTTGTTATTTGTTTATAATTAAAAGGGGAACTAAACTAATTCGGAACCCGGCCCGGCCCATATTGTATTCAAGTAAAAGTAGTTTCCCTAATGAGAACATAATAACGTCTTATTACAACTAAAGAACAACAAATAATTAGTTCTAAATAATACGAGTAAAAGCTCTGTAAGTAATTATTTTATGGATTTTATTGTAGGCAAAATTATATTTACAATGTATGTATATATTTAAACAACAATACACAACTTAAGCCTTTTCATTCATTTATAATTTATTCAATGAAAGTCATATTTTTCGAAAAACGTTACGTTTAAGGCACGTTATTCATTTAACTTTCCACTTTGAACATGTTCAGTTCAGCGATGAGGTATGCCACCCAGCCTGAATGTCTTGATTTCATTGGCACGGAGAGGACGACTTGAATGTTTATACCAAGCAGTTTGTTCGCTGGCTATCCTGTGATGATATGAATGAATGGATTTAATGAACATTCTACGATAAACTTTTCGGTAAATAATTTGGTTATTTATCCATTCAATTCTTATTGATTATTATGAACGAAATTACGGCAACACTCCCACAAGACGATTGTGCAAAGTTTAATACACTTATGACAAAATATGTAATAACAAAACCAAAACATAATATTAAGTTAGTATATTTCAAAATTAAGATTACCTATTGAAATCGATCAATATGCAGTAATCATGATACTTTCAGTGGATTTTGGACAAAGTTCTTATTCGATGCAAATTGTATGAATATCTTTTTGGACACCCAAGGAAGACATGGTCCAGGGTCTCCACATCAATATGTATGTGATCAAATTTATTTTGAATAGTTGGATAATTCTTGTTGAATGACGCAGATTATCTAGCAATTACATAGAACTGTAAAGCAATTGCCTAAATTGTACATGTATTTACAAAATTTAATAAGTAGGGGAGACCGGGTATGGTTGTCTCACGGGTAGGTTGTCACAGCGGCCATTGTAGAAAAACGAACAAACAAATGCGTTCATTGATTGGCGTAGAAAGATCGCATGATCAATATCTCTCTCCCCACTTCACTTCAGTCCGCTCTGGAGTGCCACACCGGACGTACGTGCGTTTGTTTTCTTTGTACATTAAAAGTAATTTTTTGAAGGTCTATTTCGACTCTCGTAAGTATACTTGAATTTTGTATAGTAATATATTTTTTCACATATTTAGAATGCTAAATTTGTATTTTATGACAATGTTTCATCACTTTTTTAAATAAATATTAATTTTAGTTTATTTTGGAAAGTTATTTTCTAAAACGTGTTATGGGGCAGGTTGTCTCAGTTTTTTTGGGGCTGGTTGTCACATGTGACAACCAGCCCCATGGATGTGTGTTGTCTTTTTTTATTGGCTTTTCAGGGTTTTGCTACAAAAACGTCCATTTGTTTCAGAACCAGTCATAAAAATGCCACGAAATTACAAAAGGAAGTCTGCTCGAGGACTTGTTTCACCAGCATTGATGCTGCGTGCTGCAAGAGAAGTGAAAAATCATGGCAAATCAATAAGATCTGTCGCGAAGGATTTTGAAATTAATTATCGCACTTTAACAAGGTATTGCAAAAAATTTACGTCAGAAGAGATAAAAAATATGGCGGTATTGACACCATTCACAAAAATAGGATACATAAAAAACAGACAAATTTTTACTGACGAACAGGAAGAAGAATTGGAAAAATATATAGTTCAAGCCTCAAACATTTATTTCGGATTGTCTCCCAAGGATATTCGGAAAATAGCATTTGAGTTAGCCATATCCAATGAGTTGAAAGTTCCAAAAACTTGGAAATCGAATAAGCTGGCTGGCTCAGATTGGTTTACATCATTTTTAAAGAGACACTCTTCTCTTTCCATTAGAATACCTGAAGCCACCAGCTTGGCTCGAGCCACCAGTTTTAACCAACACAATGTCAGAAATTTTTTTGAAAATCTTGAATCTGTAATCAAACGACATAATTTTCAACCACATGACATGTGGAATATGGACGAAACTGCAGTGACTACGGTGCAGAAACCGAACAAAATTGTTGCCAAAAAAGGATTAAAACAAGTTGGTGCTATTACTTCAGCCGAGAGAGGCACATTAGTCACCCTAGCTGCTGCTGTTTCGGGAGGTGGCAATTCAGTTCCACCCTTCTTCGTTTTTCCGCGAGTGCATTTTAAAGACCATTTCATCAGAGATGGGCCAATTGGCTGCAAAGGAGGAAGTAATCCTTCAGGTTGGATGACAGAAGAACTATTTGTTGTTTTCCTGAAACATTTTCACACCCACGTGAAATCAGCCAAGGAAAAACCATGTCTTTTGCTGTTAGACAATCACAGCTCTCATCTATCCATTGAAGGACTAAACTTTGCGAAAGAAAATGGCATTATAATGCTATCTTTTCCACCCCATTGCACTCACCGCCTGCAGCCATTAGACAGATCGGTTTATGGACCTTTAAAAAAGTACATCAATAGCGCTATGGATCAATGGATGATAAATCACCCAGGACAACATATGACGATTTATGAAATACCAGGGATAGTCGCGCAAGCTTTTCCATTGGCAGCAACTCCATCAAATATTCTCGCAGGGTTTAAAAGCTGTGGAATTTGTCCATTTAATCGGGACATATTTCAAGATCATGATTTCATGCCGTCGTCTGTCACAGATAGACAATTGAATACGGTTGTTGACGACGTAATTGTATACAATGCTGGAGAGAATCAAGGCGATAACTCTTATCTTAATCGTTGTATAATACCTAAAGACCATTATTCTGATCCTAATGAACTTGCAATGACTCCATGTGATATTTCAAGTCTTGATGATCCTGCACCGACTCAAAATGGTAACTCTAGTCCTAATCTTTGTGTAATGACACCACAAATTTTGACTGCCTGCCCAATGCCAGAGCTATTGCTGCAATGTCGAACTACAAAAGAACCTTTGGCAATCACTAATCCTAATCCAAGTGATTCTTTGATTGTATCTCCGCAAGTTTTGAAACCTCTACCAAAAGCTCCTCCGCGCAAGTCGCAGCAAGCTGATAAAAGGAAATGTAAATCAGCAATCTTAACAGATACACCGGAGAAGACCTATTTAGAAGAGAAAAAAAAGGGACAAGAAGCGAAAAAAAAGATTATATCAAAACGTATATTCAATAAAAATAAGGAAAACAAAAAGGTTTCTAAAGGAAAGAAAATTAAAAGAAAAGCAGTTGATGACGACGAAAACGAGAAAGACGATGAAGAGTTTTGCCTGGTCTGCTTGTCTCCATACTCTGCTAGCAAGTCTAGGGAAGTCTGGATTCAGTGCCAAGATTGTAAGTTTTGGGCTCATGAAGCTTGCACACCTGGACTACCGAATTACCTTTGTCAAAATTGTGTTTCTGATTATTCAGACTGATTTTTTAGACCTTATATAATTCTGTTAGTTTTATTTAAAAATATCGCATCTTAAGAGCTTTACGATGCACCTTTTTTTTCGTTACCAGAATTATATGTTCATTTGCTTTCAAGCTAATATTATGTTGTTTTATTTATGATTAAGATGTTTTTGTTATTGCTTAATGTTTTTTTATTATGAATAAAAAAAATGTTGTTGTGGAATGTTTGTTATTATGAATAAGATTATTTTTTATTATAAATAAGATTTTATTATTATTGGTCAATGTTTTATTATGACTAAGATTATTTGTTATTGCTTGATGTTTTTTTTTAATATGTTTAAAAAAAATGTTATTGTTTAATGTTTTTTTAGCTGAACAAGATTATTTTGTTATTGTTTAATGTTTTTTTATGAATAAAATAATTTTATTACCGTTGATGTTTCTTATTATGTAAAAGATTTTTTTATTATTGCTGTTGAATGTTCTTTTTTACTGTGAATAATTTTTTGTTATTTTTGTTGGTACAATTAGATACGTCCAATATTTTATCATTAATAAAAGTACACATTTGATTAAAATTAGGATTTCTTTTTATATCTCCTCTTTAACTTACTTCGTGACAACCTACCCCATACACTGTGACAACCATCCCGGACACGGGGTCAAAAGTCACACTTCTCATTTTCCACGAAAATTGTGATATTTTCTCAATTGGTGAAGTTGAAAGAAAACTATTTATTTAATTTGAAACTAGAATAAATACACTATCCATTGGTATTTAAATGTCATTGGTAAACTAAGTAAATATGCATCAAAAATGCAAATGAAAAAAAATGTGACTTCCAACCCCGGTCTCCCCTAGAACAGTTTTCGTATCACTTCCCTTTACAAAAAAGGCGAATTAATGAAAAATACGTTAGAATTATATTTCTAACTTCAAAGTGAAGGACCGTAGACACCATATTTATATGTATATTTTCTCAAGATAAAATTATTTCAATGGTATGTATGTATAACTTTTCGAGTGCACATTTTGTATAATAAAATATGGACACAATGTGTTTGAAATAGGTCTTTTCATAGCTGTTGAGATAGGTTTCATTTTCGTTTAGGTAGAGAGAGATAGAGAGAGAGAGAGAGACCCTCATAAAAATATGAGAGAAATATTATATATAGTATATATAATAATATTTTCACATTAAAATAATAATGTGTTTTCTGTCCCATATGGAAATTTATGACCTTTGTTGTTGGATAGTTGCTGACATTTTGACCTTTTATATAAAATAATACATACTATTATGATTATTAAAATAAATGTATAGACAACAACAGCGATGTTTTCCTTTTCTTCTTCAGTCATTTTGCGTGTATTTTTTGACATAAGCCTCCTCTTTAGCATTCCATTCCCTTCTGTGTTAAATTCTTATTTAGTATATCTTTTTTCTTTTAAAAGCGGTTTGTATACTGTGTGCCAGTTTCATAAAGATAAAGTCTATACCACTATTGTTAAACCCTGATGTCGTATTCATAGTGGGGTAGGCAGAGAGGAACAAACGTTGTATAGATATATCCTTACATACTTCTTTTGCATTCTACATGCATCTACTTCATACAATTTTTCATACAAGCACGTCGATTTCTCTTACGCAACAAACAAACGTCCTTGAGGGTTTAATCTACAGGATCGAGCCACGTGGTTCTTGGACAGTCGTGCTTTCTCACACCCCCTATTTTTCAGATACAAAGATAAAGTTCGACGTGTTGAAATTCTTTTAGTTACTAAATTTATAAGGGTATATGATTAAAGCCCGAGGATGCAAAAAGCATTGCTGCTGACAGGAAGAGCTGGTCAGAATTGGTTCAAGACCCACGGGGGGCACCCACTGCCGTATATAGGCTCCATCCAGGTGTATGACTTTATGCAGCAAGGGCTCCATAAGTAAGCAAGGTTACGAGTATTACTAGAATTTTTTTATGCGAAAATCAAAAATAATCCTTTTCTTTTTTTTATTGAACTGGTCGTAAAGTTATTTATTTTATTTCGTTTAACTATATACGATAATTAACTTATTTGAAATGTGAAGTCACATCCTATACATAAATTCCTTGGAATAAAATGTAAGTTTCTCACAATTTTTTATTGGCTTCCCAGTGTGCTGTAAAAGGCAGTTACCTCTTCGCTAAACATAATGAATGTTACATAATTTTTTCCAAGAGTCTTATATTTTTTTCGTAGCACGAAGAGAGGAACACGCAAACTTCATAATTTTACACTAGTTTGATGATGAGACCGGATGCTCTCGAAAGCCGTCTCTTGAAATTCAGCGATGAAGCATGTCACACAATATAAATGTCTTTAGAGCTACATGTTTATAACTAGCAGTTAGTTCGCTGGCTGATGGCCGGTTTCAATAACCTATCTATCCGTGACTGTCGATTGAAATGTATGATTAAAAATATAGAACACAATAAATTTCAATCGACAGTAGCAGATAGCTAGATTATTGAAACCGGCCATAAGTCACTTGCGGGATGTGTCGTTATGGTAGGTATATTAGTAGCACTAGTAGCATATACTACGCCTAAAAAATGGTATCATCATTAATTAATCAGAAATATTTGATTGTATCACTGTATTGCGTAAGAGGAACCGACGTGCGTATATGAGAAACTGTTTGAATGTGGAGGAAGCGAAGGAATTGTGTAAAGATAGATCTGTTTGGCGTTCTGTTCTCTCTGCCTACACCACTTGGGACACGGCGTGAGGGTAAAGTATAGTAGTATAGTTTCACTGTGTTTATGAGAGGAAACATTAGTGTTTTCCACGAGTATAAACAACAGTACAAACCTTCCATTTATTTGAGTAGGTACTAAGATATTTGAGAACTTTTGGTACTTAATGATTTACCATATTAGCTTCGCTTCGTTTACTTTTTGTACCCTCAAAATATTCCCTGTACCATTTTGTGTTTTTGGAACATTTTCATGACATTTATGTGGGAAATAACAGTTCCTATAATAAAAACCCTTCGTGGTACATACTAAATTTTATTAAAACCGTACTATAATATGTATGCATTTGTTTTATACTAGACTTTAAATCCTGCTTTGGTCAAAGCACAATAAAAAAAATGTTAAAAAAGCACTACAAGTAGATACGTAATACCGACCTTTGTAATAGATTTGAAACAACTAAAATCCGTTATATGCGTTTATTAGATTTGACAGTTTAATATAATAAGTCTATGATCTTACTGACTTGGTTTTTTTCTACCTTTTGTTCACAAAGGAATGAATATTTTTTTTGCAAACAAATACTTCGAATATTACCTACTGTTTATATTATATACTCTGTTATATACGAAAACTAATACAAACGAATTATATAAATTACAATATTTTAAAGAAGCATTGTGAATGATATATAAACTTTCCATGCAAACTTTGAGACATGCTAACTGAATATGTATCATCATTTTTCAAAAAACGAATAAGTAATTAAAGCGATAAGATATAATTTTAAACAAATATTAATTAATGTTTTCGGTAATAAACCCGATAGATGGGTGATCGTTTAGAA
Organism: Athripsodes cinereus; assembly: GCA_947579605.1. Classification (NCBI taxonomy): domain Eukaryota; kingdom Metazoa; phylum Arthropoda; class Insecta; order Trichoptera; family Leptoceridae; genus Athripsodes; species Athripsodes cinereus. Next base: position 20,251,757 of record OX388317.1, on the reverse strand, counting down.
GACATTTTTTTGATACTAAGTGATTTGGTCAAGGCTACATTACAAAAATATCATTAATTTAAATTATATTATTCTCTTTCAACTTACTTTGCACATCATTACAGCTTTTGGCCAATGCGATGTGCAAATAGATTAATGTACAAACGAACTCAAATATTGTGCATGTGAAGATTATTTTTTAGAATTTTCCTATTCCACGACCAATTCACAAAACTGAACGATAATTTGAATAAATAAATAAAATAAATAACTTACAATGACGATGTTGTTGTTGTACAAATAGCTTTTGCTAAGTATGCATTTTTGATGGAGCAAGACTAAATTATTATATGTGGTTTATATGAAATGAGGCTCTTATGCGAATAAAGACAGGAATATTAGGAAATTCTATTTTAATTTGTTTTTGGAAAATGTTTGCTTTTACAGACTATTGCAAAAATTTGGAAAACATAAATAAATACTTATGCCCCGTGGAATTCCCGGTAAAAAAATTAACTCGCATTCTTTTCCGTTAGATTTCGTGTGTCCTGTAAAAAGTGGACAAGACATTTAAAAACTTAACTTCAGAAATGAGGTATATTACCCATCCTGAATTTTGGTCTGGACAGAATGACTCGCAAGTTTATGTCACGTAGCTGTTCCGCTGGCTACCACACTTGTGGGAAGTGTCGTCATGGTATAAATGAGTAAAAATAAATATGAGCTTATTCGTAATAAGAATTCCTGCAGTTGACTTTTTACATATTTCAATCCCGAATATTTGTTTTTCTTGCAATTTTTCTTATACCATTTGACTATCCTACTTCAGGTTTTGTATATTTATCGACGTCATTTTTACAATTAGTCATTGCATAAGGTATGTAAGTTTAACACATTACACTACCATGTAAGGTTAAGAAAAAACAACGGTTATTCGGCAATGCCTCAGACGGGACTTAAATCTGCAACCCATAATTTCCGCGAGGTGTGCTTTAATACATACATTTTCCATCTGTTTACGTCAAATGAAATCTTATAGATACTCAGTAATGAGGTGAGGTGAGATTACATATTTTAAAGTTTTTATTTTTATTCCTCCACCAATGATCTTCCAATTTCTCTATAAACGCGCTTAGATATGCGAGAAATATTGCCATTTTGAATTTTTAAAATACGTGTTTTCAATAAACAAAAATAAACAGTTGACAATAAGATGTAAGCTTTTACTGAAAGCACTTACATTTGCAATATGTATATAAGTTTAGTATACACCAAAGTGTTAGAAAATAAATATTATTATTCGTCCTGCCATAAGTTGCGAAAGAGCTTTTTCCAAATATCATGATTTATATTCATGGAGAAATATTATATCTATTTATCTACCTTCCTACGTAGGCAAAAAGGAAATGAAACTTATTGATTCCAGTTTTGTGATGTATGATAAGAAGCTCACATATTTATCCAACTTACATATTATTGAGTAACGCAAAGGAAACCCAAACATATCTCTTATATCCAATGAAATTCAAAATATTTAGGTATATCTAGCTTCGTACCCAGTTTCATATGGGAAATTATGTTAACATATTTCTCTATGGAACTGTTTGTAACTATTTTAGAGTAAAGAATGAATAAATAAATAAAATAATTAGTCATTAAATTGACAATTTAAAAACACAAAACTGAAATGAATCATTGAATTTTGAAACCCGAGTCACTTTAATAAAGTGCGAGTAAAAACTAAAAAGTGTACCTACTATTTATTATTTAATTCTATGGACACGTAGTAGAATTCTATATTTTTTAGGTAAACTGAATCAAATGTTTCTTTCTACTTTAAATTATTTAAATTTATTGTTTGTAATATATTTTACATAGTAGAAAGAAACACTTGTTTCAATTTACCGAAAAATCGAATTCTTAATTGAATTAATTTAAATAATATAAGACGTTCTGTGTTCATTCTCCGTTGGATGACTTGATTTTGCAAGGCTCTGCGTAATATATTTATTTAGATAATAATTAAGGTGAACACATGTTCTTTTACACAGGAGTATGTTTAAAGATACTTGTATAAAGAAGATATTGGCTGATTCACGTTCACAAGTATGACTTTCAAAGAGATGGTAAGATATCTAATCTTCAGCATCGCAATAAAGAATAAATTCTGAAATAGCAGATCAATGATAGAGAGAAACAGAAGAAAAAAGAAACAAACATGAGAAGAAAGAAAGAATGCTATTTATCTGAAAGAAAGCATGTAAGCTTAACTTTATTAATTAATTAATATTCAATAAATCCAAATTAAAAAAAAATATGAAGACACATTGATTTTTTGTTCAGTCAGCTTTTGGAGGAACTTTTACTGAAAAAGCAGTCTGAGATGAAAAAGTTAAAAGCTTTTAGTAATAGTGAATAAACAAGTAACTATGTGCAAGAGGCATTTTGCAATCTATTTTTTTAAGTACGAAAAGCTTACATAATTCATTTCATTTTATGTAGAACTGTATTGTCATATGAAATAAGTACTACTCGAAGAGAATTAATAAAGATGGAACGTTTTGAGTGGGAGTACAGAAAATATACTGGCTTTAGTAAATTCCGGATTTCATTCATAAATGTGCGTTTTGGAGTTTGGTTTATGCGTATGACCCTTCAGTTATTCAAAGTTACCTATAGTATGTATGTAAAACATCCTCCAAAGAATATTCATATATGTATCTTAATACCAAAATACTATTTATGTAGGTATGTATTTATCTGCAAACTTTCAAAATTCCGGATTTTATTCATAAATGTGCGTTTTGGAGTTTGGTTTATGCGTATGACCCTTCAGTTATTCAAAGTTACCTATAGTATGTAAAACATCCTCCAAAGAATATTCATATATCTTTATACCAAAATACTATTTATGTAGGTATGTATTTATCTGCAAACTTTCAAAATTCCGGATTTCATTCATAAATGTGCGTTTTGGAGTTTGGTTTATGCGTATGACCCTTCAGTTATTCAAAGTTACCTATAGTATGTAGAACATCCTCCAAAGAATATTCATATATCTTTATACCAAAATACTATTTATGTAGGTACTTATTTATCTGCAACTTTTATATTTATAATCTTCGGGCACCATATTTCCCAAGTAAAGTATTTTTGAAATACAGCTTACACATTTTTTTGTTGGAGAAAATATTTATATCTTCAGTACCTACTTATTGATTTGTATATATCTTAAGGTGTTCTCTCCATAAAAATAAATAAATCTCTTCACAGGAAGATATCGCTTAGTTTTTTTTTTTAACTAGGTATCTTTGTTTTATACAACATACTTAGCAAATTCCCTAACACTACAATTCAACAGATTTCTTCACAAAGTTAATTATTGTTAGTATTGCAATTTAGTGTAGTTCTATCCCATGAAGCACCCGATAAAGAATTGGTCTCCCACTCTTCTCCGTAAGTTTTCGAGTGTCCTGTGAAAGGCAGATGTTCGAAAAAAATAAGACATTTTACATCTTAAATTCAGCGATGAAGTTTGCCACCTCTCCTGAATGTTTTGATTTTATATTGGCACGGAGAGGACAGCTCGGATGTTTATTATATGCGGTTGGTCTGCTGACTACCCCACTTGTGGGATATGCCGTGATGGTATAGTAGTAGTAATTTAGTGTAATTAGTAGATAGGTTTGATTGAATAAAGAAATAGATTTAAACAAATATTTTGCTTGATTATGACATTTATTTATGTAAAAAAACAGGTTCATAGACCAAATATACATATATAATTTGTGGACGAGACTCCTTTGCAAGATAATTAATTAAGCACGAAAAATTCTGATAAGAATTATGACGCGACAGTGGTGTTAATCTTAAAAATTATTTTATTTAACATATAGGTATGCAGTATTGGATTTGCTAAATTTTTTTATGAATAAATTAAACGGGCCTAAAACATTGACTTATTTCATTTCTGTTTCTAGTTTTACCTCTATTGAGTTATTCAAACGCAAAATAAATATTACGTCAAAAACAAAAGAATAAATCGGTGAAACAGGTAGGTACATATAAACCTTCCACAAAAGGTACAATCAACAAATAATAAGAATAAGAAAAAAATGTAAGAGAAACATACATTTCCAATTAGTTCAGGTTTCAGTCTTGGAGGCGGTATTCTGTGGCATTATGTAGGTACCTAGCAATGTAGAAACAAACCAATGTAAATAGTATAAGTCTACAGCAGTGGGAGTGTAGATTAATAATATGGCCTGCTGTTGTAGTTCAAAATCAACCACGGACCTTGAAATCAGAGACGAACTTTACTAATGTCTCATTACTCATATTTTTGTATTCCATTTATTAGGTTTTCCTCCTATTTTTTGTCGTATCTCCCATAATGAGGTTTATCAGATGTTAAAAAGAACTACACAACATCTTTCATGTATATCTAAATACAATAAGAGAAAAAAAGGACAATGACGATAAACGGAAAATGTCAGCAAAATTAAGGAAATTACTTAGTTGCTCATCTTTTTTTACTAAATTTGTATTCATCGTTGAATCAAATATTCCCCAAACATTTTTACACTAAGCAATAGAAGTGAAGAATTTAGACAAGGTTTGAAATGAATTTCTAATCAAAATACATCTCAATTGAAATTTTCCTCACACCACGGGGTATAAAATTTTCCAAATAATTTCGTTTTTCGAACAGTTAATTCCAATCAAGATAAATCTAATAAAATGCAATAAACCGAAAAACACCTTCACATTAGGTTTGTTTGTGAAGTGAAAATGAAGCAGATCAACAAAGGAGTATTCTTTTTTGTTGATTATATAATATATATTTAGATTTTATTAGAGGTTTAATTAAGTTTAATCATAAATTAAAAACATGAATGTACATGACGGCTGGTGTGGCATAAAGATAACGCTCATGTCTTTGAGTCATGCGGTCCCGGATTCGATTCCTGGTTAGTAAAAAATGAGAATTGGACTTTAAAGAATTGTTCTAAGTCTGGGTGTCACATGTATACGTGTTTGATGCATTGTAAATTCATATCTTAGTTTGGGATTCGTTCAATCTGTGTAAATTGTCCATATTTATGTATCTTTGCAATTTCATCTGTACTATAAAATATTTCTTACCTAAATTAATTAAAAAAAAACACTTACAATACATACTTCAACTTTGAGTTTATTAGTAGCAATAAATATAGTTATTGCGATTAGATTAGGAAGGCACCTGCTCAAGATTTTGTCAGAAAGGCGTGCAAGGTGGATCGGCCATGTAATCTTGCATGCCGTAATGGAGGGTATGACCGAGGGGACAAACTCTAGGGGACGCCCACGCCGAGAGTACCTGGAGGACCTGCTGGTGGACATGCGCTGCTCATCATATGCAGAATTCAAAAGAACCGCACAAGACAGGGAGAGTGGAAGAGAAGAATTAAAGAGATAATTGCTGCAAACCAATCCCAGGATTGAAACCAGAGAGAGAGAATAAAGTCAGTGTAAAAGAACTAAATAGAAATGTTTTATTTTTTATTAATTTTACATGAACTTCCACCAAGGACCGTCGGTCGACAATATTAATTACATTTCTTACCTACGTAAATAAATACCCATGTATACCTGTATGTATGATGCACTTGATTATGTTGTAGAGTTGAATGTAAGATGTACCTATATCTTTTTATAATTTAAATTTTTATAACAGATGTGAAATGTGATTTTTATTTTGTTTTGTAATAATTTTTTTTGTAAAAGGCAATTTCCGTATATTGAATTTATAAATAAATAAATAATAAAATGTACCAACTTATTATTATTATATTTTACTGATATCATCTAACGAATTTCCCTGAATCCCTTCCTGTGCCCCATACATTTCAGGAGTAGTACCTACCTACAAATGTACCTATATGGCAGTATGACCGACGTGTATTAGTAATAGTGGTAGGACGTACTACTGCTAGTACCAAATAGCAATAGACCAAGCCAGCAAACCACAAACCTACCTGCACTTAATTAAAGTCATAAAGGTGACTCGGATATAGGTGGCAATGACTACGGTTGTTGGTGCCCGATATAACCGCCACATGAATTGTACTAACATTTGTAATGTAACATAATATAACATACCAAACTACCTCTTGTGTGAGTACAATAGTACGTAATTAATGAACATCGAAAATGTTACTTAGATAGGGACCTACCTATTATGAAGTTGTGTAGGTACTTTATACTGACGTCGTGGTTTGAAAACGATAAGTGCATTATTTTATGTAAACGTAAATTAGTTGGTGCCCGATATAACCGCCACATGAATTGTACTAACATTTGTAATGTCACATAATATAACATACCAAACTACCTCTTGTGTGAGTACAATAGTAGGTATGTAATTAATGAACATCGAAAATGTTACTTAGATAGGTACCTACCTATTATGAAGTTGTGTAGGTACTTTATATTGACGTCGTGGTTTGAAAACGATAAGTGCATTATTTTATGTAAACGTAAATTATCATACAATAATTCCACTTGTAGGATATGCCTGTTTGGTAAAGAAGATTAACTCTTATATTAAAGATAGAGGTAGTCAGTAGCCTAGTAGTATAGTTTCAGATTTGTAACTGAATGATCCTGCTGCTGAAAACGGAGTACCGCTTTCGATATACTTACAGGCATAATTTTCTTACTACGAAAGTGTTTGGGGGTGAGTGTATTACGAATCAACACAATTCCCTTTCATAGGTTTATTTACATCAGGTATATAAGAAATATCAAGTGAGAACCTACTGTAAAAAGAAGGCTTATTACAATACTTACTATTATATCGCTCGTCAATAGTATAGATCGCGATTTAAATAATCAAGTAACGGATGTGCATTGTAGAATACTAAAAAAACATTCAAAATATTCTAGAAATGTCAAAACATTTATAAATTCACATAGCCCCCTTTTTGAATATGTAACGACGATATATTATAATAGATAACTCGAACAAAGGTTTACTTCATACCTAATTATAAAAGTAATAATAATATTACCAGTAGGTATCTACCTATAATAGTCTAAGCACCCGTATCACCAAGTAGTTGACATTTTAAATCTGCTAACTATGCATAAAGAATTTTACTTCATTAAACCACAAACATTTAGATTGGTACGTTGAACAGACTGGAATGTTATACTACTCTGTTCAAAAAGTATCGCGAATTTTGAATTTCCGTGGGCTACGTATATCCGATTTTTGATTTTTTTGTAGCGTTATATTGGTACTTATGTCTCTTATTTATGCTGACAAGGTCGGCCATATTGGAATAGGCAAAAATCGAAGACGAGCCAAAACACATCCAATCAAAACAGCTGTCAAAAATTAACTAAACGTTAAAAATGGCTGACCTTGTCATCATAAGTAAGGGACATGAGTACCAACATAACGCAAAAAAAAAAAAACAAAAATAAAATATACGTAGCCCGCGGAAATTCAAAATTCGCGATACTTTTTGAACAGACCTCGTACCTAGAATGTTTCAGATTGATAAATTTTCAGTACCTAGTAGGTGACAATTATAATAGATAATATTGTGTAAAATCTTTTCATTCAACTTATGCATTCTTTCTATATACTTATCATTATAAGTTACCAGGAAAAACTTTCATCTCAATATCATTTTATGCATGTTATTTTTGTTAACTTAACTTAACTTAAATTTAACTTGCTAATAATATAATAATTATGAAATTTTAATCAACAAAATATGATACATTATTTAACAATGACAATAACAATACATTAATTAAAAAAAAATTAACACCAGATAGAAATAATTAATTAATTTAATCAATAAATTAACTTCAATAACAGGGAAGCGATAATGTTTATGTTAAATTTCACTTCAATAATCTAATAATATGAGTTCGTCGGTAGCCTGGAGGTAGAGTCTCGGCCTTGTGAACAAGGGGTCCGGGGTACGATCCCAGGTGCCGGCAAACTCCCCTTTCGCGACACAAGCTTTTAGCTTACTGTGAAAGGTGTATAAGGTTGTATTTGGGTTTATAACAAAACCCAGATACCTATATCTTTAAAAAAAAAAAAATGATGTGAAGTGCTTAGTTAAAAGAAATCACTTTATGGTACTAACTTCACAATTTTATATCAATACACAGCCAATGTTTTTTTTATATCTGACCATATGAAAAAGAAAACATCTAATACATTTAATAAGATTGTGTTGAGTAAAAAAACTCGAATAAATTATATACATTGCTAAAAATTTGTTATAAACTCGCCCTCTATATCTTGATTGTATCTAATTTGAATGTATTTCTTCAATTTGTTTATAATCAGTGTAGAGTAAAGAATGAAAAACATTGTAGAGTAAAGAAAACTTAAGAAAAAATAATACACTCAACATTTTTCGGATAATTTTAAAACGAAAATTTGGATTATCTGAATATTTAATCAAATTCAGCGATGAGGCTTGTGATTCAATCAGAATACAACATTGTTTATAACACCGAGAAAAAAATCTTATACTGTCACGTTGTTACTTGAAATATCTAAGGAATCAGACAAATTGAATATTTTAAAAATATACGTTTTATCAGTGTTCATCATTTACGTAAAACCATCATAAAATGTTCATACATGAACATAAAGTAAAGTAGCAAAAACTATTTGATATGCAGATGAGTGTTTCTTTGTTATGGAAAATAGCGGAGGGTAGAAAGAAGCCTTTTTATTATAACATAAGAATAATAATATATACTACACATTCTTAATACTACTACGGTATTTTATCTAGTAAATATAATAAATCATATCAAGAGCTTCTTCTAAGACGATGTAAAATAATAATAATAATAATAGAGATATGTACCTAATATTACGATGAAGCTATGTATGTATCGTAATCCCTTTGATATCAAAGTATGTATTAGAGTTAGATAATAAACTTGGTTCTATGAATATAATACTTTCTATACGAAATTGAGGATTATAAAAAGAGGATTGTGAATTATACCTAGTCTCTTGTATAACTTTTTTACAGTAAGCAAATGGGTAAAAAATAATGTTATGACTGTAGCTTACTTAGAAGTGCAGATGCTACAAGCTACATTTATGGAGAAAATCTCATTCTGGTTACTTTGTAATATAATTTTGAAAAATATTTAGAACAGATTTTAGAAAGATTTAATTTGACTATTATAAATACTCGCGTCATTTTAATAAGCTTAAATTTATGAAAATATTAATAAGGCTCTTAAATGTTTCGTGCTTAAAGTATCCTCGTACAATGGATGATTGTAAACATCATTTCCGTATTATACCTGTCAACTTTCTAACTTAGAGAGAAAAATAGCTCGGTGACACTACCGACATCTGGGTTGGTTTGTATCAAGAATAACAGCAATGATACAAACCCTAAATTATGATATCCTTGTACGTAGGTTAGGATAGGTACAATTTTATCTACAATTCTATTTACACAATATATTTTAACATATGGCACCATTACATATTATATATATTAACATATTAACAATTCTATTTACACAATATATTTTAACCAATGGCACCAATACTAGGTAAACCTGAAAAAGACACACACACATTTAACTATAATTGGGGTTTATAAGAGAGAATTTTAAAACCTTCGCCATGTCGCCCGGTAGCTTAATTGTACAACGCACACCTCGCGAAAAGGACTGGTTGCGGATTCATATTCTGTCTGGGTATCTACCAAATAAGGTGATGTTGTCTTTTATAAACCTTAAAATAAAATTGGCTGTGCTAAATTTACAAAAGGTCTATTGTTCGAATACCTTAAATTATATGCCACGTCGTCACAAACTTCACTAGGTATCGCTTCGTGTAGGTATTATTGAGTACTTGGATTTACAACAAAAAATCTCGTTGTACAAAAAATTGTTATTCTAGTTAGAGAGGTAATTGACAGGTTATTATAAGTAACGATAATCTCTATCACATATCAGGTATATGTAAAGGGTTGATGAGAGTAAGGAGTAATATACCCGGTATTGTTACACATTGCTAAGAATACTGATAGTTATTATGATGATAATGTATGGTAGATGCTCTTGTTACTATCTTCACATAAATATGTTTGCAGGTTTGTTTGTCCATATATCCTTCATAACTTTTTATAACAGGTTTCCAATGATTTTTACGAAAACTTGCATTCTTTGAGTATGTTCGTGGACATTAAATCTTCTTCTTCTTCATGGCTCTGTCTTAACTAATTGCCACTGAAGGCTGTTGGGGTGGCTCATCTCGTTCTCAGGTTGTATGTCATCTTCATCCAGCACATTTCTCCGCAGAATCGTATTAAATTGTGTCATCCAGGTATTATTTGTTCTCCTTCTTGATGGATGTCAAAGGAGATTCATTGGCGTGACTATGTTAACGATATGATCTGGTGATCTACGCCTTATATATATATACATGTATAAATATTTATGTAATTTATTAATTAACAGGAAAATTATCAATAACATGAAAACACCTAAAGAAAACTCAACCGCCATCTTTCATAAGAAAAGCTCTTCTTTATCATCGTTCAAAAAAAAAACAAAATCAACATTTCAATTAGGTATTGATTTTTACTACAGAGCAAATTTACTAAAGCACTAAAATATTCCTTAAATATTTTTCGTCACTTATTCGTAGGAAGTTTTCTGATTCAATGCACGGTGTAATTTTTTTATTTCATATTTATTCCAGGTTTTAAAAATTATTAATATTTATATCTACAATTCAACGATGAATTGTGCTACCTATTCTGGATGTCTTATTTTAATTGACGTAGAGAGGACAACTTTCACGTTTATTACATGCAACTAACCTACTTGAGAGATGCCGTGATGGTGTGTGTGGGTAAAAAGCTAGTTGGTTTAGTATTATTTGAAATTCTCAGATCATTTCTCATCTTGATAAATGAATTATACGAAGCTTTCAAGTACGCTTCAAAGCTCTCATACTATTTATAACAATATATCTAAAGCTTATAATAGTGTTATGATAAAAAACATATTCATATCTGTGCGTATATTATATACTATACATATTTCTTGTATTTAATATGAAAAAGAACGAAAGCATTATTTTTAAATATTTGCACATAAATTAAAGTATATACCCTTTTAAGTCCCCGGTAAAAAATTGGTCTCCCACAATTTTCCGTAAATTTTCGAAAACTTGTCCTTCAAAATGTAGTTCATAAAATCCTACGTAAAAAAACAATTATCGTATACAAGTCAGCGATGAGGTCCACCACCCATCAGGAATATCTTATTTTTGATATGATTTTGTCCAATACGAGAGGACAACCTGCGTATTTCTTACTCGTCCTTGGTCTTCTAGCTACCCTACATGCGGTTGTGACTATTGTTAACGTTACAAATTTAATGCCGCTACAATTTAAATATCTGTACTAATTAATTAAGCTTTTTGAACGAATGAATGAAACATTCATTTATTCATTCATACGATCGAAGCATTTCCCACAAGTGGGAGTGGTAGACATTTTTTTGCCGGAGACCCACGGGATAAATAATTATTTAAAAACGTTAACTTAAGATGTCATTTTATTTTATAAGAGAACAATATTCAATATCAGTTATTTTAGAAGGACTAACTATGCTGGAGTAATAGTTACAATATTACTCCAGCATACTACACAAATAATAAAAATTATCTAATTTGTTAAATAATAAAAATCCCACAGAACCCTTGCAAAAAAATGGAGTGTACACACTTAAGTGTGATGACTGCGATGCTACATATATAGGTATGACCAAAAGAAATTTTAAAACTAGACTTAGAGAGCACGAACTTTGCCTTAAAAATAGTAATTATTCCGAGTTCGCGAATCATATTATTGAATTTGATCCACAATTTCATAAAAAAAACAGTTCTCTCAAATATACAAATATAAATAATTATTTTAAACTATGTTCTTTGGAAACATTAGATATTAATAAAGCTTTGAATTCAAAAGTAAATACTTTAAATAAAGTAATAAATCATTATAAATCACCTCTTCTCACAATGTTTACAATGCCTAATCCTTAACAGGTGCAGCTATTGTTTTCAATTATTTTGTTTTTGTAGATGTTTTAACAAAAATATTAGTCAGTATTACATCGCTCGTCAATGGTATAGGTTTACCGAAATCGATCGCGATTTAAATAATCAAGTACCTAACGGATGTGCATTGTAGAAAACTTAAAAAAACATTCAAAAGAACAATATTCATTTTGATACTATGTACCTACTTACATACAAATATTTTCTGCTGAAAACAAAATTACTACCGTATATTTAATACGTGTTGCAAATCGTATTCAATAATAAGGTAAGTACCTACTTTATTATTAAACAAGTACCTACATGTTCTTTGAATACAATATTATTGTGACTGCTACTTTTGTTGTAAATATGAACATTTTCTACATACCTATTATTTCTTAGTACTGTAATAATAATAATACGTAGTACACCTATTGTATATAGAAACGTGAGCTATGTTTGTTCTTTTTCAGATCCTCATCTTGCGAACAATATCATCGCATATGTAGGTAGATATATTATTATGAAATAATAGGTCGAAAATATAGTTCTTCGAATATCCATCTCTAGTAGGGCTTGAAAAATATTAATTGCATATTAAAAATTAAAATATATCCCGTGTAGACTCCGATAAGGAATAGGTCTTCCACTCTTTTACGTATTTATTTATTTATTTTATTCTTCTTGCACATCATACACATAACAAAGTAACAAAGCAGTTTACATAAAAATTAAAATATATCCCGTGTAGACTCCGATAAGGAATAGGTCTTCCACTCTTTTACGTATTTATTTATTTATTTTATTCTTCTTGCACATCATCATACACATAACAAAGTAACAAAGCAGTTTACATAATTAAACAATGTGATGATGTGCAGTGGCGAGATTATCACTTTATAGTGATTTCTTCCATCTAACCACTTCCATTTACATAATTATTTTTAAGTACCCTCAAAATTGAGCACTGCTCGTGCTTTGAATGTTAAAACTACGTTATGTCTGAATAAGGAACTCTTATGAATTGAAAGACTATTGTCGAGGTAGCTACTTGCTTGAGTTTCATGTCCTTACTGTTTCCAGGACATCTGTTCAACTTTCCATTATAACATATTTATTTATTTATTTCAATTTCGCAGGATTCAGAGAGTAATAACAAAAAAATATTATGATCTATAACATAAATAGCAAGAGATAAAAAATAAATTTAAAAAATATGCTCCACATAGACATACAAAACCGAACAACAATAATATGAAAAATAGATACCTAGTAATAAAAATAAAAAAAAAGTTTCACAAATTTCATATTGTTTTATAAAATGATAAAAACGTTATCAATTCTGAATTAAAATACAATAAAAATATAACTTTTTGATATTCCAAGAGAAAACTAAAAGTTCATTTTAGTTTAGACTGTAAAATAGTGTAATAAATATCACTGTTTATTATCATTTAATTAATTTACTAAACTACATTCGAAATTAAAAGATTTTCGAACGTAGGTACCATCCTTTTTCAGTAATTACTTCTTACTAAATACTTAAACTATAACTAAGCTAAGTTAAAAGTAATTATTACTGAAGATGGACTTTGTCTTAAAAGCTTCTAATTTCAATACATTAATCAAATGAAAGTCAACACTGTTTTAAAACTATATTAATTTTTAATTTAAATATAATTACTATTACAATTTATATAATCAATGACAAACATATTATGTTGGTCATCTGCTCTTCAGATCAACTACTTACTATGAAGAAAATATCTTATTTATGATGTCTTAAAGGTTCCTATTTTCTCGTGACTCTCAAAAATTTACCGAGAGTGAACCATACCTATTATTATTCCACATAGATTTCACAGAACATTTTTTTTAAATTACATGCCAATATTATTTTAAGTAAAAGTGTGTGTTTTTTCACCCCAATATTTGCGTATCCATGTATCAAGCATACATAGAATAATAATAATGTGATGAATGAGGCGTAGGTGTAAGTTTAACAAATAATAATATTACATACATTCTACTTAGTACCTTCGTATTGAGAAAATATTCTGAAAACGTAAACAAGTCGATAAATTATTACTACTATCATCAATGGCATGTATCAGATAACGTCATAATAGTTATAAAGAAGGAACCTTGGAAATGAAAAGTAATTGTATTCTATCTTAAGATATTATATGTACATACTCTACAAGGATGATTGCTAGATCTCTGACAGATACTGGGTCTCGGCGGGCATAAGCAGGAGTCTTACGCTCCATTGATGTCTTTCTTTCTCCTTACCGTTTCTGTCCCTAATCCTTCCCTTACTGTACGTTTGGTCTTTATGATGTTTATGCGCATGATTAGCGAGTTTTCGGACTCGGCAGTCCAGGAATCCAACAAATTTTCATGTTTTTTTTTCTTTCACTGTAGTATGTAGGTAAAATTTATTTTGTAATGCATTTACAAACTTTTGCTGGTTTATATGTCAACTTTTTTATATCTATTTGTAGTATATTATATTGTAATAACTGTATGTTTGCGATAATTATAAAAAAAATCGAATGTTTCGTCATAAACACTGTGGAATTCCATATTAATTATTAATTTAAAATAAAAGAAACTTTCAACATTCCACTAGAATAACTTTAATTAGAGTTAAAACGTTTTCGGAACTACTTGTTCCATCATCAATAACAATACTAAACATAAATAATTTTCAAGGACAGTCAATGTTGTGGTGAAGGTGAAGGAGTGGTGGGCGGGGGCAGGGGTGGAGTATAAATAACTTTGACAACACAAAATTGACTGTGCTTGAAAATAATTTATCTTTAGTTTTGTTACTGATGATGGAACAAGTAGTTCCGAAAACATTTTCTCACTCTAATTAAAGTTATTCTAGTGGAAAGTACAAAGTTTCTTTTATCTTAAATTAATAATAAAAAAATACTCTTATATTTATATAAATACCTACTCTTATATAAAAATACGCCAGCAGACCAGCCGGATGAATTTTTTTTTATAAAAAGATATACCGCGATAAACTCGCCCATTGCACAAATTTATTTGTCTGGTTCTACAATGTTTATATTTTATTAATGTTTGTTTTTTGTGCAATAAAGATTTTTATTATTATTATTATTATTACCAAGGTTTTGTTATAAACCCAAATACAACCTTATACACCCTTCATAGTAAGCTGAAAGCTTGTGTCGTGAAAGGGGAGGTGGCCGGCACCTGCGATCGAAACACGGACCCTCTACTTACAAGGCCGAGACTCTACCTCTAGGCTACCGACGAACTATATCGAAGCTAACCTCTCCACGCCATTTAGGATGGATGGCAAATCTCATCGCTGAATTTCAGATATTAAATGTCTTATAAAATAGATCTATTTTATTTATTTGTTTATATAATTTTTTTGCACATCATTACATAACATAGTGTTAACAAAGCAATACATATAATATTTAAAATATCAAATTAAACAATACTTAATTTGAAAATGAAAATTCTTAGACGATATGCAGTGGCGAAATTTTCACTATCAAGTGATTTCTTTCATCTAACCACTATTAATGAAAGAGAAACAAAATTTTTTTTTAGGTAAATTGAAACAAGTGTTTCTTTCTTCTATAGAATATTGAAGTAGAAAGACTGTGTTATGATCAATAATTTATAGATAGTAGAAAGAAACACTTGTTTCAATTCACAAAATTATGGAATTCTACTTCGAATGCACTGACACAATTAATAGACTAAAAATTACCTAATTGGATCGATAGATTATCGATTGGATAAAATAATCAAATATAGAAATTGTTTGTATCCAAGTATTGGATATCAAAAAAAAATCTTCGGGTTTTCTTTTATATTTCAAATAACACAAACTACTCCATATTCTAATGATATATTGTGCTAACAACAAAATACAATACATGTCTTAAATCTATTATGTACGTATCTAAAAAATATTACAATAATAATGACAATTCCGATACGAGTACCGACATCATAAAGAATGTATCGAATAATAAGTAAGTACCAGATACAATAATTATTATAGTTATTATTCAGTACTTACTATATATGTAACATATTATTATTTGTAGTATCGTTATTTTATCAGATACAAGGATCAATGTAAGTACATTTACCTAAGAAGGTATTTACAACTGCTTGGTATAGATATACCTACACTGAGGGCTAATAACATTAGAAGTTCATTCCCTTCTCATGATAAGCAAGTTTGTATTATGTATAAGACTTTGTACTTCATACAAGCAATAGGGAAGTTTCAATACAAAGGTGAATAGTTAATTTTTTTTTAATATGTATTATTTAGAATAAAAGATAAAATAACAATAAACAAATCAATGGTATAAGCTTTTGTGATTTAAATTAATAAGAGCAATGTGGTATTTAATTTATTTGGAGTTAACGATTTTAACTGCAACTAGTACACCATTAGGACAAATCTCGCAAGCGAGTTAGCTAGTAGACTTGTCGCATTTCATAAACATGTATGCTGTCACATGGGTAGCACGTCGGATCGCTGAATTTAAGATGTAAAATGTCTACCTGTTACAGGAAACTCGAAAATTACGGAAAAGAGTGAGAGACCTATTCCAGATTTGCTAGGTTGCCAAATTTATTCAAGCACGCCAAGTGTTAAAGAAAAAACAATATTTTTTATAATTATGGTAGGTATCTGAAAATATTGCAATTGATGTGTAGGTAAATTGTAAGTAAATTTAAAGATATATTTTTATTTCTTGAATTCTTTGCAATATGATGTATGATTTATTTCTTTGTGATCGATTGTGGGACTTGGTTCTTAAAACTTATAAATCTTAGGTAAGGTATGGTGGGGTGTGCTATGGTAAGGTATGGTAAGATATGGTAAGGTATGGTAAGGTATGGTAAGGTATGGTAAGGTATGGTAAGGTATGGCAAGGTATGGCAAGGTATGGCAAGGTATGGTAAGGTATGGTAAGGTATGGTAAGGTATGGTAAGGTATGGTAAGGTATGGTAAGGTATGGTAAGGTATGGTAAGGTATGGTAAGGTATGGTAAGGTATGGTAAGGTATGGTAAGGTATGGTAAGGTATGGTAAGGTATGGTAAGGTATGGTAAGGTATGGTAAGGTATGGTAAGGTATGGTAAGGTATGGTAAGGTATGGTAAGGTATGGTAAGGTATGGTAAGGTATGGTAAGGTATGGTAAGGTATGGTAAGGTATGGTAAGGTATGGTAAGGTATGGTAAGGTATGGTAAGGTATGGTAAGGTATGGTAAGGTATGGTAAGGTATGGTAAGGTATGGTAAGGTATGGTAAGGTATGGTAAGGTATGGTAAGGTATGGTAAGGTATGGTAAGGTATGGTAAGGTATGGTAAGGTATGGTAAGGTATGGTAAGGTATGGTAAGGTATGGTAAGGTATGGTAAGGTATGGTTAGGTATGGTTAGGTATGGTAAGGTATGGTAAGGTATGGTAAGGTATGGTAAGGTATGGTAAGGTATGGTAAGGTATGGTAAGGTATGGTAAGGTATGGTAAGGTATGGTAAGGTATGGTAAGGTATGGTAAGGTATGGTAAGGTATGGTAAGGCATGGTAAGGCATGGTAAGGCATGGTAAGGCATGGTAAGGCATGGTAAGGCATGGTAAGGCATGGTAAGGCATGGTAAGGCATGGTAAGGCATGGTAAGGCATGGTAAGGCATGGTAAGGTATAGTAAGGTATAGTTAGGTATAGTAAGGTATAGTAAGGTATGGTAAGGTTTGGTAAGATTATTTATTTATTTATTTTCAAAGAACAAACAGTCAATTACCAAAAACAGCAACAATTAAACATTATGCAGATTGTGGGCCAAAATAGTTCACTTTTAATTACCACTATACAATCAGAGCATAAATATATCAACACAAACATTACTAATGACACACCAATAATTCAATTGACTAATGAATAAGGAATAGCGAGTAATGAACAATGAATAATACAAAACAACAATAAAAATAATAAGTTTTATATATTATGTATCTGTATAATTTTAAGTATCTGTGTTTTGTGTGAATGTGGAATTGACTGTAATGTGTGTGCTAGCAAGACGAGTGATTGATGTGTGCGTGTGTGTTTGTGGTTTTCATATTATACTATACTATACCATCACGGCATATCCCACAAGTGGGGTAGCCAGCAGATCAGCTGCATGTAAGAAACATGCAAACTGTCCTCTTCGTGCCAATATAAAATCAAGACATTCAGGATGGGTGGCAAACCTCATCGCTGAATTTAAGATGTTTTCATATTAATGAATAAATATTGAGATAATGTAAATTAATTGTGACGCACGGTTTTTGGATGACAACTGAGTGAAATGTTTTTTTTTCTACCTTGTACATTATATATATATATATATATAGTTGTTGTCTGTTGTGTGTTTTCAAGGAATAAATAAATAAATAATGCAAGGTAAGGTAAAATAATCTGATGCTTATAACTTGCAGTTTGTCTACTGGCTACCCCACATGTGGGAAATGCCGCGAAGGTATATCATAATACTGCAGTAGATATCATCGACAATTTTCAACTCATGAAAACTTCTCATATTCCCGTATTATAGGTACTATTATAATAAATACGTAATACTCGTCTGTATGCACTGAAACTTATACTAATCTTATAGAATAAATGGATATTATATTCTTTTACTTGTTGTTATTTTCATATTATCATTTCTGAGTTGAAAGTACCAACTACAAAAGAATGGAAAATGCAACTTATGAAATGAAGCTCCGATGCTATCAGAATAGAACTAGTGAAGCGATAGCTATGCAACGTAACAATAGGGAGGCATTAATAATTGAAAGGATGTAATGCAAAAAAAAAATCAAGTTATTTCTATTTTCTGCAACAATCAAACCAATAAAATTATTCTAGAAAATATTTGAGTTTGTTGTTATAAATGTACTTACGTTTACATGTAATTAATTACCTAAAATTTCATGGTCACTTCGACAAGAAGTACCTTTTATACAAACTCGCATCCTTTAAGTTTATTCATGTATAAATATAAATAATTGTATCTACCTACAAGTACCTGTAGGTGTGATGGTTTTACACTTATTTTAGAAGCATTAATTTCGTAACAGTTTCTAGAAATTTAAAAAAAAATTGACTTGAATTTTTTTATAAATTAAAGGTTTTGTTACAGATAGTCCTCGATTTACTATACCTAATGAATATAGATACATCTCATACAAATGATAAATTTAATTTTGTTGCGTAGAATTGTCAATTAGATGATTATTTTCTGAACTAAGTCCGGTTTAAGATTAGTTTTAAAATATAAAATATCAACATACATAAGGTCAAAACTGTGAATTTGTAAAGAAACTGTCAGTAAAATACAAATATTTTTAGAAGAAGAACCATCAGACAAGTCACTTTGAAATTATCGAGGGACCGTTAAATGGCGCCAAAGGAACGAAGCATCTATTACCATCAACGCCAAATATCTCACATTCCTGAAGAACAATAATAATAAATATAATATATAAGGTGTTATTTCTTTAGACAATAATATCTCATACGTATTCCTCACGAATTCATCTTGCTTGCATATTATATTTCGAGCACCCTCCACCCCCCAAATGTAGATATTAAATTATACAATTTTTATTCCAAAGACGTAATTCTAATATTTTTATGGATAACCTCCATCTCAGGAAATGATGTAGCAGTCATGGAATTATTATTCTCGGGTTCGTGATTTGTTTTACAAAACTCAGAGACGTTTAAATAATCTTGTCAAAAGTGTAGGTGGCTTCTTTCTACTGGGAGACGGGATATATTTGTTTAATAATTCAAATTTTATTCCAGAAAGGCATGCTTTTTTTTCGTCTTTAACACTTTGACCCTCCTCTCGGAAGTACAGAGGGTAAAAAGCCTCCTCTATTAAAAACTTTTTTATTGATCAGAATTCTGCGTTGAGGTTATAACTAAATGTTCTAATCATGCAGGTTTATTTTGAGAAGAAACCTCACTGCCATAATATAATAAAACATTCAGGATGGATGGCATAGCTTATCACTCAATTGGATTACTCAATTGTTTTACATGCTAGCTGCAACCACAAATGCGGGTGTGAAGGGACCTTTGGGTAGACTAACGGGTTTTCACAATGTTGCACTGTCGGATATCGATATCTTTGGTTTAACTCAGCTTGCGTTCAGGAAACAGGTACAGACGAAATTATTTTCATCGTCTGCGGTGCGCTAGTGAGTCGTGTGATGGACACATGCCCCCCCCATAATTTTGTTTAATTACTAAAGTTTTATATTTTAAGTATCTGTATAATTTTAAGTATCTATGTTTTTGTGTGAATGTGGAATTGACTGTATGTGTGTGCTAGCAAGATGAGTGATTGATGTGTACGTGTGTGTTTTTTTTTTCATATTATTGAATAAAAATTGAAATATTGTAAATTAATTGTGACGCTCGATTTTTGGATGACGACTGAGTGAAATGTTTTATATTTATTTTTCTACTTTGTACATTATATATATAGTTGTTGTCTGTTTTGTGTTTTAAAGGAATAAATAAAAAACAAAATTGAAGATATTAAGTGTCTTAAACTCTTATTCAAAAAAGAGAAATCAGAAACTCTACGGGATCTAAAATTTACCATGAAAATAAAAAAATAGTTCAAGCAGCTGTTTTAAAATTTCTACAAAGAGAAATAAAAAGAATGAAGTATGTGTTCATAGACACATACCATACCTACCAGTAAATGCATAAAATTTGCGAGAAAATTTTCATATCATATTTCTTCAAAGACTCTTTGACGCTGTGTTTCAAGAACATGATGTGGTACATACACACAGAAGAATATGGTGTTATTTTCTCTATTTCTTTTGTAACAATATGTTATATCTTCTTAGAATTACAAAACAGAAAGCGCGAAGATGAAATTTGATACCAACCTTCAGCGTGAATATTCATTATTTATTATATCAGAAATGTGATATTTTTTGCGAAAACACAATTTATTAAATGTGTCTTTTTAAAGATAAACATGTTAGTGTAACAACTCTCATAAGTGAGGTAGCCAGCACAAAAAGTATTTATTTTATTTTATTTATTCTGTATGGATCAAACAGTTGGATGAAACAATAAGTAGTACAAATATTAAAAAACAACAACGAGCAAACCAATCAAGATCCCTTTTTTACCAAAATAATAAACATAAATTTGAGGTAGTTCATTAAATAAAAAGATACAGGAAGACTTAAAATGCTACACATAAAAATGTAAAAAAATCTGATAATGTGAAAAAATATCAAAGAAGTGTAAAATTTAAAAAATATATAAATGTATACAAATGTAAAAAAAGTTAAAAATTTAAAAAAAAATGCAGAAAATGTAAAAAAGGTAAATAAATGTAAAAACACATAAAAATACAAAAAAATACAAATTATATATAATTATATACCTAGTCGTTTTATATAGTGGTTATTTCCATGCCAAAAACAGATTAGATAAAATACCTACTTCCGATGAAATAGAGTTCATCGGTAGCCTGGTGGTAGAATCTCCTGTACAAGAGGTCTGTGGTTCAATCCCAGGTGCCGGAAAACTCCCCTTTCATGACAAAAGCTTTAATCAAATTAAGTTTTGAACTACTATAGATGACTCGCACACATTGAATTGCTCAGAAAAATGGACATTAATATTTTTGCCCAGACTGAGGATCGAACCCACGACCCCTCGCTTGCCAGGCGAGTGTGTTAACCACTAGTCCAACCTAATTCATTAGGTTGGACTAGTGGTTAACACACTCGCCTGGCAAGCGAGGGGTCGTGGGTTCGATCCTCAGTCTGGGCAAAAATATTAATGTCCATTTTTCTGAGCAATTCAATGTGTGCGAGTCATCTATAGTAGTTCAAAACTTAATTTGATTGACATCCACACTTCTGAGTAAGTGAAAATCCAGTTTTCAACACAACAGACTGTGTTACATACAATAACAAAAGCTTTAATTTACTGTGAAAGGTGTATTAGGTTGTATTTAGAATTATAATAAAAACCCAGATATATGTACATCCCTTTTTTTTAAAAAAAAAAACCTATGTAATTTGATTATATGTATATCATTTTCGTAATTTAAAAAGCCAATTATTCTCCGAAGAAATTCTGATTTAAAAGCTAGTAAATAAACACAATTAATAAAAGTTTCAATGCCTCGTTACATTCTGAAAGCACATCACAGCTGGATTTAAATTTCCTGAAATTCAATTTGTTTTAACAAGATCAACTAAGACATATTGGTTATGTATGCGACACATCGGCGTAGGCACGTACTTAATAATACAATGAAAATTAGGGGAAAACTTTTCATAAGTCTTACGTACATATGCCTACACCGACTGAAACTTTCCGTGAAAGTTTTGAAAATTTTATTAGGCGCAAATCAATCAAATATATTATATTATACAAAACTGAAAAGTGGCGGAGGATTTTATTCCATTTTCAAATCTTTTCATAAAAAAATCTTAGATATTTTGATCCTTAGTCAAAGAGACAGAGAGGAAAATAAACCATACAATGCGTATATTCATCTTTTCTTAAACATAAAATAAAAAAAATGGCATGTCTTGAGGGGAAAATTTTCTACTAGTCGGAAATTGATAAAGTTTAATTCATCGACCGACGGTTCTTGGTGGAAGTCCATATTAATAATTTATAAAATGAAACACAATATATATAGTTATTCCACTATTGTTCATGATATTGATCAAAAGTGGAATAACTATATTATATTGTGTTTCATTTTATAAATTATTAGTCGGAAATTGTTTTGGCAACAAAATGATGTTTTTTTAATGAACCGAAATGAATGTATATTTTCACTAGTCGGGTTTTTTTTGTACTTTATTTATTAATATTGTGCCGTAGAGCCCCTTCCGTAGTTTAAAGAAAAGGTATTGTGAAGTGACTAGATAATTTTATGTTTGTTCGATGATGAGAGCGGAAGCTCTTGGAAGCCGGCTCGCTATTAATAAAGTCAGACTAAAAGTACTAAATATAATTGTTTCTTTTTAGGTATATGATAATAAAATAAGATATTGTATCAGATTATAATATATTTTATATCACTGTCCATGTCTGTAATAAAATCTGCTTCAATTATTATAAACCGCAGTATAAATAATATATCTATATGATGATCATACTGAGGCCCCATAATTCAATATGCACTAAAATCGATGCTAAGCGTGAGCCTTAGTGCAAAGCAAAATCTTAAGCTGGCCCTTATAATTTGGTTAAATTCGTTTAAACGACGAATACAAACAAACTTAAAAATTTTCACACTAAAATTCAAGAGAAAAATAGTGTGACGCTCAATGGCATGTAATAGTTTTTATGGATTTGATTCATCATTGCAACTGTCGGACACGATTTTATGAAAGATCAATTTGTGAATCTCTTGAGCCTTTATAAAATTATACATCTACGAGTTTCTAATTTTATGTAAGGTTATAAATTCACCAGGATAAATGCGGTTTCCATACATGGATTAACGGCGTCAATAGTTTACTTTAAAGAAGATTAAACTGTCATCACTTGACGAGTCTTTCTCAAAAATCGACTTGCCCTTGGCACAGGATATTAATCACAAGGTGATTGGTATGAAATCACAATATGTTTTAACTCAACAACCAGCTCTGGTTAAAATATATTCAAAATATGCACCGAGAGTCACTCTATCTGTCCTTTTCATTTTTGTGTAAAATTGTTCCGATATTGCAATAAACTGAATGTAAAAGTAAATTAATTGTAATTAAGTGCAAGCTCAGGATAAACGTCACCGTAAGGGCACAATGAAATATTGGGCCGAAGATAACAGTGTGGACATACTAGGGATGTGTACATTAAGCAAACATCATTAATTTTTCGATTTTTTTTTAATGTAGGTACGCTAAAACTATGTTTTATAACTTCCTCATTTTATTATTTAAAGATTGCTGCAAGAAAGTGCACTTGTGAAATTAATACAATAATATTTTGCATTAACATTTTGACCACATGTACACACATTTCAAATAAATAAATACATATTTATTATTGAATTGTTTATAAGAGTTCCAGACAGAGAATAGGTTTCACACTGTTTTATGTATTTTTTTGAGAGTTATGATTAAAAAAGTGTTCGTAAAACACCTCATATAAGACATTTAAGATTTTCAATTCACTAAAGAGGAATGACAACCATCTTGAATGTCTTTTATTTTTAGTGGTAAGGGGAGGACGACTGACATAACTTTATTTATTTATTTATTCTTTACTGTATATTATTATTTTATTTTATTTGGCATATCAACACACTTTTTACAAATATATCACATAAAACTATTTAGCAACATTAGTCCACTTACTTATAGCACGTTAAATCAACAAATTTAGAACAACACACATTAAGAAATGAAAAATAAGATATAAAAAGAATGAAAAAAGAAATTGAATAGTAAATACCTAATAAAAGCTATGTTTCTATTGTCATCTCTCAAAAGTTTGAGTACACATTTTGTACTGAAATACATCCTCCTTACATTGAAACTTGGCATTATCCTGTTTTATTAACTAAGGGCGTTTTTATTACTCGGGAGTTTGATGAATCCCTATACACCTCTATATATATATGTATGTAATATGTACTACCTTTATTATGCTTGATGTACAGGGTCCGAGGGTGATTTTCAGTACCAACATGTATTTTGTATTTAATTTCTTTTTATCGTGACATATGCTCGTAACACAAATCCTCCTATATGATGTAATTTTATTTATATCCCTACATACTTCTAAATAAAGTTGGATAATTTATTTTTACTCTCCTTGTTATGCTTTGTCTGTTTATTGCTTTCTTTGTACAATATTTTTTCAAATGTCCGAAGTTTGTTTTTATGTTATTTTTAGTGGTCAGCAGCCTGATTGCATAGTCTCGAAATTTCAATACAGAGATCCCAAGTTTTATTCAACGAAAGCTAAGTACAACTCGGGCTCGTTTTGTTTGTTGTCTATAAATAGAACAGAATAATAATTATGTCTACATTAAATGAAAGCTTATACCAAAATACATGGAACTAATGATAATATATATAAGTTTTGTAGATTAATATGTTTTTTTGTGACTGACAATTCATGATGCGGTGCTCCTGACTAAGAGCAGAAAAAGATCATGCAGTGTTGTTTATGACGGGTTGTCAAGGAGTCACAACCCCTAAAATTAGAGGAACGACTGGAGAGAGAGAGAGAGAAAGACAAAATGCTTTTTGAAAAGTAAAAGCATGAAACATGTTTAAAATTAGATATTTAGATAAAATTTCTAGCGGAATGTTGTCGATTTCAATTATTAAGTAGCAAAGTTGGTAAAAGTCTATGTAATTTATAATTATAATAATTTCCCGACACCCCTTCCTTCTTCCTTCTCTCCCCATCTCGTAATAAGAGTATCAAACATTTAAGCACGTATTTAAATATTATATTTAATAAAACATTATTACATAGCTATTTGGTTGAAAAGTTTACAAAATTCATACAAAATTCAAATCGTTGCGTTAACTCAAATCAGGGTTGCTAAAATTACATTATTTTTAAACTCCCGACGTTCTACCTACAATTTTATGAACTTCTAATGTTCGCTAAGTTTTGTGCTATTAAAGAAAACCTCAGGTTTTATTTGTGATACATGAATGTTTTTTTTTTAGATATTGAAAGTGTAATCTCCGAGGCTGTATAAAAGAGGAATATTAGCACATAGCAAGCAGGTTATTTTCGAATTCAAACAAGGAATGTAAAAAAATCATGACGCGGCATTAGAGAAGTTAATGACGATGCGTTATGAGTCAAATTCATGACTGCACATGTACATGTAGTGTGTTACTTTATAAAAATGTTATGAAAAGTATTATATTATGTATAATAGAAAATATTAGATTATTTTTAATGGAAGCACCAGTCGGTTCACTTCCACGAGGAAGATCACCAAAATGGTTAAAAGATATGTCTCCGTTGTCACAAAACAGAATTAAATATTTCAAAATGACATTTGACCAAAACAGATAAGTACTTTCACTTTTTTGAAACTAGGTAGGTACTTTAAACACCGATGTTCTATTCCATCTCTGAATTTTAGACGAAATTATCACAAATTATGTGGCGTTTTTTTAAACTCGATATAAGTATGCTAAATTTTCAATTTAGACAAAAAATAAATTTCGTATACCAATGTCAAGTTTGGATTGAAATATTCCGTACAAAATATTTTTCACTGTGTATTCATCGAATTTCGAAGAGAGTTCCTCAATGATTCTTAGTTCCTAAATCACGTTACTCAGAAATTTTGTATTTAGTTGCAGCCCTAGCTCAAATGATAAATAATATTATTTATAACATGAAACGTATGAAACTTTATTGCTTTAGATTTACAGTTTAATATGTGTTTAATAATAATATTAGGTGTTATAAAATATTTATAACTATGTAATAGTGTTATATCGTTATAAAACTTTTATACCTACCACGTAAAATCGTGACTAGATACACAAATGTTTAAAAATATAATATTTTATATTCAGGAATATTATAACACATTACAATATAAAATTAAGTAAATTTTAACTTATGTACTTTCTGTAGGTAGGTACGTTGAATTATATAGGTAAGTGTTGATTTTGGATACTATGCAAGGATTGATATTGTAAGCAATAAACTGTGTAAATATGTCTTTTTGGTGATGCTCTTTGACTAGGATAATGATGATGTTGGATGATTTTTTTTTTTGGCACCGTTTTATGATCCTTCGACCGTCTCAAGGGCACCGCACATTCCATGGTGAATTGAAATTCTAATATATAATGCAGAATTTTAATTGTAATTAATTCATGCAATCAAATTTTTGGTGACCAATTTAGTTAGAGAATATCAATAAATAAATAAATCTTTATTGGCCAAATTAAAAAAATACACAACATGATAGTAAAAGAATAATAAAAAAAAATCTGGACCAAAGGGCGGACTTGTTGCTGGGCAACGTCTTCCAGTCAAGTTTTTTTATCTCTTGTATTCTTATTATTATAGAGTGATTAAATATTTGTATTCTTATTATTGTACATAGAGTGATTAAGTTTGTTTTTTTTTCTTTTATTTTAATTCCTGTGATTTAAAATATCAGACTAATATTTCTCTTCTTACTGGAGTGTATTTATCGTCTTAATGGAATGTGTTGATAGTCTTATTAGAGTGCAATTAAATATAATGATAATTTCTTGAAGGTGATTTAATTAACAAAAAAAATATTTTTATGTCTTACTAAAATTATGTAATTATTGTAGCATATTTCCTTGATAGATTATTTTATCATCATATGTCAGTAATGAATTATCTGTTTAGTTAGAATATTAAGTTCCTGTTTTTATGAATAGATTTTTGAAGATTTTGGATTCTTCATTCAAATTCTTTTCTATATTCAAAAAAATCACTGACTACCCCAACTGAAGGATGTTATGCTATAGGAGTAGGAGGTTCTAATATAATTGAAATTTAATATTTCACGTTGCCTTGTTCGATCCAACAAAAAAAAGAGCGAAAATCTTAGGTTTAGAATATTTTATTAGAATGAATATTGATCATTTGTGCTAACAAAGCAATTTAAAAAGAATTATAGCAAAAAAACTTCAAACACTTCAAAAGAAAAGTGTGAATGTGAAAATAAGGGTGTCAAACAAATGAGCAATTAAATACATAAATCAAAATATAATAAGGTACTCAAAAAGTATTCTCGAAAGGTTTCGAAATTCGTGCAAATGATCGTGTACAAATTTGAGGATGCATATTAAACTTGTGCACATTTTTGTATATTTTTTGTTTCAATGGTTTTTTACCAAATGATCTTGACGTTTTTCAGAAAGCTGAATTGATGTGAGACACTCAATAAAATTTAATTATGTTTTATTGGGCTGTATTTAAGA
The DNA here is from genome assembly GCA_947579605.1 of Athripsodes cinereus. Classification (NCBI taxonomy): domain Eukaryota; kingdom Metazoa; phylum Arthropoda; class Insecta; order Trichoptera; family Leptoceridae; genus Athripsodes; species Athripsodes cinereus. Next base: position 20,223,654 of record OX388317.1, on the reverse strand, counting down.
TTTTTGGTTAGTTAGAAGAGATCGCGCCGTTGCGATAAACTCGCCCTCTGTATATTGATTGTATCTTCTTTTTTTCTAGGTTTTGTTATAAACCCAAATACAACCTTATACACCTTTCACACTAAGCTAAAAGCTTGTGCCGTGAAAGGGGAGTTTGCCGGCACCTGGGATCGAACCACGGACCCCTTGTTCTGAAGGCCGAGACTCTACCCCCAGGCTACTGACGAACTAATCAATCTTACTTGAATATATATCTTCTATGTTGTTGATTGTAATCAATGTACATTAAAGAATGAATAAATAAATAAATAAATTATTCATGATATTATATTCAGGATTTGAGTACAATAAATGCGTATTGATACCACATTAAGAGAAAAATTAAAACAAATTATTTAAAAAATACGGAAATCAGATAATTTTATTTTGTTTTAATTTAAAAACACATTATGTGTGGAGTTTTAGGATAGAACAGCAGGGTTACTCTTGACAAAACTAAACACGATCTTAATCTAGTCTTGATCTTGATCATACGACGCACGAAGGGACTATGGTCAAAAACATCGCGCTACCGCTAACGCGCGATCGGTTTGCGTGTATATTTGGCCAATAGTCACTTCGTGCGTCGTATGATCAAGATCAAGATTAGATTAAGATCGTGTTTAGTTTTGTCAAGAGTAGCCCTCCAGGGCTCATATTCTTTTCCGTAAGTTTTTCAGTCTTCTATCAGAAAGGTTAATTAACCTCTTTAATTCAGCAGTGAGGTATGTCTCCCATCCTGAATATCTTTTTAGCATGGCATAAAATGAACAAGAAATTGTTTTTATTGTATTAAGGGGATGGCATGGTATCTTATATCTATTTTTTGCGGTACATTCGAAAACTTACAGTAAAAAAATGAAAGCTTATTCTATTTCAAATATTCTACGTATAAAGAAAGTAAAAAAATAATGCTTTACTTTTATATAAAACTTATAAGAAGTGTCAGTACCTATATAATCAGTACAACGATCTCTAGATCGGCTTGTCAAGAGATTTCTCAACCCGTAGATCGCTTGGGAGTGAAAGTCTCTGAGGAGATATAACAAAATATACAATATTCAGTAGCTTTAAAGTTCTGAACGCTTTTGTACTATTTATTATTAAAAGCAAACATTTATTTTCAAAGACATCAGCTTAGGAAAAATGTTTTGAAAGCATTGTGAATTATATATTATTGACAAGTATGTATATAATATCTCCCTATATAAGTTTTCCTCAATAGCAGGCATATATTTTTGTCAAGTAAATGATGGGGAGAGATAGAGAAGGCCTGTTTTCTGGAGATGTGACTGATGTGTATTAAGAAGAAAGTATGAAATATTTAATATATATGGAATTCAGCGATGATACCTATTTACCACCCATTCTGATTTTTTTTATTGTTTTTAAATTGAGAAACACTGATATGGTAATACTCTATGTTTATTATGTTAAAATTCACTGACTACCCCACTTTAGACACATGATATTCTTCAAGATTAAAACATTCAACACATGTTGCATATTTCACTAATAAATATAAATTGTTAATTTTTTTTCTCTTCTTTTGCCTATTTATTATTAGTATAACAGACTCATTTTACTATTATTCATTTGTTTGACCTAAACAGGATACCTTCTGGGCCCTAATATCTTACACCTACTTTGTTATATAGAATAAATTTTTAAAACTTCATTTACTTAGGAAGGATTTACTGTTTTGCGTAGCGATTTTTTTTAAAACAAAGTAACAAAAAGTGCATTTACTAAATACCTACTTGCTTTTAAATTTAAAAAAATGTTTTTAAGGTTTGATAATAATACAATACTATACTATACTATACCATCACGGCACATCCCACAAGTGGGGTAGCCAGCAGATCAGCTGCATGTAAGAATACAAATAATAATACAAAATAATAATACAAAAATCAACAAAATATTATTATTATTTTGTTTGTCATTTTAATTTCAATAAATTCAGACCATTGTTTTTCAAACAACAGAACAAAAACTTTGAAAAAAAAATAATGATGTCCTTCATCTCCATTTACTTTTTTTGTTTCGCATAGGGATGTCAATCCAGTACCGCTTCGTTAGTACATACCCGTTACATATTAAAACTGGTACATCGGCTTTGTAAAAAATCATTGATTTCATTACTAATACCTTTAATTTATTTATCCGCTCGGTAAATAGGTACCTACTCCTAACTTTTTTTAAAAATCTTATACAAAAACGATGACATCATCGAAAATTACAATTTCGTCTATGACAGAAAAAGTGTTTAAATTATAAACAGGTAGGTTTTTTTTTTTGAAATACCGATAAGGACGCGAAAGATCTCAAATTCCTTTCTTCTTCTCAAAATGCCTTGTCAGGTCCCCCTGACGTCGGCTATCACCCTGGCGTAGGCCTCTCTGTCCTGTGCCAGCCGGAACAGCTCTTCCACCCTCCTAACTCCGGTCCACTCTCGGATATTTCTCAGCCAGGACATCTGCCGCCTTCCTACACCGCGACTACCCTCAATTTTTCCCTTAAAAATGAGTTGAAGCAAATTCCTTTAACAAATCGAAAATCTGTAGACGGTGATATAAATCCTAAAGATGGATAAATTTTAAATAGATTTCAAAGATTTTCTCAAATTCCTAAAATAAGAATTCATCTACGAATTTACTGGTAATATACCCGTTGTTCAATAAAGGGAATTTCGCTCCGTTTACCATTTAGTACTCGTTATGAAAAAATATCTGGTATTGACACCACTACTTTCGCAAAATGGGGCTATTATATTATTAAACAAAACTCGATGAAAAGTTTTAAAATAAGCAAAAAAGTCCTTTCAAATAAAAATCTTTCCATTGTTGGGTATTTATTACAGGCTAAATCAGAGATTAATAAACTTTTTTACTTTTTATTTTTATGGTAAAGCACCCGAAAATCAAACTTCTTCAAAGGAAATTTATTTTATTTTTATAACCTCTATGACTTCTTTTTTATTGATAAGTACTTAATGGTAAATTTTATTTATTTATATTATAATAGAGGATGCTTATTTTTTCTCTTTTTTTTAGAATAATTATGTATCATAAAAATTTATAAATAAAAAAACGTTACGTGATAGTGTGAGGAATGAGGATATCAAAAGAATGAGCGGATGCAAGAGTTTTGAGGATGAAATACGTGTAAAAAAATTACAATGGTTTGGATATGTGGATGAGTAAAGCGTGACAAAAAGGATATGTCCATCTGAAAGAGGGGGTGTGAGGAAGTGCGGGAGTCCGAGAACCACGTGGCTTGATCATGTGGATCAAATTCTCAAGAAAGACCATGTGTTAATTCCGAAAAATGGACGTGAGTGTAAGGCTACTTGTTTGAAAGTAGTAGAGGCGAAAGATGTGTCTAAGGATTGATCTATGTAGCGTTCCGTTCAGCCTCAAAACAATCATAAAGATACATGCTGTAAGTTGATGCACTTGTATACATTCAACAGATGTCGCATTATAATGGTTGAATACTGAAATTGGCGAGATTGATAAACGTACAATAGATAAAGTACACCAAAACGAGCCTAAGTCGATTCATAAGACAAAAGACACCTTTTCCACTTTCTTCTTAGAGAAGTATACATAATCTGCTAGTTGTGCATATATGGTAAGTATCTGTTCATCAACATTTTCGAGGTATCCAGTTGGTGTGGAAAAAACATTAAAATTTATAAACATTTATTGTAATTATTGTTGTAAAAATTGGTTGATAATTGAAGATGTTTCACAACTTCTGGCTCTAGAATAGGTCTCCGAGGGCCTAGTCTTGTTCTCACGACCCTGAACTGAAGTTCTATTCAGTACAGTATTATGATTCATACTCTTCATCCAGCAACAATGCACACAATACGAATTTATAATAATAATATTTATACTAAGTGAATTGGACGTCTACCAAGTTCTTTTGTAAGAATACTCCCACATATAATTATGAATATTATATTTTACAGTAAGTTGTACTTATAATTATTATTTCAATGCAGAAAGCACTCATCCCGCAAACATTACTTAAAAATAATAAAACCTCTAAAGGTTTGGCATAAATTACTGTATTTCTAAATCATATTTAACGTGCTGGTCGTATGATGCGTAGCTACAGTCAATTATTATGTTGTAATCATTTAAATACCCAGGATATAATATAAATAAAGGAGGATAAAATGTGAATCATTCGCTAAATTATATATAATATACTTAATGAACAAAACAGTGCAAGATAAACAGGATGTATGAATGATTAAGGTCCAATTTTCCATGGTGCGGTAAGGGGACGTTTATTCTGAACTAGCTCCAAATTTGGTTCAATTTCTTTTACATCCAATAAATTCAATGTTTCACAACAACTATTTTGCAATAAAATGTAAGAGATAAATAGTGTGATATGTCAACAGTGTGAGTGGCCATAAAATTTGATTGATCCAATTGATAATAATACCTAGATGCAATGGTTGATAATATCGCTAATTCTGTCCCTTACGTTTTGGTGTAAAATAGTTGTGAAATATTAACGAATCTTCTTCTTTCCAGTGCGTCATTATCGCTAATATTAGTACGTTCCCAACAACTACGTTTGAGTCTTCCTCTGGGCCTCCTACCTGGAACTTCAGTTGTTGGGCCTTATTGATATAAAAGCAAATTTAACCAAATTTAGGGCTAACTCAGGATGAGTTTTTCTATTTTCGAAGAGGAAACACAATGAAAGTTCATTTTTAAATTAAGGTAATAAAAAATGAAACACTGTATAACTTTTATATTGCTTAGCAGCTTTTCGGACCTACGTCCATGTATACATATGTGTTAAGTGCATTGCATATGTGTGTATCGTCGCGTTGGTATCCATAATACAAGATTGTCTATGTTTGTTTTGTTATGTTATGTTATTTATAGCGATTCTACGCCAACTTTCAAGATATCGACTTTATCAACTGAGGATATACCATCGTTCTGAAATTTTTGCCATAGAAATAGTGTTTTGACAAAGAGTTTCGTCTAAGTTGGACTAATTTAAAATCATATTTTAACTAATAAAATTTACAGATTTTAAGTTGGACTAATTTTAAATCATATTTTAACTAATAAAAATTTACAGATTCAAGAAAGAGACTGTTAAATGTGTTCTATAGGGAAATAGTCGTTTATATCCGAAATAAAAAAGGCGTTAATTAAGAAAAGTCTTAAAAAAACTATTATCTCATTTGCGTAATAATGAGAATGGCAGGGGGTTGGGAGGTTATTTTTTAGATTTCAAGTGCTATTAAAACGATAAGCATCTTAAAGGTTTCAAATCGTTAAATGTTGAAGATGAAATCGATAAGGGATAGTGTCAATTTTTAAATAATCTAAATTATGATAATGAAAAAATGTAAAATATATTTTTATGATAACTGATACCTGAATACAGTAGGCAAATTTAAGATTCTATTTTTTTCTTCTCCTTGTGGCAATTATTCTATCGAGTGCATCCTCTTGGCAAACATTGCAGTTCCGCATGACTTGCCTCGCTACGTTACGCCATCTGCGCTTTGGCCTCCCTCTTGGTCTCTTGCCGGTTACCTCGATACGTTTAAATTTAAGATAATTATAATGAAACTGATCAATTACCTACAGTAAAAATTAATGCAAAACAATATTTATCAAACAGTAATTTCCATTTATTAATGATAGATGGGAAGTTCTTTGCAAAAGAAAGATCTACTGACTCCATCTTTTTCTGTCAGTTCAAGTGATTTGTCCTTATGTTCTTAAGATCGTGACCTTAATCATAAAGCAAGATTTTAATAAGAATTACGTTACTATAAGAATATATTAATTTTCTACTCCTTTATCATCACAGCATATCTCACAAGCGGGATAACCAAGTGCATGCATTAAACATGTGGATTGTCCTCACCATGCTGATGAAAAAATGTCATTCAGGATGTATCATCACTGAATTGTTCATGTAGTTTGTCTTTTACGTAGGATTTTACGAACACCTGACTTTTACAGGACACTCGAAAACTTAAAGAGTGAGAGATTTTTATTTTACACCTTTAATTGGTTAGTTGGAAGATATCGCGCTTCTGCGATAAACTCGCCCATTGCACAATTTTATTTGTCTGGCTCTACAATGTTTATATTTTAATAACGTTTGTTTTTTGTGCAATAAATATTTTTATTATTATTCTATCTATCTATTCCCTCACGCCGTATCCCAAGTGGGGTAGGCAGAGAGAACGGAACGCCAATTAGATCTGTCCTTACATACTTCTTTCGCTTCCTCTACAGTCATACAATTTCTCATGCACGCACGTCGGTTTCTTTTACTCAAAACACGGTCGTCCTTGAGAATTTGATCTACATGTTCAAGCCATGTAGTTCTCGGACGCCCGAGCTTCCTCACACCCCTCCTTTCAGCCAAGTATATCCTCTTTGTCATTCTTTCCTCTTTCATTCGTTCCACATGACCAAACCATCTCAATTTATTTACACGCATTCTTTCCACAACACTCCTCTTGCATCCACTCATTCTTCTAATATCCTCATTCCTCACTCTATCACACAACGTTTTACCAAGCATCCTCCTCAGCGATCTCATCTCCACAGCATTTATTCCACTTTCGTCCTTCTTCAACCATGTCCACGTTTCGCTTGCATACGTGTCGGTACCAGGATGGTATTGTGCACTAGCAATTTTGCCATGTTCGACACATTGTCATTGCTGACAATGGGTCGAAGTGCACCGTTAATCCTAGCACCGGCTACTTTTCTTCTTTCGATATCCTTGTCACATCTTCCATCCCTCGCAAACAAACTTCCTAATAATATACATACTCGTCCACTTGCTCCAAACATGCATTTTCAACCTTTATTTTTATTGTTTTACCAGATTTGTAATACTGCACGCCTCTGACACCAGCAACCTTAGTTGCTGTTTTGAGGTATTGTTTATAATTGAATAAATTGAATTGTTGTCGGAATTTCGCACATTGTTATATCAATCTCTCTTTCAAAAACCAGCACTTTCGTCTTTGTCACATTCATTTTCATCCCATTCATACTACAACTATCATATACAACTGACACAATCTTTTGTAAATCATATTCACTCTCAGCCATTAAAACCAAATCATCAGCATACATCAACGCATTCACACGGTTTCCATTCAGTTCAACGCCAACATCCATCTCTTTCAAAGGACGCATACAGTAGTCGAAGAATAGGTTGAACAGCTACGGAGACATGACACAACCTTGCTTCACTCCTTTGGTGAGGGTAAACCACTCCGAGAGGGTATTGTTCACCCTCACACAAACGGAGCTCCCCACGTAGAGCGAAGAAATTGCGTGGATCAACTGGCTGCTCACCCCATACTCCGACAACACGCGCCACAATCTTTCCCGGTCCACACGATCATATGCTTTCTCCAAATCCACGAACGTGCAGAAAAGCTTCTGGTGTTTACCCAGAAACTTCTCCACGACCATTCGTAGGGAGAAGATCTGATCGGTGCACCCTCTTCCATTCAAAAAAGCCCCATTCAATTTTTATTATTATTATTATTAAATTCAGTGTTCATAAAAGCATGTCACCAATGCTGAATGTTTTATATTTACATATATGATATCAATTGGCTACCCCTTTTTAAGAACATCCCGTATTATTCTTCAGCCATTTTTTTTCTACTCTTGGATATGCATTTTCTAAATATTTTTTCTTGCTCTTACTCCATTCACTTCCTTTCAGCGATTTTCCTTACGTCACACGACCATCTAGCCTAGGGCTTTAATAATTTCGTTTCTTCTCGGTTTCAACTCTAAAATATAATGTGGCATGAACGTAAAAAAGTATACGTAATTTTTTTTTTTTTTTGGAAAGATATATCTGGGTTTTGTTATAAACCCAAATACAACCTTATACACCTTTCACAGTAAGCTACTAAAAGCTTGTGTCGTGAAAGGGGAGTTTGCCGGCACCTGGTATCGAACCACGGACCCCATATTCACGAGGCCGAGACTCTACCTCCATGCTACCGACGAACTCTCATAACGTAATTCTAGGAAGAATTATACATCTTAGCTGGTGAGATTTGGATGGCATACAATTTCAAATTTCCCTACATACAAACATACCATTACGCCGCTTCCCTCTCGGGGTAGGCAGAAAGGATCGAGCGCCACTTCCTTCTATCCTTGCATATATCTTTTGCTTCCATCACTGTCATATAATTCCTCATGCATGCTCTCCTGTTCAGTATGCTCAACACGTGACCGTCCTGTAGGATTTGATTTAAATGATCTTGCCATTTAATCCTCGGACGTCACCATTCCTCTCTGCCAAAAAAATCAAATTTCCCGCAATGCCCTTTTAATGCATTTTTCTGCCACCAGAGGCGCTATTTTTGTATTATATCTTGTAACTAACTTCACAATGTATAATGTATCATAAAGTATTTGCAAGGCTTGAAAACCTCTCTGCCATCAGCCATCATTCAATAAACAGCTAAATTGCAAACTCCCAGTGTTTTTTTGAAGAACAATCAAAAGCTAATAATGAAAAAAATTGACTTGGCATATTTTTAAGCTCACCTGCCCGGTTGAGTTATGCCGAGACTATTTAACGACTTTTATTTAAGTCGTTGTTGTAACTATTTAAGGAAATGTTAAGCGTTTTGTAACAGAAGGGTTTTTATGTTTATTTTTAATTACCTTTTTATGGGATCATTCTTGTGAACAAGTCACAATAGCTTACTACTACTAATATTGCTACAACACCTTTTTCTCGGTGCCTTTTACATTTTAATAGGAACATTTGAAATAAATGTTTATACCCAAGTATTTTCAAAAGTAGGTACGTTATCAAAAGGAAGCAATGAAAAGTGAGAAATTTTCGAAGATAACAGTGTTAATAGGTAGTAATATTTGAATGTCGAAGGTGTTTTGAATTTTAAATGCGGTTTTAAAATGAAACCATGGGAAAATGCCTCAAAAATTATTTTGTTAAATTTTATTTTGATAATTTAAATATGATATCTCTAGTGTTTACGAATATGAGTAACATAATAGTTTAAAAAAATATTATATCGTCACTTATGCCAATTGTGTTATCTTTTCTCATGATAACGTTCTAAAATCGTTATCAAAGGAACGTTATCTTTTTATCGTTAACGTATGTTTTTTACTTAGAGATTGTCTATTGGTTGTTACCTCTTTTATGGAAGATGCCGTCATGGTGTGAATTTAATTATTTTTATGAATGTGAATCGTAAGTTTTGTAGGGAAAAATTCTCTATTAAAAAACAAATTGTTTTATGACAACCATCACAGAGAATCGGAGGCCATCATCATGATGAAATGACCATTTTCACGGACCACAAAAGGACGGTTTGACATGTAGGTGTAAATTGAATGCAGGCATCTTAGGATCGCAGAAGATCGTGGATTTCTTCAGAAGCTTAGGAGTCAGGTGGAGGAAGCTTTCGTCCAGGAGTGCATAAGAATAGGCAAACAAATAAATTATCTAAAAATCATCTTTTCATTTTCGATGTTCTTCTCGATTCAAAGAAACGACACACACATGTTAGGGGACTGACCTACAAACACTTTCTTTTATTTATTCATGGTATCACGGTATTTTCCACATAAGAGGTGGCTAGTGGATCAACTGCATGTAACAAACATGCAAGTTGTCCTTTCTGTATCAACAAAAGTTTTTATTTTTAATTTTTTTTATTTTCCTTTATTGGCATTTCTACAGGTTTTTACATAAATATAGTATAAAACAATTAGGTATAGTATTAACCCAATTACAGAATGCACAAATGTTTACAAATACTGTATATGATTAAGATTCCCAGATTAAAAGTACCCATCTATGTAACCCAAAAATAAAAAACTCAAAACAATAACTTTAAAAATTCGAGAAAAAAAAAAATTAAAATAGTTACAGAACTAAAAATACATTACATAGTCACCATAAAATAAGATAAAAATAATAAGCGTTAATGTAAGAAGCGCAAGATTCAATACGCCAAAAAATAATATGTAATAGTGACAAATAAAAGTAAAAGTAAATAGTTAAAATTAAAACAATGTTTATAAAAATAATACTAAAAACATCAGCTAAAAACAAAAATAATAATCAAAGATTAAAAAAAAAAAAAATATATATACATAAAATAAAAACAATGGTCATTAGGAAAGGGAAGTATAGGAGACTCATCCCAAAGAAGGGATAAAGAAGGGATAAAGTTAAGACATTCAGAAGAGGTGGCATACTGCCTCATCACTGAACCTAAGATATTGAATGTCTTAAACTTGATGTTTTAAAAATACCTGTCTCTTACAAGACACTCAAAAACCTAGAGAAAAGTTTGAGAGGATCATTCTGTTCTAGAGCATCCACAGATACAGAGACCTATTTAATTCATTAACAGACTATAATATTTTGGTAGGGTTCGTGTTCTGTTTGTTTGTGTGATCACTAATGAGGCATGTTCAGTAAAGGGCTTTTCCATGCGCAGTACAAATATATTAAGTAGGTACTCGTACACATAATATAATATATATTATTATAATGTGTATGTGTGTAGGTAGTGATGCATTTAATAGGCCATTCCTAATGAACCGAAATCCCCTATAAAGCTGAATAACTTTACATAATGTGTGTAATATATTGTGAAATCTATAAGTACATAACGTACTAGTTATGTATTTGAAACAGCGACGTGTTTAAAATTAGCTTTTTACTCTATTTTCTTTCATAAATTGATCAGTTGTAAAAGAAATCGAGTCACTTCGAGTTAAATAAAACAAATGTTTTCTACTAGGTATATGATTTTTATATAAGAGAGATATCTTTCGTCTTCTAAGGACATTCATTGTCAATCAAATTGACGATAGTTGGTTGTCCTTTGTTTTGAATTCTACTTCCTTAATACATTGTCAACAGAATTGACGATAAACGGTTGTCTTTTGGGTCAATTTCTACTATAGGTTATCCAGTACTCATTATGACAACATAAATATTGATGACCATAGTATTACGTATTTTTATTATCCTTCACTGTGTACCGTTACAAGATATCACAGAAGCCATATAGGTGCGAGGGGTTGCATCTTTTCCAGTGATTGCAATATTATTTAAATGCATAAATATGCCATGAAATTCAATGTACAAGAATAAATCATTTATATAAATATAATTTGTACCCCTCCCCCATCTCATATCTGGATGCCCCATGATATCTTGTAACAGTGTACAGTGAAAGATTAAAATAATAAATACAACTATGATCATCAATATATAATTTCTAATTGGATACTATTGGATAACCTATAGTGGAAATTGACCGTCCATTGTTTTGGAATTCTACTTTCTAAGCACATTGTCAACAGAATTGACGATGGTTGATTGCCCTTCCAGAGAGGAGAGTTCAAAGATGGAATACGAATCTAACGAATATTTTGGTCAATTGAAAGTGTTCGTTGGATATTTGTAGTCCTACCATAATAATAATTTATCAAGATCGTGAAACCAGGTTGCGTAGAAGTCGGCCAAGAAACACCAACATATGCAGCAAATGATAGAGGACATGCACTGAAGCACTAGAAGCAGTAGATTGTGACTCAGAACAGGAGAAGACGGAAAATTAAGCAATATTGTCCTGAATAAAAGAAAAATATGACTTATTTTCGTCTACCACGGAAAACCATACATACAAAGTAAAGAATTGAGAACAATGTGTGAAAGGGACGTCCTATACATTGACATTAATAAATATTCTATATTTACAAGTGTAACTTTGTAGAAATGCATTATAAAAGATAATATTTAAATCAAACACTGTTTCATTCCACTATGAGATTGTTTTAATTATTATAACGTTTTCAACTACAATGTAGGCATCATCAGTAATAACACAATACTAAATCTAAAATTAAAGGCAATCTAAAGGCAAAAAACTGGGCATCTTGGAAACATTAGAAATTAATAACCATAAAAATTTAGTAAAAATTCAACACCCACAAATAACCTCACCACTACTTCTACTTCTGAACCCACCCCTGAACTTTTCACACCCCCTACCAATTGTGACCACTCCTTAGATTTTTAATATTGTTGTATGTCCTTTAATTTTAGATTTAGTATTGTGTTATTACTGATGATGACTACATTGTAGTTGAAAACGTTATAATAACTTAAACAATCTCATAGTGGAATGAAACAGTGTTTGATTTAATTTGAATATTATCTGTGATATTAATAATTATATAGATTTTGGACCAACATAAATGAATATACAAAATGATGAAATATTAACACAAACTGCACTCCTATAAAGCGAAAAGGTTGCACTCAAAAGCACCAAAACCACAATCATGGTTATATTGTTAATTGTCCCTTTTAACGCATATTCCACAATTTTAATGGAATGTCAATCTATTTATTGGGAATTATGTTATTATAAATACATTTCGTTAATTAATTATTGTGAATTATTACCACGTATTATATTATTAAAAGGTAATACTTTGTACTTATAGATATGCCAAAAATATTTTTCATATAGTAATATTAAAGTCTAGGTCGTAACGTATACGATGCTGGGTGCAGTTAATCAAAAAATTACCTTCGTTATTTGTTTACTCGTTAAGTAAAATACTTAACAGTGGCAAAACCAATCAGAAACCTCGATTGGAGAACCATGTCTACACAATGCATCATTGTGTAGAATCTAATCGGAAGAAGTGAAAAAGATGTCCCAACGCTTACGAATTGGCTCAAGGCTGGCTTAAGTGATCACTTTCGGTGTCCATGGACAACGTTCACCAATTCCACGCTCCTCACTGTCACGATGTAAGGTCCACCAATCGAGATACGTTTATGCAAACCTTAAAGATGGTTGCTTCTAAGGTACTTCTTACTTCTTCCGATTAGATTCTACACATTGTTGCATTGTGTACACTGAGAAAAATACTAACGAAATTTCACAACGAATCATTGGTACAGTACTATCAGATTAGGACCAGAGATCGTACAAACGATTCATTAGTACGAATCTATAATTATTATAAAATTAACTCTTCGTAAACAAGTTGTTGGTAAATTTACCAATGATTTGTTTGCGAAGAGTTAATATTATATATTTTTACCAATGAATCGTTTGTACGATCTCTGGTCCTAATCTGATAGTACTGTACCAATGATTCGTTTTGAGTATTTTTCTCAGTGTAGACATGGTTCTCCAATCGAGGTTTCTGATTGGTTTTGTCATCTGCACCCAAATCCGGTTAAACAATAAAAAAATTAGTAAATATTCTAAACACTTAACAGTGGGCCTAGTCAAAACACATTTAAGCGTTACGTTTTCGTTCAAACGTAGACAACGTTGGGAGAACGTGTCAATTTTCGTAGCAAAAATACACAAGTAGCTACAAAAATTGACGCGTTCTCGCAACGTCGTCCACGTTTGAACGAAAACGTAACGCTAAAATGTGTTTTGACTAGGCCCACTGTACTTGTATTACTAATTGTTTATTAGTTTGCGGCAAAAAAGGTATCTCACTCTTTTCTGCAAGTATTCAAGTGTTTTGTAAATGGCAAATAATCATAAAAACATCACAAATAAAACATTCAATATTTTTGAATTTCACACATTCTGAATGTTTTGTATTTAGTCGACATGGAGAAGACGTCTGCATGTTCGTCACATGCAGTTAGGCTAATGATATTGAAGAATATAGAATAAGAAAAATAAATCATAGAGAAGACTGCATAATTCATTTTTCTTCCTCACCCAGAAGAAAGCATAATTATGTGTTAGTTGGAAAATATCGCTTCTGCGATAAACTTGCCAATCACATTATTTTATAACTTTGTAATTAAGTATTGTGCAATAAAGTTTATTACTATCATACCATGAATAGTGTCTTGATGCTTGCGAATCGGCTTAGGCTGGCAGGTTCAAATGCACATGCATGTATGGTATTAATTATTGGTATGTTTTGGACTATCCAGTGGCTCCGTATAATTCATAAGTAGAAAGATAGGTACGTACCTACATATTCAATTCACAACGAAGCAATAGTTTGCTGAAGCGGCCAAACTAATTAGCGATCGTTTGTTTATCAAGCGGATACTGCTGTGTGTATGTGTAGTACCCAAATGGAGACCATTGCAAACAGGATGGAAACTCAAAGGAATTATGCTACAGCAATAATAATAGTGTAATACGTTACCACACTCATTCTCATACAGTGCATACTAAATCGGACGTATTCCTGATTACGCCTCTGTCTTAGTGATGTGACGAAAATCATAATTTTCCATGAACCGCATCCACACAACTCGGTGAACGCAGAGAGTGAAGATTTCTGTCTCTCTCTCTCTTCTGCTGTCCGTTGATAAAGGTTATACATTCATGAGTAGTGTAGAGTTTGTAGACGAGCGTATTTGCGAATGTGAATGTCAGGTCGTGATATTTGCAAATGCGAATACCATATTGATGTAATCATGGCTGTGAACAGGATATTTTTTGCTCTAGAATTTTCATGATTTGGCACTTTGAGAAATTTAAGTAAATACGGAACATTTCAAAATTTCATTTTGGTATTTGGAAATACTTCGCCGATCTCATCACGTATGTATAGGTATTTCGGAAAATATCCAAGTTGACTTTTTTATTTTTCTACTCCTTTGTTGCCAGATTTCAACAGAAAAACAAGCTCACACAAATACGCGATTATTTCCAACTAAACCAAATTTCTAACATAGGTACGAAGAATATTCACACATTTTTTCTGCACATCACTACAACTTATCTATGAAGTGGGTACTTGCCTATGATTTTATGGTATGGGGTAGGATGTTTGTGGGGTAGGATGTTTGTCGACCTCCACGTGGTCTACCCCGGGTTTAAGCAGACAGACAAACGATTGGTGCTGCAACACAGCAATAAGGCGCTATAAAGAAGAAAAAGCTAAAGAAGAAACGGAAGACCCTAAATATGAGATACAAGAAGAAAGCTACAAGAAGTTATAATAATAACAGTCCTTCTCAGGGCTATTTGACTCGCAACATAGAAAATTGTTTGAATATTTGTCATTTTAATATAGAGGGAATATCCCTGCCCAAATGCGAGTTGCTAGCGCGCTTGCTGAGTAAACATAATGTAGATGTATTAGCAATTCAAGAGACACATACAAAGGACGATGAGGACCTAAACAGGAGAGGACATATACCTGGGTTCTCCCTTGTGGCAGCCGTACACAGCGACGTGTATGGTATAGCCACCTATGTTAGATCCAACCTAGACAAAATTAACGTCCTAAATTGTAGCACTGATCACAACATATTCTCCATCACTATCGAAGTGGACCAAATCAAGATAACTAATGTATACAAACCACCAAACGATATATGGCCTACACCTCCTCTCCCGCCCTACGAACATCCAGCAGTGTACGTGGGAGATTTCAACAGCCACCACGAAACATGGGGGTACGACCGATCGGATCGTAACGGGGACATCATTAGCGAGTGGGCGCAGCTGAATGAAATAGACCTTTTATATTGTGCTAAAGACAAAGGAACCTTCCGCTCAGCTCGCTGGAGGAAGGATTATACACCTGACCTTAGTTTTGTGACGAGTCCAAACACAAATATTAACGATAAAGCCACGCGCATTGTGTTGGATGATTTCCCCCATTCGCAACATCGCCCTGTTATAGTCAGTAACGGTATTCGCGTCCCTCTTACTTCCACAATTCCTCTACCTAGGTGGAATTTTAAAAAGGCTAAATGGGAATGCTTTGCAAGAGACCTAGATCATGTCATAAAATACATACCTTGCCAAATAAACTGCTATGATAGATTTGTGGGAGCAGTCATATCAACGGCAAAAAAGCATATCCCGCGAGGTTACCGTAAGGAATACATACCGGCCTGGAATGAAACCTGCGAAGATCTGTTTAAAAGGTACCAAGAAACCCACGATGGAACGGTTGCTGATGCGCTCTTAGAGGCCCTAAATCACGGACGTCAGGAAAGATGGAATGAGTGTTTGAAAAACATGGATTTCCGCCATTCCAGCCGAAAGGCCTGGACCACACTACGGAAACTGGGAGCTGCTCCACCTAAACTCCCAAGTCTATCATCAGCTACATTGGTTACCGCAGATGACATCGTTCAGCACATGGTGTCGACCTCCAGAATCTCTGTTAGTAAAGAGCGGGTTAGAGAGATCAACTATGACCTAAAAAATCATAAATCCAAAACATCGGACAACAACAACAACTTTTCCAGGGATTTCTCGCTTACGGAACTGGAATTAGCGCTAAAAAATATAAAATGCGGAAAAGCGGCTGGTATGGATGAAATTTATCCTGAATTTATTAGAAACATGGGCCCCAGTGCTAAAGAATGGTTGCTAAAACTTATGAATGAAATAATGAGATCAAGTAAACTCCCAAAGATTTGGAAACACTCTAGAATTATTGCTATCCTCAAGCCAGGTAAAGACGGAAGTAATCCAGGCCACTACAGACCTATCTCTCTGCTATGTGTTCCCTACAAACTTTTGGAGAGACTCTTACTACAGCGAATTGGCCCATCCATAGACACAGTTGTCCCAATCGAACAGGCGGGTTTTCGTGCTGGCAGAGACTGCAGCGAACAAGTGCTTGCTCTGACCAGCAGTATAGAAGCGGGCTTTCAGAGAGGACTAAAATTCTCGGCAGCCTTCGTGGACCTTTCGGCAGCTTATGATACCGTATGGCGTAATGGTCTTCTGGTAAAGCTCGCTAAAACCATACCATGCCGTAGAGTTCTGAACCTCTTAGATAACATGTTGGCATGCAGATACATAAGAGTCTCATTAGATGGAAAAGTGAGTCGCACCAAGGTCCTTAATAATGGTCTACCCCAGGGGTCAGTATTGGCTCCTGTGCTATTTAACCTTTACGTGCATGACATACCCAGAACAGAGTCAACCATGTTCCAGTATGCAGATGATATTGCCCTCTTGGCTGCGGACAAAGACCTGAACACAGGCGCCCAAAAGTTGGAGCGTGATTTGGAGAGGCTCTCAACGTATTTTAGAGACTGGAGGCTAAAGCCTAATCCTAATAAAACTGAGGTTTCCATCTTCCACCTCAACAACATGCAGTCGAAGACCAAAATTAACGTGCTTTTTGAGGGAGTTCTTTTGAACCAGACCGAATACCCGAAATATCTGGGTGTCACTCTTGATCGTACCCTAGCTTATAGGAAACATATTGACTCACTCTGCGGTAAATTAAAAACTAGAAATAACGTCATCCAGAAGCTGGCGGGGTCGGGATGGGGAGCTAATGCCGAGACACTACGTACTGCGGGACTGGCGCTTGTGTATTCCACCGCAGAATATTGCGCCCCAATATGGGATGGAAGTGCCCATACTAAGAAAGTGGATATCCGACTCAATACCACAATGAGAACCATTTCCGGATCATTGAAACCCACCCAGTGCCAGTGGCTACCCGTCCTGGCGAACATTGAACCTCCTCACCTTCGTAGAAGTACCTCAACGCTGCGGGAGTGGACGAGGGCGCGCGACAACACCTCTCTCCTTAACACGACCTTAAGAGACATTCCGAATACTAGATTAAAATCAAGAAGGCCGTTCTGGTCCAGAGCACAGGTCCTGGAAAATGGTAACTTCAATGCGGAACAGGCATGGCGGAATGAATGGGATAGTAAAAACACAAAAAATAAATACTTAGTAACAGACCCAACCAAAAGACTTGATGGTTTTACGTTGGACCGTAGGGAGTGGGTGAGATTGAACCGCATTAGAACGGACTGCAGCAGAAGCGCAGCGGAGCGCCATAAATGGGGGTACATTGCCGACCCTAGCTGCGATTGCGGGGCAACATCACAAACCACGCAACATATTGTTGCTGATTGCCCTATTTATAGGTTCCACGGTGTGATGGAAGGTTTTAGTAATCTGACAACCGAAGCCAGAATTTGGCTGAGGGATACAAGAGTCATTTTATAAATTTTATAAATTTTAAATATTTTGCGATTGTATTTTATTTTACAATTTAACTTTCTGACATGTTTTTTTTTTACAATTTTATCTTTTTGACATTTTTTTTTACAATTTTACCTCTGACATTTTTTTTTATGATTTTTGTTTTTAGTGATTTTTATGATTTATAGCGCCATACATGCCATACGATTATATATATATATATTTTATGGTTTCCGCTTAGCGCTTTTTCGCATATAAGCTATAATTACGTAATTTTACCGTTTATATATTTACACCTAGTACCTACTTGTAATTTTTTTACGTTATCAATTAGTTCATTGGAATTCAAACATTGATCATGTATATTATCGATATTATCTCCAAACTAAAATAGCAATGGGTTTATCATATGACAAGAAGAAAGGAAGATTAACGGACTCCTAAAAATCTGGAGTGGAGACAATCGCATGAAGTAGGCCTTAATAACTTGAATTGATGATATGGGCTGATATCTGGGAAAGCAGTGCTACCGTGTTAGGTACTTGATAGATTATTTTTTTTAAGGAGACCTATAAATATTCAGTAGTAAAGGGAAGAAAGCTTATGGTTAGTAAGTAACTCTATCTGTTTACCTTTAGTGCTCCAAAGTAGACGGTTTCGGCTAATAGACATTTATCACATGGATTCAACATTCAACACTCTTATTTGAACAGAAAAAGGGATTAGTTGAATACGTTTTTTTATCCTAGACAAATAACAAGTAAGCAATATGCTTGTGTCGTGAAGGTGAAGCTGGTCGGCAGTGGGTGGAGTTGAACGTGAGATATGTCAATTGAAAGTTTTAGACTCTAATATCAGTCTATCCATCTTCTTTTTGTTCGAATATGCGCCTTTATAAATAAGAACTACTAATTAAAATAAAACACTTATTTGTAGTATATCCACGGTGACTTTTTTTAAGAACTACTAATATTACTACACACCTACCAGTCAGCTGAATAATCGCACAAAATAAAAATCCTTATTGTCTGCTACGTGCATTGGCACGTATTGACTTAAAAATTCTAAACATTCAGGGTAGGAGGCAAAACTCAATCTGAATAAATTATAGATGTTAATTGTTTTACAAGTTTCACGAACACCTGCCCTTAACAGGACACTCGAGAACTTGTAAAAAAGATCTAATCTTTATCAGGGACTCCACGAAATATGTAGTAGTATGTACCAACCTGTCATTTTTTTTTTTTTTTTTTTTTTTTTTTTTTAAAAAGATATATCTGGGTTTTGTTATAAACCCAAATACAACCTTATACACCTTTCACAGTAAGCTAAAAGCTTGTGTCGTGAAAGGGGAATTTGCCGGCACCTGGGATCGAACCACGGTCCCCTTGTTCACGAGGCCGAGACTCTACCTCCAGGCTACCGACGAACTCTAAATTTCATTATTGTCATTATTCGTTCATGTCTGAAATTAATGTGAGCGTTGTTAGGCTTCAATCAGTGAACGCGTATTATGTAGGATACAGACAGCATTGACCGCAAATTATTGATGAGGGCGCACTAAAATTATGTACGTACTTGTTCAAGGGACTTTGTTTATCACGGCTAAAACGTCGGTACCTACGTGTATAAAGCCATTGCACACTGTAAAACAAGTATCGTCGATTAATATAACATCGTTGCGTATTCAAAAAGGGGTATGTGATTTTGCAAATGTTTTGACATTTCTAGAATAAACTGATTATTTGAACATAACTAATATCATAACCATTTTATAAAGTGATTCTTAGTATCAAATATTAAAAATCAATACTTTAAAATAATATCACATGCCAATAAAAAGTCCAAACAACTATTTTAATTCCCTAATGAACAGTTTTTAAAGAGTATACCTAAATAAAAATATTCGCACATACCTACCTCTTTTTGAATATGCAACGACGATAAAATTTACTCTCTGTGAAGATATTATAAAGCGCCATCACACAATTTTAATGAAATCATGTTATGAATGCCAAAGAATTGGGTCTCTCACTCTTCGGGGATCGAAAAAATAGATATATTTTATATCTTAAACTCAGCGATGAGGTTTGTCACCCTTCCTCATTTTCATTGGAATGGAGAGAGCAACTTGCGTGTTTATTACATGCAGCTGATCCGCTGGCTACCTTACTTGTGTGATATACTGCGATGGTATAGTAATAGAAGCAGAATTCTAGCGTTTTTTGAATAGATATAAGGTATCTAGTTTTTTTTTGTCGATAAAATGCACAAAAATAATTCTATCATTAAAAAGATCATACATTTTCACAACCACCCAGTATTGTTACTAAACCAATAAATTATTTCAATTACAGGTGATTGTCATTTAGTTGAAATCTGTTTGCTCTATAATAATTTAATAATAAAAGTAAATATTTCACATACTAATATTAACATGTGTTGCAAGAATGGTGCACTGTGAAAGAACTAAACGAAAGAAAAAATTGAGGGACGTCATTTTCACAAAAGTATTTTTTTTTTGTAGAAAAAAACATGCACAAAGCTTACTGTTGTAAAAAAATATCAATTTTCAAACACATAAAATACATGTACTTTTTTGGATATACTTACTTGTTGATTTTTTGATCGAAGTTTCATAAATATCATTTGGTACAAACAAATGAATAAATAAAAAGGATTCAACTTGAGTATCATAGTGTAAAAATAGTTTTCATATAGTTCATTTTAACACTAATAATGATTCGGTAGTGAATTTCAATATTACTGCGGGATTTATTCCGCTTTGACTACTCCATTTAAGCCGTGTTTACATGGTGGAAGAACAACAGCTGATTGACGTTGGTTTACTAGGTACTATTATTATAATAATCAGCTGTTTGTATGGCGGCCATCTTGTTTACATTTTACCACCTATTGAATATTATGTAATGGCAGCGTTTTGAAGATTATAGTAAGTATTATAAACTAGCGGGATATGCATTTTGCCATATAGATAATGCCACATGGATTTAGGTTATTATCAGTATTATTTGCTGTTATTATGAGTTTCAACTTTACTTCAAAGTAACTAAAAATACGCCACCGAGACAGCGCCATAAAAATGAATCCACTATCACAAACTATGGTAACTTAAAAATACAATGATTTCTTTCAACCGATCCATATAAAAATAATATGAACATTATAATTTTTAGTAAAAATCCGATGGATCATTTCAGAAAAAAAATGTTAATATTGAAAAAAAATTACGAAAACTTGCGGTTTTATAAGTTAAAGTTTTCATAAAACATAAAATAAACGACAATAGACTTACAAATAGTCGCATTAAATTTCTATGAATCCTTAGAATCACCATTATCCCGGCATAATGATCCACTAAAAAATAATACTGAAAGAAATAATATTGAAAAATATCTATTCTGAAAATAATGAAGGGGTGTTTAAAGGGAGCGATGCCTAGGGATTTTCTATACCGTAAGGTTACCAGCGAGACTACGAACTATCAAGTCAATTCGTAAACCTATAATAAATTACCACCTTTATCTTCTTCTTCTTCCTCGTGTGATAGATCATCGATCTGTTGTTTCGGAAGTGATTCCCTCTTGTGACCCTGAGGACCAGCTATCTTTCCATCTTTTTGGTGGTCTTCCTCGTGAACGTGAGCCAGCCGGTATCTTCTTTGCAGCAATGTGGGCGATCATGTTTTCAGCCATCATGTCTACATGGTCTCTCCAGAATCGTCTCCTCTTCCTACTCCATCTCACTATGTCCTCCGTGTCGCATATCCTTCTAATCTCACCTTTATAATTATTTAAAATTTAAGAAGTTATTCTTTGCTTGTTCTTCGGTGTTAACGTATTTCTTGCGGCGTACGAGTTGGATGTGTAATTTATGTACCGACGTGTTTGCTGACGTCATCCTAAGGAACTTCCTCACAAATAAGCAAAAAAGATGTAATATGTTGAAACAAAATAATATGTAATAGGAGAGAAGACACGAAAGAATCCCCGAAGATGACCCCAGCAAGCGATTTGAAACGCAAAATGAATATCCAACACGACGTACGCGGCTGCTAACCCGAAAACACCTAAGAACAGATTATAAAATTATTTATGAATCTCTTTTAAACAAACGACAAACTCTCATGCAAATTTTAGAAAAACTTAATATAATTTGTGGCGTTTAGTATAATATTGACTAAAATGTGTCGTTGTTACGTTTTTAGGTTTTATTGATTGTGCATGCTTGAAAATCAGATTGCAAGTCTAAATATTACAAATGTCAATGGTTTAATAAGTCAATGATGTGTCACCATCGTGAGTCAACGGTATAACGACCCAACGGTCTATTTTATCGTTCTGCTGGGTCGCAATGGACCACCTCTCTATCTAGTATGGCATTAGGGGGTGGCACATTGTTATTATTAAATGACCACGTGAAATCCACTGTTATCATTGCTTCTTTAGACTACAGGTGGCGCTGGCATTACAGCGTGCATTTATGAATACGAAATTATTGAAAACTAGCAAATTCTAACATGTTCTGCTCATACTTATTTACAGAAGATTTATTTCACTTTAATTCTTCTTCCATTCTCTACCCTTCCGAGAGGAACGTTTTCGTAATTTACATAGATGTAAATGTAGTACTTAAGATTCCTACTAGACGCATTTGGCTGGCCAGTTTCTCATGTTACTCACTGGAGCACGCTCCTGCGAGTAGAAAAAAGTTGGCTTAAATGAAAGGATCAGTAAATAGGAGTTCCCCAACTACTGAAAATCCGGGGTGAAAGGGTGTTTTCAAATACTCATATTTCTTAATAAAAAAACTCTGGTAGCATTAATTGTTTTATTTATAATATTTAGTTGCTGTGGAATAAAATTCCTTCTGTTTTGCGAACTCTGGAGATTGTGGAAGTGTTAAAGGCAAAGTTATAGACCCTATTGTTCAGGAGGTGCTACGATTCTTAAATGGGTCCATGCGGTGGTTTTTCCACAAAACGGTGCATTTTAATAGAATTGTCTATTTATTATTATTGTAATTAATTTGGAGTGACTATTTGAATAGTAATCGGCCATTACATTTTTTTTTAAATTTTAAGTGTTCTCCATCTACCTCACAGTTTGAAGGAGTTGTGATGGTATTGACAGATATCTTGAGGAAATATCTATTCTTCTTCTGTTTTCTTCGTTATATCTTCAGATTTATACCCTCCTTATGATTTTGTTCTCGCTCCTATCCTGGACTTGCTGATCCACTTCCTTCCACCTATTTTTTACAACATGTATTATATTCATTAATAATTACGCAAAAGGGAGATTAAAGAAACAAATGAACGTAATGGGGAAAGGTATTACATTATTTTGTTTCCGCAAACAAACACACACACATTCATACATTTACAAATAACATAAAAATCAAGGCTTTATTTGAACGAGGCTTATGCAAATAAGAAAGCAAGAGGAGTGAAAGAGGGTGTTTTTTTTTAAATGCGGTGTTTTGATGGAGAATATTTTTTTATGCCACTTTTGTTAGTATACGAAGTAGGTAGGTACGTTCCCCAAATCCCAACATTAATTTGAAGCACCTCATTTTTCTGCTGTCCCTAATGAGTGTTATAATAGTCTTCATAATAATAATTACAACTAGTATTTATACTCGGTGTTGAACAGGATTTTTTTTAAATTTATTAATTTTACATGACAAACAATACAGATTAACAATACATAGACTATTTGATAAAAACTTAAATCTAAACATCCTCCTTATAGAAACAAGTCTCGTGTAAAGGAGTGTATACAAATTTAAAAACTGTTATAGGTACTTTTAGGAATACCACCCTTCTTGTGGGGTGGTATTCCTAAAAGCCATGGTTTTCACTTACACGGAGAGGACGATTTATATGTTGGTCATGTGTAGTAAGATTGCTGGCTTGTGCACTGAGAAAAATACTCAAAACGAATCATTGGTACGGTACTATCAGATTAGGACCAGAGATCGTACAAACGATTCATTGGTATAAATCTATAATATTTACTCTTCGCAAACAAATCATTGGTAAATTTACCAAAAACTTGTTGGTAAATTTAACAACAACAACGAATCATTTGAGTGAAATTTCGTTAGTATTTTTCTCAGTGTGGTAAATGTTGTAATGGTATGAAAGAATAATATTTTTGAATTGCATATGTTCAAGAACTACTACTTCTACTATATCATCACGACATATCCCGCAAATGGGGTAGCCAGCAGACTAGCTGTGCACGTTATAAACACGCAAGCTGACTTCTACGTGCCAACAAAAAAATATGACACCCAGGATGGGTGGCAAGCCTCATCGCTAACTTTAAGATATTTATATGAAATGTCTTTATTTCTAATTTTTTTTTAATTATTCTGATGCATAACAAATGACGTAGGAATTATATATTAAATATTCATTTGGTTAGCATTTCTTTTTTTGAAGTAGTTTAGCAGTAGTGCAATTAGTGAAAATGTCTTTATTTAGGATGGATGAGTACTGCAAGATTCAACCCAGCAAAGTAATGGAAAAACATGTATAATTATATTTTTTATAGTGTGTAATTTTTGAACTAGGTATTTTTATATAAAAAATAAATAATGTATTACTATACAAACTTTGTGGAAGATATGCTATACCACTTGTGAGATATGCCGTGATGGAATTGTTAACACATGGAGATGACCGTGGGCTCCACCCTAAGAATTTCTATGTTATTAATTCACAATTTATTTATTGTCTATGGTTGTATCAATATAAACCATTCGAATCTATGAATTTGTTCTGTTCGACTTGATATTCCTGGTGAATAAAGTACGTTCTTTCTCCAATTTAAACGTGGTTTAAATATTAAATCCCCGATCACATTTACCAAGATAAGAACCAAAGGTTGCAAGTCAACAGGTATTGATAGATGGAAATTATACATATCTACATACAGAGATAAATATTTTTTATGATAATTTTTTAAGTGGCTCCATTTAATTCCAGTTTTTTTTTACAACAGAGCTCCAGAGAGTCAAGGTATATTTATGAAGGGATCAACGTTTGTTTTTTAATATAAAGTAGGTATCTACTCGTATAATAGATGCACTCTGAAAATTTTAATAATAAAAAAAATATATATATTTCTTAACTAAACCAGATCATGGAAAGTAGTTTAAGTGGTTATACTAATATGAACTTCTACCAAGAACTGTCGGTATATAATAAATATGATAAACCATTTACGAACGAATGTAATATAGTGGTTAGATGGAAGAAATCACTTTATAGTGATAATCTCGTCACTGCATATCGTCCTAGTTTTTTAAATTTTATATTGTTTTGTTAATACTGTTATATAATGATGATGTGCAAAAAGAATAAATAAATAAATAATAATTTAAATTTCATAATATCTTCTTTCACTAAAAATGGTGTGCCAATTCATTCACTTCTACTCACGTCATTCCTAAAATTCTGATATCCTTGTCATGAGAAATGGCGGTTATTAAAATAGTACTGCATTATACATAAAAAGTACTCGAATACAACAGCTTACAATACCTAAGCTATTTAGCATACTTTATTTGAAAAACAAAACAACGATTTATTGTAGCGTCTACGTATTTAACTGCATCGTATAATGAAGCTTTATTAGCTTTTTGAGAGCTTTTGAATTTTCAGAATGTTTCAGGGAATTATTTTTATTTTGTAAGTCCCCCATTGTTTGGTTGCCGCATTTCATTTCTGTATTTTCTAATATTTTTTTTAAAACCTTTTTTACAAACATTTAGATGTTTTTCTCTCATATATGAATAGCTTAAATTACCAACCCTGACTTGTTTGGGAACTTTGAAACATATTTATCCAAATCTATTTCTACAGAATGATGATATTTTATTTTATATAGACTGTTACCTCTTCAAAACTATACTCAAGATTTAGTTCATGATTCCGACACTTGCAAATCAGATCTTTTCTACCGTACATACCTACCTACTCGTACATAATATATATCCCAATTTGGATCCCTTTTGTTTAGTTCAGAATTTGAATAAGTAGCGCACAATCCTTTCCGCCTACCCCGAAAGGAAAGCGGCGTGATGCTGATGATGTTGATAGTAATCACATTTTTTTCCTGTTTATGTTTTTCAATTCAGGAACTTATGTCCCGACAAATAGTGGAGCAATACTCCAAGTATATCTGATTCGGAATTTGAATGCAAATGGAATTTTCCAGAGACGATGTTGTGCATTTGTTTCAATATAAATAAAATGGTTTTTAGTCTAAATATAACGTAAGTATGTATTCAATTTATTTGATTGTATACGTTTTTACAAAAATTTCTTTATTCATTTTTGGTTTACAATTACCTGTTTTTTACGACAAAGCTCTCAAAATTAGGTGAATTATGTACATTACTTTTATCCAGAGGATCAGATTTTTAGAAGGTAAGTTTTTTTAGAATGGGAATGGTTAGATATTTCGTTGTTTTTTTCCTACATATAAGTTCTTAACGTTCAGAGGGAGATACATAATAAATCGTAATATATTAAACAACTAATATTTAGAATATTTACTAATTTTTTTATTGATTAACCGAATTTGGGTACAGATGACAAAACAAATTCGTAAGCGTTGGGACACCTTTCTCACTTCTTCCGATTAGATTTTACACAATGTTGCATTGTGTAGACATGGTTCTCCAATCGAGGTTCTTGATTGGTTTAAAAACTTATGGTAAGAAATATTAAATTTTCGGAACGTAAAATATAAGCAGTTATGTATAAAAAAAATTATAGAAGAACCCTCTTTACACAATTTAACATTGTGTAAAATTTAATCGGAAGAGAAAAGATGAGCGTTCCAATGCTAACGAATTGGTTCTTATATTGAATACATAATAATTATTTAATACTCACCTTTTTTCAATATGTTACGTAACGCTTAAACAGTTAAAGCCCCAAGAATATTATATTTATTTGACGGGTCCTCTGTTTCAGTACGAGTCTATTTTTTCCATTTCAATTCCCATCCTTTTATTATACTCTCCAGCTTCATCAGACTCATCTGCAAGATGGCCTTTTCATTATTATATAAATCATCAACATACATACATACATACTAACTAACTGCATTATTTTCCCATTTAACCGTATAGAATGAGACAAAAACGTTTCATTATTACACAATATACCTACAGTTGAATCGATGCAATGTTATTTGAAATCACATTTAAATTAAGTGAACTGAATTGTTGAGGCTATAATTATGGTATTTAAAAGTAATCGTTGTGGAGACGGATGATGATAGAATCTTTGTAATTGAGAGATCGACGCAGAAGAATAAAAAAGTCTTTGGTAGAGGTATATTATAAATAGTTGTTCCACTGACTATCTAGCTTGTGGGCGACGATGTGATGGCATAGGTACGAGCTATCGGTATTTTGAGAAAATATTCGTAAATTTATCGGAAAAGAATAGTTTTCCCACCCTTTCCTGCAAGTTTAAAGTGCTCTTAAAGAGGCAGACACCTTTTTGTCAAACGTTGTGTATAAGATATTATTTTAGATATACGATGCAGTGATTACGTATGCTACAAATCTTGAATACCTTCAAGCAATGGAAGGACAGCTAAGTCTCCACATTGCAAGAGGATCGTCCTTGATGAACAACCTTTGAGTCTAGCAAAATTTTAAGAAGAAGAAGACATTATATCTCATAACCCTCCTTCGGAGAAAGGTATGAGTAAGTTGCTATCTATGACTGTTGATCTGTATCTTGGAAAAAAATATTTCAGATCACCCTAAAAATAATGATTTCTGATTTGAGCACGAATCAGTAAAAATGTCATAACCCAAACGGAAACTGAACCCGAAATCTTATGTCGTAATGCTATGTATGTTATGTTAACTATTGTATCAGTATGTTAACTATTGTATCAATTAGACCGAAAAATTTCGTTCGAATGTAGACGAGGTTGCGAGAACGTAACTCTAAAATGTGTCTTGACTAAGGCCTACAGTTCTTTGTCGCATTGAGCCTTAAGATTTCTCTGAAACAATTTTCAAACAAGTTTACACAAAGTTTGATGAATAAGTTGAATTTTCCATTTTGTTTGAAAGCGGCGTAATAGGATTAAGATAAATTTTCAGCGAAAAACTTTCAAGCAGTAAAATTAATACAAAAAGGATTAATTAATAATAGTAATACTACCTTTCTTTAAGGATATTGCACTCTACAACCTGATATTTCAATATGCCCTCAGCATGACTCATGTAAAAAGTCTACATTATTTGGATTAATTTTGTTTTTTATATATAACTTCAAAATATTGTTTGTATTTTAAACATAATGAAAGGGCATTAAAGAGTGACTATTAGTGACACCTGCCAGTCCTTACATTATTTTAGTTTGGTAAGTATAAGGTATATAATATATTTACAATATTTTAATTATTCTATTTGCCTTTAAAACCATCATGGCGCACCCCACAAGCGGGGTACCCAGCATACTAACTGCACGTAATAGACATGGAGGTCGTCCTCTCCCTGATTGATATTCAGATTGGGTGGCACACATCACCGCTGAATTAAATATATTACATGTTCTTTACGTGATGTTTACGTGATGTGATGACACTAAAAAATCATCTTTACGTGATGATTTTACGTGATGACCACTAAAAAATCATCTTTACGTGATACATCATCTTTACGTGATGTGATGACACTAAAAAATAGGAAAGAGATGGAGACTCTACGGAACAATTATAGTCGAGGTTGAAGATTATTGAATATTCATGAATTGTTTGAACAAAATGAATCGAGTTAAAGAGGGCTTTGCATTAAGGGTCACCCTAAAATTACATTAAAAAATCGGGTCTGAGTCTGTGATATAACTTCAGTAATGAATCTTAGTCTTCAAAGCAACAAGTTGTCTAAGATAAGTAATTAAGAATTTTATTAAACGTCCACACTTTTATTGAACTTACGGCTTGTAATTAAAAGATTATTAATTACTGACTTTACTTCGCATAGCGGATACTAGCGGGGAGTAAGGTATTGAAGAGAGTTTCATGGAAACCCGGATATTTTAGAAGATATAGACTCCTATGTAGCCGCACATTCAAACCGAAATTGTCCTCAGAAGCAGATTTGAAAGATCAGCCAGCTAAAACAGTTATTGTGGTAATCTTTTATTCTACACTATCTCTTGAATGCCTCTTTTGAAAGTATGTTAATTTCTATATATAAAGTAGTGTTCATTTATGCCATAAGAGTACCAACTAACCACTTGTTCTACAAATAATAAATTGTTTGTTCTAGCCGCAATGTTGAAAATTTTGTTCAGTTTGTTGTTGTGAAGACATAATTTCATTTTATGTGAATGGTTTTGTATCAATATTGGACAAATATTTTTTTAAATAAATACGTAGAAATGTATTCATTTTCGTAAAAAATATATTGTTAGTCTAATTTTCTAAATTTTAATACCTATATTAAAAAACAATAGAATCCATTAAATGTTTTGTTTAAATAGGTATTGTTGTATTATTTTTGGAACATGGTAAAAGTACTCAATTGTTTTACTACTTAATTATTTCTATTTAGTTGTAAAAGTTGTTTTAAAATGTATCTTAAGTTTCCCAACGAGTTGAGTAATACATATTTTTTTTAGTAATGTGAAATGTTAATAAACGGAATGCCATAAAATAACAATAAAAAACCACAACCATTGAATGATTAATAAAAAGGTCGTGGATTTAGAGTACCATACCTCATTGCCATACCTGATTGCTGAATTAAAGAAGTAACAAAATATTATTTAAAACTTGTTGATGATGACTTACAAATAGATGCCTGACTTTTACAAAATATTCGAAAACTTACAGTAGAATATAATGTTAGCCAATTTTTTTAATATATAATTGAGAAATGGGAATAAAAATTCAATATAAAACTATAGGGAAAATATGTATGCAGTGTGCTTATGAAAAAATGGAGTCAATGGGAAAGACTTTATCCAACATCGGACCTAAAATGACTGAAAAAGAAAATCACGTGAAATATTACTTGAACGAGCAGTGAAATAAAGAAATACTAAATGAATCCGATTATAAAGTTGATATACTCGTAAATTTCACAAAATTTATCAGTTTCCTAAAATATATATCAAATAAAAATATAACAAAATAATGTTTTTCTTCGAAGTTTGATCTTGAAAAAAAAAAACAAAAACGAATTATAAAAAATGGAAAGATTGCGTTACGAACTGTATAAATATTTGTAGATTAACATTTTTACAAAATACAATTCCACGTGATATTGTAAAGCCGCAAGTTTGAGAAAAATTCTGCGAAATTAAGTATATCAAGTATAAAGCTTTCGAAATAAGTCAACAATGAGAAAAGTTTGCTGCGGGCGTTTGAACAAAGCTCATTTAATTCCATACATACAATTATTTCGAAAGCCTTTTTTGTCCGCCTTAATTCAGAGCTTACGCTA
The DNA here is from genome assembly GCA_947579605.1 of Athripsodes cinereus. Lineage (NCBI taxonomy): Eukaryota > Metazoa > Arthropoda > Insecta > Trichoptera > Leptoceridae > Athripsodes > Athripsodes cinereus. Next base: position 20,193,074 of record OX388317.1, on the reverse strand, counting down.
TAAATCGGCGGTGATGGAAAAATACCTTCAATATAAACATTTTTTCCGTTTTTTTGATATTGTGCCTATATTATTCCTTTTTCATATACACTTTATATACCTATTCGTATAACCTAAGGCATGTAGGACTAGGGATTATGTCAAATGAAAATATTACATTTGATATTTATATTAAAACATATTTTTTTCATATTTTTTTGATTTATGACATGGTAAGATATTATTTATATTCAATATCCGTTGGCTACTCTACTAAAAAGAGCACTTTATTTAAAAAAAAAATTTCGCTAGCCTAATGATGAGAACGGAAACTCTTGAAAGCCGGCTCGCGTCCAATAAAAAGTCACTGTGGATATACTATAAATAAGTCTTTTATGTATAATTAATTCAAGCAATATATTTTCGTCCGCAATGGTTCCGTCGGCCCGGGCGTCCCTCTTTCACAATACACCGTTCCTATGACAAACGACATCAGAGCGCAGGGAATGTTGTGGGTAGAGGTGACGCGATTGGCGCATAGACGCTCTGAATGGAAGAGGCTGGTTTCTGTCCTGTGCTCTCGAAAGGAGTGTTGAGAGCGATGATGACTCTACTTCTATTTGAAGATATTGTGAGGCAATGCATTTCATAAAAGTTGTAAATAAAAACGTTCTTTGAACTAATGTCAGATAAGAAAAATCTAATTTAAATAAATTTGTTAAAACAAAAACTTTGTGCCTAGTAGTACTGAGACTCGATAAACGTTTAAATGCTTGAAAAGTGTTTGTTGAAAAATGCTTTAAAATCCTGGATTATTCTTTAAAAAGTTGAAGGAATATGTTTGAATTGATAATCAAGCTATACAATAAATAAAGTTAAGTTTTCAAATTCAATATTTTTGTGTTGTTTTACTAGTTATTCGAAGTAGTTCAAAATCTTTGCATACAAAAAGTATTCACATATTCTGTACAGTGATCAAGTATTCTTCCCATCCCAAATGTCTTTTATTGGCATAAAGAGAAAAAAATGTATTTTTACGTACAATCAGTATACTGGTTACTTCATTTGTGAAAGATACCGTGATGGTATAGATAGATAGGAAATTCCTATAAAAGAAAAAATAACTTGTAGGACGTCACTATTTTTTCATTAACGTTGGTTTTTTAATATTTTTTTTGTAAAGATAACATAAAAATGGATGTAGAAAGCATATTTATTTATTAAAATATTAAATGGCAAATGGCTATAAAAGTATGCGTAAAATATAAAATTCAATTTTTTTTGTAAATTCATGGAAGAAAATATATAAATTTATAGCATTTTTACATAAATTATATCTGTATGGAGCGAAACAAATCTATGTCAAATTTATGCTGAAGTGACTTAAGAACATACTGCTGTAGTTTTCGTTACATGTTTTTGATGGTATATTCATCTACCTTAAAAACGAGTAACTATACTTCTATACGTACTATACTATACCCTCACGCCGTGTTTCAGGTGGGGTAGGCAGAGAGAACAGAACGCCATGTTGATTTACCCTTACATACTTCTTTCGCTTCCTCTACATTTATCCAAATTCTCATAAATGCACGTCTTTTCCTCTTACTCAACACGCGACCGTCCTTGAGAGTCTTATCCACGTGGGCAAGCCACGTAGTTCTTGGACATCCGCGCTTTCTCAAACCGCCTCTTTCAGATAAATACACACTCTTCATCATCCTTTCATCGTCCATTCGCTTCACATGCCCAAACCATCGCAACTTATTTATATACGTTTTACCTACCAATCTTCTCAGTGATCGCATCTCCACAGCATTTATTCCACTCTCGTCCTTCTTCAACCACGTCCAAGTTTCACTTGCATACATATGTGTCGGTACAAGAATGGTGTTGCGCACTAGCATTTTCGCAACGTTTGACACATTGCTATTGTTCACAATAGATCGAAGTGCACCGTCCACTCTAGCACCAGCCATTTTTCTTTTTTCAATGTCCCTATCGTATCTTCCATTCCTCGCAAACAGACTCCCCAAAGACACAAAACGAGTTATAAGTAATTTGTGATAGCCATTTACTTAAAAAAAAATGACAAAAGTATTACTGAAAATGATGCTAAGTTTATATTAAAGCACAACACCACCATTTCAACAAGATATCACGTAAATTAATAGAAAAGAGGATAATATGATAAACATAATTCATAATAATTCATTCACAATCGTTTTTAGCAGTAATTTCATGTTAACAAACATGACTGTAAGAAACAAAAGAAATTTTGTCGAAAAAAATTTGAACGCCATGCTGAGAGATGGTATTTCCTGACAAAGGATAGTTTCGCCCCGGCATCCAGATATTATGATTGTAGTCTTCAATACATAATAATACCTATATTTATATGATTTTCCATAAAATATTTTTGCAATAAAAACATTGAAATACAATGAAAATATATTAATACAATAAAATTTCACGTAAAACAACGCCATTAAATATATTTTATAACTTTTTTTATAAAAATAAGATTCCAAATCGATTTTATGTCATAAAAAACTTGATGTTCATAGAATATAACTTTATCCCGTGGATATCTTGGTAAAGAATCTCTCTCACTCTTAAGATGGTCTCTCACTCTTTTTTGTAAGTTTTCGAGTATCCTACACAAAACAGATATTCGTAAAACCTCATTTACAAGACAGTAAATTATTAGATTTTGAACAATGTTACATTGTGTAAACATGGTTTTCATATCGATATGTCTGATTGGTTTTGTCATCTGCGCGTTGTGACTAAATCCAGTCAAACAATTAAAAAAACTTGACAGTATTGTAAGTAAAATATGGCCAATTCTGAATCATAAAATAGTTTAGTTGCACTAACTAAGTCAACTAAGTGTGAGAAGATATTCGGGTCATGATAATTAGTTCTAATTCGTATTCACAGTTTTCCATACTAATTTAGTTCATTAGTTCATTTTGACACCTTAGTACAACTATAAATTTCGAGAATCTATGGATTTCGTATTCAGAATTAAATTTTAGTTGACAGCCGACGACTAAAATAAGTTGGGTTTGGCAGAATTTTATTCGCGACTTTTAATGTGCGAATATTATTAGTTGCTGTCATTTACCGCAGAATATTGCTATATTTTGGAAGTGTTAAGTTGTTTTTTAAATTAAAAGTAAAAATTTATATTTTTAGGGCAACTCTTAGCATGTATAAATTGTAAAATTACACCACCACCGACGCAAATACGATCGCCAAAATATATCGGCAAATCTGACATTTCACAATTTTCACGCGCGACAACTATTAAATTGTTGCCAGAAGTGTAAATCGGAAAGTGAAAAACATTTTGTATTGCGGCATCACTGACTAATATTAGTTTGTCCCATAGATTTTACCGTTTGCACTTGGTGGTTCTCGAGTTTATAGTTGTTTATAGTTCATTCTATTCAACTAATGCTGAATACTACATAATAACTAATATAAATCAACTTTTTAGTTAGTTAGTTCATTAAGATTCAGAATTGGCCCTAATATAACTTTTCACATATAATTTCAAAAAATTCTCCATGTTTAATAAAATAACTTTAAGTTGTTTATCAGGTGTCATCTATCTATCTATAGATATACAGTGGAACCTCTCATAACGAGTTTAATTCGTTCCAGACTCTTACTCGTTATGCGAAACACTCGTTATGCGAAACATTTTTTTCCATAGAAATCAATGTAAAATACAATAATGCGTTCCATGCCGAAAGAATAAGTATTCTTGGAGTACTTAATGATTTTTTTTATTAACGTTTATTCAAATAAAATTACCTATAAAAGAGTGTAACAACTTGTTATACAATTTAGATTAGAAAAAAAACTTAGTTAAATAAAAATATAAATTTATGGCAAAATAATTAACCATTTTTAACTAGAAAACTAACCGTAAACGTAACCGTTTCGTAGATATTTTTGACACTCCCTTTGAAGCATCCATCTTCTTAATTTTATCTTTGTTCTTGAGAATAGTGCAGATCGTTGATGTTGACCGATGGTATGTGCGCGCTAGATATTTATTTATTTATTTATTTACATAATAAACGGCTGTATCAGCTTTTACAAATAATACAAATAAAAAGGAACAGTCAAGAAAAATAATGCATAAAGAGAAAAAACAATAGGTATACAAAAAGAAAAAAAGAAATAACATATGTACTACCAATTAATTTCTAATATGCCACGCTCACACCATGTTCTGGCTTTTCAATGATTTTACGTTTCATTTCAACAGTTATTTTTATTCTCTTCTGGCTGTCTTGTGTTTTTTTCTTCGGGGACAATTTTGAACGGATCATCATCATCATCATCATCGCCCTCAACGCTCCTCTCGGGAGCACAGGGCAGAAACCAGCCTCCTCCATTCAGAGCGTCTCTGTGCCAATTGCGTCACCTCTTCCCACGACATTCCCTGCGCTCTGATATCGTTGTCATTTGAACGGATAATAATACTTAAATGCACATAAAAAATTAATAATAAACTCAATACAAATTTTGAAAGAATGGGTGATCACATGCAAAACCATGCGCTAACGGAGCGAGTGCTAAACACAGACTGATGTACAGGCGCGGAAGTCCCGGCTCACAAAGTCACAAGTGAATGTCGTTAAAAAAGGACTTACCTACCCTTTCTATGTAACTCGTTATGCGAAATATCGCTCGTTATGGAAGCAACTTTTTTACATTTTTTTTTGCTCGTTATGTGAATTACTCGTTATGAGAGGTTCCACTGTATATCATATCTATAGATACCTAGATATATGACATAGATCAGATATCAGACTTGATAAATAATATTATTAAAATCCTTTAATAATGAAATTATAGTCCTTTAACACCTCTGAATGTCTCAATCTTTGGCACTTTATGCATGCGGCTGGTTTGCTGGCTACCCCACTTGTGGGATATTAGAAATAGTATTAGTAAAAGATATATCTTAATATCTGCAATTAAATTTGTTGTTACTATTTTTTTCTATGAAATAATATAAAAGTAAAATATAAATAAAATTTATTATCAAATTTTGATAGGTTCTCTCAATCCTTAATATAAATCCCAAGGATAAAGTTTTGATTAAAATTGTTTTAATACTGTGTTATAATATGAAATAGGATAATCTATATAAGCAAGAAAGTACTGTGTTGTGAAATTTAATAATAACAACACAACATAACAAACAAATTAAAAATTATTATAATCCCAATATAAAGTACTTTCAACACGTATATTGCTGTATAATATTATTAAGAGTATTTATAGGCGTATTGAAGTGAGTTAATCGATTTCACCGAAACTCGAAAAAACCGTTTATATCGAAAGTAAAAAAAATAACGGTTTCACCGAAAGTCAAGATACCGGTTTGACAGTAAATTGAAGAAATCGGATTTTACCTATACTACAAAAAATGTTTTACTGAAAATAAAATATATTTAGTAATTCACCGAAGTCTAGAATACCAATTGAATTGAAAGCGAATAAATAAATATTCCACCAAAAGTCATTAAAATTGAGATGTTTCTTACAGTAGGTATAATACCGCTTGAAATCAGCTTTTGATTAGCGGATAATTGGTTTTCATATAAAAAAAACTACATGGCTTGACCACGTGGAGCAAATTCTCAAGGACGGTCGCGTGTTAAGTAAAAGGAATCGGGGTGCATGTATGAGAAACTGGATGAACGTAGAGGAAGCGAAAGATGTATGTAAGGATAGATCAACATGACGTTCCGTTCTCTCAGCCTACCCCACCTGGGACACGGCGTGAGGGTATTTTTTTTCAAACTAATTTGTGTGGCTATTTTTTATAATGTTTGTGTTTTTATTATTATTTCTATTTCTGTTTAGTGTTAATGTGACGTGGTTAGATGGAAGAAATCACTATATAGTGATAATCTCGCCACTGCACATCTTTTTTCACATTTTTTCTTGTGTATATTGCTTTATTTTATTTGTTATATGAATGATGATGTGCAAGAAGAATAAAATAAATAAATAAAAAAAATATAGTAGTAGTATAGTAGTTTTATATAAATTGTGGATATTAAGTTTTGAAAAACCTTTGGTTCCAATAAATAGTTTTCGTATGTTAACGAATAAACAGAATGAACTTGCGTTCAAATATGTCTTCGTAAACATAATAAAACCACGTGTCGTCTTGTCAATTATGTGTAACATGTAGTAATTATGTATCTACATTCTACATATATTACGTGAAACGTAATGTAAATAAACGTAATATAATGTGGTTAGATAGAAGCGATGAAGTTTGCCACTCATCCTGAATGTCTTGATTTTATATTGGTACGGAGAGAACAGCTTGCATGTTTCTTACATGCAGCTGGTCTGCTGGCTACCCCACTTGTGGGATATGCTGTGATGGTATAGATAGATAGAAGCAATCGCTAGTAGGTATAGTGATACTTTTGCCACTGCATATTTAAATTGATTTGTTGATTTTGTTATGTAATTGATGATGTTAAAAATTTCGTGGAGCATTCGGTAAAGAATTGGTTTTCCATAAGTTTTTGAGTACCTATTATGTAAAAGGCAGGATTATAAAAATACAAAGACAGTTTACATCTCAAATTTAGCGAAAAGTATAGTCACCATCTTGAAGGCTTATTTTTTGTTGGCACGGAGACGACAGCTTTCGTGTTTATTGGTGCAGGTGGTTTGCTGGCTACCCCACTTGTGAAATATGCCGTGATGGTGACGGTGTAGTTATTTATTTGAAATTTGAAAATCGAAACAACTTATTAACCGTACTTTGAAGCCAGTAATGTTTTCCACAACTAACCATTAACTAAAAACGTATTGAAATACTAGAACTGATGGTTCTTCTCTACTAGAGTAGGTACTATGTAACAAGGTACAGAGACAGTCTATTTTATAATATAATGGGTAGTAAATGTATACTTGCCATTATTGAGAATAATGGTATTTTGTATGCGAAGCCCATAGCTACCAGACTCACTCAACTATAGAGAGAAAACACTCGCAAGGTTTGTTACAGGCAATGTGAGAATTAGTAAATTGTATCAATTACAAACCTAGAATAATATTTTTTCTTAATGAATAAGACAGATAAATATCACAATTGCTGATCTGAAATATAACAACAATTGTGAACATTTGAATATTTGGTCATTCGAAGCAATCTTTAGACGCATATTCGTTAGGATAGCTTTTAAGATACGAACCATTGATTTACCTTCTATAAGCTCACGGCTTAGGTATTTTTTTTTAATAAATAAAACATTTCGAGTATTATCTATTTCATCATTAGCTTTGTATTCTTGATAAAATGGTTACAAAAATATCAATTAAAGTGATATTAGCTTCAAAATATTGATTAATTTGTCACATCGTTGGATGTGAATAAAATAGCGATTGAAAGTATTTTATACAATACAGCTAAGAGCAGAAAATTGGCTGACCAAGTCGAGGGAAAACATTAACCAGAACTGAGACCACAGGCAATTGAATGCATACATCGAAAGATTTTATGATTTATTTTTGTAACTCTTGTTCTTAAGATAGATCATTCAAGAAGACACAGTGGATATACTAACGAAGTGTTTTATTTATAATTAATTAAATAATTCTAGGCTGTTCAGTCTGTATCTAAGTTAAATACTACATTCCTAACTCCTAGAGGTTTATTTCATGGTGTAGATTTTGGGTCCGCAAATCCGGCCGTTATCTCATGATGTCAGGCGCCTGCTATAATTTATGGACATTATTATTTTGACACGCACCTGTGTAAGTTTATTTTAGACCAACCTGTATTATAAAACATCCTTATATTATTTTAATAATAATAATATACTCACTCCTTCCTGCGGTGGGTAGTTTATAGTTACTTTATTTTAAAACCACCCTGTGGCACATCACACAAGTTTTATTAATATCTTATTATAATAAACTAGACATTTTTTTTAAGATGCGCCGTTTTGCGGAAAAACCCACGCAAGGGTTCATTCAAGAATCATTACACCCCCTAAACAATAGGGTCTTTAATCTCGCCTTGAACACCTCCATACTCTCAAGAGTGAACAATTATTTATTTTGTATGCTCATCTTGAACTAATTTGAGTTAGTTGTAAGATTTCGTTCGTTAGCTAGTATCTTGTGTATTGACACCATTTATTTATTAATTATATTTTTTTATTTATGTATTTCATCATCATGCGACTCGTTTTTTATGAAATTATTATAAAAACATAAAAAAATAATAAAACATATAAAGTTCTATCTATCATAAAATCAATAAGTTTAATACACAAACAAAACAATAAATTAAAAAACGATTTTACAAACAAGAATACAAGTATTGCAATATTAATTTATATATTATCTTTTCATCTTTTTATTTAATAAAGTACTTCAAATTTATGTTTATTAGTTGGTAAGAAAGGGATCTTAATGGGGAACTTTCACAAAAAAAAATTTCAACCCAAAAAATAGTACAGAAAATTAGAAAAATTATGGGGCTTTTTATATTTTTAAATGTGCATTTTTAAGGTTTTTATCACCATTTAAAAAAGCAATTTTCGCACTTCGCCGCAAAAAGGTCCACTCGTGGCGGAGCAGTGTTTGACAATATTAGGCGCTACAAACAGTACTAAGAGCGAAATGTGTGGCAATACAAAATAGCGCCTAGCGACGTCACACCGGACTAATTCAATAACAGAAAATATGGATTTTTAAAATGAAAATAATGAATGAAAAGTTTTATTTTATCGTTTCTTATTAGGATAATCGTGATCAGCGTATATTTATTAATATGAATTGATAACATTTATTCATATTCCTCACACATGCATGTTCCCCATTGGATTGCTCATTGTTGTACATAATTAGTTGTTATATTTATTGTTTTAGCTGTATCATCCATAAGAAATAAATAAATAAAAAAAGGAATATCATCATCTCCGTCGGTCCCTCAATCCAAAGGATCGTGACCATCATGCTTTGTTCTGTAGACCTTTGTTCTGTCTCCATGTTGAGCGATCCTCCGCCATGTGTAAGGCCCCGTGAAGTGAGCTCTGTGTGGCCTCCTTAATTTGGTCGCTCCATCTTATTGGCACTCTGCCCCTTCCCCTCCTCCCTTGTACAACCCCAGTCATACATAATTACTTATTCTAGGTATAAAGGAATAGGTATTTAATTTTTGTTTGAAGGTAATTGAATATTTTTCTCCTAGCAGTGTATGTATAAGGCAGGTTTTCGTAAAATATTACGAATAATAATACACTTCATGAATTCGCTAACGAGTGAGGACGCATGCCATCTGTCATGAATAAGATATTTTTATAGGCATGAATTTAGTGCTCTGGCTACCCACTTGTGAAAGATGTGCCGTGATGGTATAGATGGATAGATAAACTAAGTAATTTTGACATAATAACATTTAATGGAAGAATGTTCAAGAATTAAAATGATTAATTTATATGCTAAGATGAATAAATATTTCATAAGATAATCAAATTATTATCCGTATAAAATTAAAACAAATAGGATATTTTAATATTAATCAGGACTAGAATACTTAGGTTGAATCTTAATAATGTAATTAATTAACTATTAATTTTATCATTCAATTTATTGTATTTTAAATAAGGGTCTTCACTCTTCATCGTTACCGAGGTCGGAATATAAATAATCTTTTAAGGATTATAAACGGACCCTGTCCGTCACGTCTGTTAAGTCTACAAAAGATTATTTAATATTAACTGAAAAGGTCCGTCATAAATATTAAAGGATTCGGTTTTTACACACTTGCCAGCTATAAGGTAATATTGAAACCGTGAAATAAGCAAAATACACCAAAATCAGATATCATGTAAGCAAAATACACCAAAACCGAAAAGCATATAAGCAAAACGCACCAAAACTAGGTAGCTTATTAAAATTATTGAAGATTCTTTCTCGATTCCGGATATTTCAGAAGACGGGAATTTCAGATCCTAAGCTCTTCTAACCAAAACCTGTTTTTTACTGGAAGGCCTTAATGTGCAACATGAGAAATACTACTACTACTACTATACCATCACGGCATATCCCACAAGTGGAATAGCCAGCAGATCAGCAGCAGCATTTAATAAACATGCAAGCTGTCCTATCCGTGTCAATGTTAAATTAAGATATTCAGGATGGGGGGCAAACTGCATCGCTGAATTTCAGATATACCTAAAATGTCTTTATTTTTCGAACACCTGCCTTTTACAGGACGCTCAAAAACTTACAGAGAATATTGGGAGACCAATTCTTTACCGGGTGCTCCATGCGATTAGAAATAGCATAATACGAACATGAGAAAAAGCACATAATTTAAATGTAATAAAACCGCGTAAAACTTAATTGAAATGTATCAAAACTGACGAACCAAATCTATCGAAACCGGTTGTTTTCTTTTTTTTTAATAGTAGCAAATCTATAGAATACGCTGAGAAGTAGGTAAGTAACTGGAAATAATTTGTATCTTCATAAATATAATAATAAAAAATTAACCTTCAAGACTGTTTTGAGATACTTCTGAGCTCTTATTAACCTACAACTATAATTCCAATTCCAATTTAAGTATATGTACCGCCGAAGCGAGTATCTACAACTATAATTGTTCCTGCCAAAAAAATCATAATTACAATGGAAACATGAGGATATCAGAATTAATAAATAAAATGATATTTCTATATTAGAAAATATGTTGAAGCGTTTAACTAGTACACTTTTGATTATGTAATTAATTAACGCTCAACTGAACCAATTCGCCAGGCAAATAAAAAAATAAGAGCCTTCATAAAATCTTTACGTTATATGCGAATTCACTTTTTCATCTGTGATAGTCTTATGTAGATTTATTTTTAGAAAACATATTCTTTACATGGAGTTTGAAAACTATGTACTATTGGTTAGAATCCATTAATCCAATATTATTAATTGAAAACAGGCAAATCTGATTGACTATAATACGATTTAGATCTGATAAAATGGAGTGAAAATCTTTAGTAAAAACCTATTCCATTACGTTCAGTTGTCAGCATAAAAAATAAATCCATTATCTCCCTTTATATTTTTTAGTCGTTCATCATTGGGAAAGAGATGTAGATGGTTTTTACTACAGGGACCCTAGACGGACTGACTACGATTAGTTACGATTTCAACTGTGAAAATAAAGAACGTTATTAAATAACAGTTACTATACAGTGAAAGTGTTCTTTAAAAATGAAATGTTAATGACATTTCTTTAACATATATATGTATTTTACCATTTCTTTTTGTAATGTTAATGTGAAAATTGCTTTCTACTTGGTGGCTTTTAAAATTTTCAATATTTTTATTAAACGATATTATAATATTGATACAATGAAAACAACATTGTTTTTGGTTTTACTACGATTTATTTCGACCGGTTTCGACCTATGAGGTCATTGTTTGACAATGACCTCATAGGTCGAAACCTGGTTACTTATTTAACAAATAAATCGTAGTAAAACCAAAAACAATTTTGTTTTCATTATATCAATATAATGGAGTTTTACAAAATCAACGTCGACTCAATCAATAAACAATGATATTGTAATATTTTATATTGAATAAGTATCACTAGACAGTCTCAAAAGCATTGAAAAAAAAGTAATTTTTTTGAAAATGACGAAATACAAATTTTACAAATCAAATGAAAAAAAATTGTTTATACGTTTCTTTATATAAAAAATGAGCAAATATAAAAAGTAAATTGGGAAATATAAATAAAAGATTAACAATCAATAGACATTTTTGGATACTAAATTTTGAACCTGTTGAAGAAATAACAAAATATTTGTTTAGTAGTGAATACATGATTTATAAAAAATAACAGTGAAATTATTTTTCAGCCGTTTCTCAAAATGATGTCCATTCAGAGTCCTTTGTTTGCAAATTTGGACTGGATATATTTTTTATACGTACAAACTCATGATTATTTTGTTAAGTTTTTTATTTACTTCAATGCACAAACCGGACATGTTGGAATATGTACTACCTACAAACATAGAACGACAATTCTACCTCGCATTGCAAAAAATATTGCATTTTATATGTCTCCTAAATGAAGAAAAATGAGGAAAAATACTATTTTTAACTACGGCACGTTTCATCGAAGCAATACTGCGATAACTTTATATTAAATAAATAAGAACCTACTTAGTGATAGTTTTTCATAAAAGAATGATGCATTTTACGTTAAACCGCTGCCTTGGAAATCTTTTATACTACGCTCTCTCTTCAATGCCCATTTTGAAAATAAGTAATTTTTTTAAATATAAAGTAATGTCAATCATAAAAAGACACAAAAGGATGTACATTGTGAAGTAGGACAATAATAAATCAAATATCAAAACATAAATTAAGTTTGATACGTACCTGCGTACTCTCCGCTGGTTACTCCCCTTTAGAATCCAGCCAGTGTCCAAAACACAGCCTCCGGCTTAGCTCAGTCTTATCTCCTTAGGCGGAGGCGCAGGTCCCGATCAAAAGTATCTACTTATTGGTTCGGTTTCTCTCTCTCTTTCTCTATTCTTGCCTTTTGGCTCTATGACAGAGGGATAAGTGGGGTGTCCTACTCTCTACTTAAATTAAAATCTTAGTTTGGTATGACTCACGTTTATTGAGATATAAAAGCAAAAAAAAAAAACATTTAACAAAAGAAAACCTAAGGCTATGTGTGTTACAACTAATTTTGTTATTCCTGATAATCAATCAATCAATAAATCAAATCAAAGAGAAAAAAAATAATTTCACCATAAACATTTAGCAATAGGTTCACATTCATGCACATAGAATATTTATAGGTATACAGTATCAATTTGGCACATGCACATCTTATAATATATTATAGTATCAACTTAGGGAGACAATTGTTCCTTTTCTCTGAATATTTATGTATACAAATTCGCATTTTATTGATTAACCATAGTAATGACATTACTATCCTGAACAACTCAGGATTTCACTGTTTTGCGAAAAATCACCGCAAGGGCACACATATATTATCATTCAATATATTAGGTCTTATATTAATTACTCTATTCCCAGATACCCTGATTTGTTGCAATACAAAAAAAATCAAATAAAAAATAAAAGGATTGAAGTCAAATTATGATTGATCCCTACTTATCAGAGACAATTGAAACAGAAAAACTCAAATCGTCATAGAAAATTTCAATATTTAAGTTGTACTGTATAATATGTAAAAATTGTTTATTTGTATTAATAAAAATAGAATACAAAAAAAATAAACTCAATTCACAACCCCCTTAGGATTCGTTACGTGAATTAAATAACTTCCAACTTATCGCTATGTACATATTCAATTAATATTGGATATTGCATAATTTCATAAAAAAATAAAAATAAAAGAAAAAAAACTAAAACCAAGTGAAAACAAAACAACAACCCCTTTCTTCCTTGTCTACTCTTCCTATTTCGTTCCAGCGATTTCTCTACCCCAATACCTGACTATCATGTCTAGATAAGATATCAATATTCTTACGGCTGTCCGACGGGAAAGGCCTTCTGGGATGATTCCACGTTTCTGGTCGTTCCTATTCCCACAATCCAGTTGGTAACGTTCCTTCAGTCACGACACAACGATTCACTTGTTGGGCGTCCACTTCCTCAACTTTGTGTTCATATAACAATGCCCTATAACACCTACACCAGTCTATGCGAAAGATGACAGCCTTCCTGAATTCAGCTGATTAAATAACTTCACAATATCGTTTCAACCTGTGAGTAATCTCAATGTTATTTCTATCACGATTGTCCAGGGAGTTTCAGGTACCGATTTAGGTACTATTACTAAAACACTGCGCTATTACCTTCAGTAGGTAGATACAAAAATCACAATTCTATAGTCTGACTTGTTTGCGTGGATTTAGTTTAATTATTATTATTACCAATATAATCATCTATCACCAATTACTCACTCAGCAGGTACGTCCTGTTCTTGCCTCGATTTACAGAAAGTCACAAAGAAATTAATTAATTCCCGATCACAATTATATAATCTGACTCGTTTGCGTGTATTTAATTTAATTATTATTACCAATAATTATCTATCACCAATTATTCACTCGCAGAATGTTTTTACTAGTTCGATGGAATAGCACTATCACAAAAATTATTTTCTAAGTCAAAAAAAAACATGTAGATATATTTAATCGATATCAAAAATAAAACTGACTATCTACACTGACAATGATCTTCCACCAAAGCAATACGGCTTTTCGCTAGTCAGATCGACAACAGACGCGCGACCTCTGACCGTTTTCTCTCTCGAAAGCGAAATTCGGAATCTGACCCAGATCTCATTGTGCAACGATATTTATCAATTAAGACACTTTCTCCCTCTGCTAAGATCAAACTATGCCATCTTCAAAAACCGCCCCCTACCCTATACCTAATCATCTCATTGGTTCGTCATTAGCCAATCAGCGCACCATTTAAACAATAAGACCCATGGTCCCTAAGGTCGAACACTCCCAGGGCCAACTCCAACTATAGGGCACCCACAGCGTTTGCCCTGGGCGTGAGAAAAAAATATTACCAACACAATAAATTGTTATTATTTTTTTTGTTATCTACTATATTTCTTCTTTATTTGGTTTTAATCTCTACCCGTACATTAAACTGGTTGTAATGTTGACACTGTGCAAAGCCTATATACTTTTCCGTGTTCCCTATATATTTTTTTTTTCTTTTCCTCAAATCCCTTATCATTACAAGTTATTTTGAAGACGCGATGATGGTACTCTTTTCTTTATAATATTACGTTTCCCTAACAGTACAACGTTTTATTTTAATTTTTTTGTCGTGTGTTTTTTTATTTTCCTTAGCCATGGTAAAATTTCCTCCTAGAGACGCCCCAGGCCCGGTAGTATATATTTTTTTTAAACCCATAAATCTTTGTCCATAATTCTACGCCCCTTCTGGTCAAACCCCGTATGGTCAATATCTCCCAAAGGACGTGGACTCCTAAGTTGCCCAACTTGCGCGTCTAATTTATTTAAAGTTCTCACTTTCTTATTTCGTGTCTACCCCTTCCGAACACATCGTGGATCGCCAAGGTACATCCTGTCTTACATTCTCCACGCCAAGAAAAACCCCTGAGAAAAAAATGTATCTACGTAATCAAGATTTTATTTTTCTCCGGCAATGAATTTATGTATTCACGGCTACCCTTATTTAGACTACCAATTATGATGAATAATGATTTTTTTTTTTGGCCAGCTTTCACAATTTCATACCCGGATTTATTTTTCAATTCTTTTTCTGATTATCAAAGTCTGTCGCGCCACTGTCCATTTACGACTTCTATTGAAATGGCCTCAGTGGGTGACATCCTTACAAAATTCTCCGAAAAGACATTTTTTGCTGTTCCATTTTTCTACCTAATTTTAATGTTTATTTAACAAGTAATTTACGACCGTCCCGGTCAAAATTTTAAACTACTTATAAAAAATGTCTGGATTACGTTTCATTCTACAAATTACTGAAGATCTATTTAATTTATTACCTCCAAAACACGATTTTAAATTTTTGCTATATCCTCTTCCCACGAATATTATAAGTCATGTTCTATATCTATTTAGTATTTTTTTTATACCTATCACATAATTCTCATTATGAAATTCGCCAATAATTATCACACATATCAAGTTAGTTGGAAGAGATCGCGCCTTTGCGATAAACTCGCCCTGTGTATATTGATTGTATCTAACTTGAATGTTTACCTTTTATGTAATTGTTTGTAATCAGTGTACAGTAAAGAAGAAATAAATAAATAAATAACGAATAGTAAGTAGGTAAATTATGTTTAGGTATAAGTATTAGGTATAAGTTACTGCGTTTGAAATAATTGTTGTATTGCATCGAACTATTTTTGATTTTTTGTATATGTTTAATGGCCTTGTGCCGTATATGTTATTATAAAAAAAAAAATATGAGCGTAGGTATTTATTACATGTAATTTTTTGGGCGGATAAATTGTAATTTCACAATTTGCAGTTTTGAAATGTGATTTTGAAACTACAAACATTTTCATATATTTTTTATATCCATCTATTTATACCCTCACACCGTGTCTTAGAGAGGTAGGCAGAGAGAACGGAACGCCATATAGATCTATCCTTACATTTTTCTTTCGCTTCCTCTACATTCATCCAGCTTTTATCTTACGTCTATAAGTACTTACATATAAAAAAACAAACGGTATAATTCTTCACAGTGTTTCAGTACAAGGGAATAATAAAGTCATGAGACACAATATAATTTCATAGTAAACTGGATTTAGAGTTATATCGTTTCAGTCATTACCCAGTGAGTTTTAATGCACATTTGCATATGGGTGTTAAAACAACTCATGCAAACTAAATAAATGGGGAATATATTTTGATGGTACCTATACCCATTCCATCACCATTATTTTCCTTTTCAAGCCACCATTAATGGTCCACTAGGGAAAACAGAGAGCGCTTTGATATCATAGTTATTTCAGTGCTACGAGTATGTTGTGATGTTGTGACTTTCTATTTAGATCAAAGCCGTTGGAAATATTTAAGTGATTAATAAAGTAAAAACTTTCTTTTAGTCCACGTGAGTAATTTTTTGGTCATCGGCTTTCCTTGCTCTATTTTTTCAGGCACATTAATATTTATGATTGTATTTTATTTGGAACAACTTTTTTAATGTTCATTTTAATGGATTTAAGATAAAGAATGAAACTCTGTTTACTTTCACTTTGGATAAAGAATGAAACTCTGTTTACTTTCACTTTGGATAAAGAATGAAACTCTGTTTACTTTCACTTTGAAAAATAAAAGACTATAAGGTATTTTGCTCACTAATACTATAAAATTAACAACATACCATCATTACATTATAAGATCCACTTTAACCTCACTGATCATTGGTTTCTACCTAAGAGCCTCTGATCCTAGTAATATTCGTAGTGAAAGAAAATAGTGTTGTATTTTTTATCTTAAATTCTTGTCCACATAAATATTCTTGATCTGTCTTCCATAGAAAATCTGTTCTACATATGCAAATCATCCAAAATAATTTGGAATATTTTATTTGAATCTACACTACAATGAAATTTTCTACAAGTTAATCATTTTCTACAATTCAAATAAGTGCAGTAAAAAAACGGTTTGAGTGCGCTCCAGTCAACGAGGGACTCTCGTTTGAACACAGGTATGTTGAAAATTATTATATATTATCATTTCAACAACAAACAGTTTATTCAATTCTTCCACAAGCTACTTTTATTTTGAAAGAATTGTTATTTAAAGAAATACTGATAGTAAATTTCAATACTCGAGTTAAATTCCATTCATGTGCTTACTTTTTGTGTGGTTCAAGTCTTCTTACTCCATGAAGCTGCATCACATATCATCTTGCTATCAATTTGCCTAAATCAGGTCTACAGGGCCACAGCTTCCTTCCATCATTAGTCGAATCATATTTTGTAAAAATCATTCGATAATTTGAGACTATTGATTACAAAAAATAATCAAACTCCCTTCTGTCTTTTGTGTTTCTTGCAAACTTCATTATCTATTTAAATACAAAATTAATATTACATTTATCTAATTACCAGTATATTATGTACCACGACCTATTTCATCCGTTGAGTACAGAGTAATGGTACTTACATATTACATAAATGTACTTAGACAGAGTTCAATTATATATGTCAAGGCTGAAAGTTAACTCAGCTGGATTCTGAGAAATATGTCAAATTAAAACTAGGAGAAAACAAAGAACATCTTTCAACTGCATCCTATTAAAATAAATGTATATTCAAATAATCACTACCTATAGGTATTATTACGTAAGAATAATATGTATTCGTTATCGTACCATTAATTTTTAAAAGAACAATGAGAAAGAAATATTGTGAACATTATTTGAAACAATGAACAAAACTAACATGTTTGTCTTTTGTTATTATTTATTACATCAGTGTTAAGTTATTTTACCTCTTGCCAAACTTACAACGCATACACTTATTTTATTTATTTATTTTTTGTTAAATAACGTTTTTGAGTAATTCCTTTTATCGATGAAAAAAATAACGATAGAACTGCAGTAATATTACGAATTAGTGGACAATACCAAATTTCATCTTTTTTGTTATGATATTTTTTGAGAAGAATCCAGATATACTTATGTCGTAAAAATGGAAATGATCGACAGAGAGAAAATATCTCGTTTAAAAATCCAAAAACGTACAGACCGCCTTATCTGTGTCACCAAAAATAATATTCAGGAAAGACAACACACTCAAAACTGTAGATTTAAAAATGCTGAATTTCTTAAACAAGATATTTTACAAGTATCCAAACGGATGGATACAGGATGTTGGAAAATATACAGAAATGAGTGCGAGACTTAGTTAGAATAAAGTTTAATATACATAAACTGGGATAAAATCAACGAGCCTATAATGTAGAATAAGTGTGGTATCTATCAGCGATGTTGCGAATATTCGCATCCGCATCCGCAAATGCGGAGCTTCCGCATGTATTTGGATATCTGCATCCGCATCCGCAATAATCGCTGCGGATGTTCACGCGGATGCGGATGTAAGACAATTTGCGACAAAAAAGAAATGGGGCGGGGCCGGCGAATGGCGCGTGCCGTTCGCACTTGACATTAACCAATGGGAACGAAAAAATTGGTGACAAGATCTGACGCGTTTTTATTTTTGACGGTTTTATTTAATTTTTTTATTTTTTTTGCCGGTTTTTGCAAATAAGAAAAAAAAAATATTTCGCCAAAAAAACATAATATTATTGTAGCATATTTGACAGTGGGGCCTACCAACTAAGATAGTTCCTACTTTTTTCTATAACATCTTAAACATCCGCATCCGTATCCGCATCCGCGGATGTGTGCCTTCAAAAATCCGCATCCGCATTCACATCCGCGGATGTGTAAAAATCGACAACCGCAACATCCGTGGTATCTACCATCAGATAATACCTATAATCGTTACAAAATTGACGATTCAAGCCATTACGATTAACTGTGTTACGGCTCATTTGTTGAAAAGCTATTACTTGATGTACATACCTATATTGTGTATTATGTAAAACTATGTATTTAAGTACGATCCATTATTTGGTATTAAATGGATCTAATAATGTAATGATGATATGTTGTTAGTTTAATAATATTACTGATACAAGTTAATTAGCGTAAATGTCATTCGTGTCGAACTTAAATATCTATACAATATTAACTACCTATACAAATACCGGATAATAATAAATAAATAATAAATAAAAACTTTATTGAAAAAAAATATTTCAAATGGCGGGTTTATTGCCGTGGGCAATTTCTGCGGATCATCAAATAAAATTGACATATTATTTCACTTTATATACAATACTTTCTCTGTGAGAAGAGTGGAAACATTGTTGTGATTGTTTTGTTTTTCTCTGGGATCGCATTGGTCAAAAATCATAATAGCCCCGAGAGAAGTTGATGTTTTTTCAATTATAATAATATTTACTTGAATCATATGCAAATCTATTTTTGAATGTACTTAGTTAAACGAAATGCAGACCCACAATGGCCTTTTTTGTGCTCGAAATCGGATAAAAATTAATACCTTTGGCGTTAAGGGTATTCACTTATTAACACCGCGTTTACAGTTGTGATATAATTATGTCTGTCAGAAACGAAATATGAAACCTTAATCAGCCGTAGTTATGGAGGTATTTTTAAAAGACTTTATTTTAACTGTGTTTTTATCTTAAGCATTAAATATTAAGAGCTTACATTTTGAATCTTAGAATAAACTAATTCAAAAATATGTGTTTTATTCGACAGTTCGTTACATAATTGATGAGTGAAATAATTATGCCACCTCTTCTAAATGTTATATTTTCATAAAAAGTGAGGGTGACCCGTATCTTTATTGCATACAGCTGTCTGCTTGTTACTAACCCATTTGTGACAACTCCATAACTGATAAGATTTTCATGATCGTCTTTCGTTTATTCATATTTTGACGTCAAGACAGAAATGTCAATCACTCCTCCTCCATCTTTTGATTGAAATCCCAACACCTTTCATGCAGAAATTATAATATTATTCGTAATAAATAGTATTACATTTACTGATACATATTCCCAGAGTTTATATCAAGGGGATGTTTCATTACGTATTAATAATTGTAATGGTGGGCGAACCCCTAATAAATACTTAATTAATATCCTCGTCCAAATCAACCCTCAAATGTACTCAAGGGGTACAATAGACCCCATCTTTTTAAAGATTTATTTATTTATTTCAATTTTACAGGATACATATAGTTGATACAAAAAATACAATGGTCTATAACATATTTAGCAATAAGCAAACCAGTGAAGATCGCTATATTACCCTTGTGTGCTCTACAAAACATACATAACTAAACACAACAGATAAAATCAACAAACAACAATTACAATAGAATAGAGTAAATTATGTTAACAAAATTAATAGAATAATGCTCACAAAGCAATAATCGCAGGATTAAACAATAAAACAACAAGCAACAAAAACAATACAATGAGTCACGAAAAATAAAATTGATAACATCATATTATAAAATCTCTCAAAATATAACATAATTTAAAAAAATAAAAAATAAAAGATGTTAACTTTTGTAGCGGGATTATGATATTTATAATATTTTGTTTTTTAATACTTTATTTTTTATGCTTTGCTATGTAGATATAAAAAAGTATATTGTGTAAATATGATAAAATACCAGTTTTTTTTAGAAAGGTTAACTATGTAACTGTTACGAGACATTTTGAATGTTACTTAAGTATTTTACAATGCACATCCGTTACTTGATTATTTAAATCGCGATCGATTTCAGTAAACCTATACCATTGACGAGCGATATAATACTATTAATAGTATTTCAAATCCGTTACTTGCTTATTTAAATCGCAATCGATTTCGGTAAACCTATACCATTGACGAGCGATATAATACTATTAATAGTATTTCAAATCCGTTACTTGCTTATTTAAATCGCGATCGATTTCGGTAAACCTATAGGTACCATTGACGAGCGATTTAAATAATCAAATAACGGATGTGCATTGTAGAATACTTAAAAAAACATTCAGAATGATAAAATACTACTAGAAAATTATAAATTATTGAAATTCAGTAGTAAATTATTGAAACAAATTGTATAATTAATTTTATTCATATCTTAACTAGTGACTAAAATTTGTCTTTTAATGAATTTATTGTATTTGTATTTAAATTTTCATTTTTATTTTCTGACTTTAACTGGAGTATGTTTTGTCTGTTTTTATATTTTCGTACATGTGTTGAATGATTGTGTGATGTTATAAAGTTTATCTGTATACTTGTAAAGGCAATTGCCGTATATTGTGTTTAAATAAAATAAAATAAATAAAATAAAGGGTGAACTAAACATGTTATAAAAAAATGCTTGTGTGGACTACTTAAACAAGATAATATTATAATTACTAAAGTAATTTACATCTATGATTTGACAGACTCCAAGTTTAGGTGTATGATAATAATGTTCTCTTATATTGAACACGAATTACTTTACTTTTGGTGTGGCCCGATATATAACATTATGTTTTCATCAGTGTGGACTGTGTCATATTATCGCATATTTGTGTGTAATTTCGACCCCGATTAACAATTGAGTGTTAGCCAAACACAACTACTAAACCGCTTTATATATATATATATATATATATATATATATATATCCAACTATTATACAAATACCTTTACCCCATGGTACTGACGTCAAATTATTATGAATTTATAATCACTTACACCCTTTGCAGTCAGAAACATAATTCAGGAATCTGAATTAATGGGTACCAACTTTGAAGATTACGTCTTTCTGTGTTGTTTTGACGTAGTGGCTTCCAAGTTGGTAATTTCATCTAAAATTCAAAATGGTTGTTTGATGAATAATCCACATTTCTTCAAACCATCGACCAACGGTTATAGTCGATTTTCGTGCATGGATGCTGCCGAAACTTGTACATGTAAAGTTCAGTGCAGTGCTCAAAAGTGTGCTCTGAATTCATCTTTAAATGCTCTTTCATCAGCTAGTTACTTTGTCAATATCAGAGATCAAAGATACAGATGTGGTCATTAGCCTGATGATAGAGTCTAGGATTTTCAATCTAGAGATATTGGATTTGGTTCTCGTTTCTGCCAACTTATTCCACTTTCAGGAAACTAAGATTATATTGAACGTGTTTGGAATAATTAAAGATATACTTTAAACTCTGATAGAGTTGAATAAATTATAAACTCACGATTTATCCCATAAAAATGCATTATAATAAATACAACTAAGAGTATAAAAATGTTGGGCACACACAAAACACATTTTTAGATCAAATTAATCAGAAACCTGGAGAACTAAATTTAAGAGATGATTGGAAGTCTATAGCATATAACTATTTGGGCAAAATAATAGGTACGTGAGTATGTTTTATGAATAAACACCTTTCTGCCTCTTATGTTTTATTGAATGGAGCAAGAGTACTAATTAAGGTTAAACCTACACTTAATAACTTCAGTGATGTGTTCGAGATTTGAGAAGATTTTACCAGATCAAACATAAAATTTATAGGGTGATTTTCACGATCAAAAGGACTGAATTAATTGATTATTAATAATATTAATGATTTTCTCGTTTTGATGGAGGCCATTAAATTTCAATAATAGGAGCATATTTAGTAGAGATGTAACCAAATAATATCCGAATAGTGATATTTTGCTAGCAGTAGATTTTTTATAAATTATTTCAAATAAAGGCTTATGAAATAAACTGAAGTAGAAATAATTTATTTTAAAAGACTCAGGTATTGATCAAACTCCTACATTGTACTAATTCTACGTTGGAGTTTTATCAAGATTAATAATTGAGAAGCTTCTTAGATGTCATAATGATATAATAGGTGGGAAAAACTAATGATAAAACATCTCAGTAAAAAAAACAATCATACACAAGTTAACTTTGGCTTGGTTTTGTCATCTGGATGTTGTGCCCATATCCGGTGAAACCAAAAATCGTTAAAAAAACAGGTATTATATTATTTACGATTACAAATAATATTATATTACAAGGGTAGGACGCACAAGGAGGAACCTTCAGAGATGAGGTTTGGCTGAGAGCACGGTGTGTGACTGTAGAGAGGAGCAAAATACTGGACACCTCCTGACATGCTCAAGGCTCCCAGATAGTGTCACTGGTAGGAATTTGTGGAGGAAACTCACCTGGGGGGAGCTGCAAGAGAGGTCGTGGCTTTCTAGGAGGGTCTGGTAATATATATATGAATTTTAATGTTTTTTTACATTATCGTTTGCTGGCCGACACGAAAAAATATGATATTACATATATAACGAAGCTAGAAAAGAGCTAAAAAAATCCCTTCCATGCCTGAAAAATTATTACCTTATCTATTTATACCCTCACAACATAGACAACAAGTGCAATCAAGTAAAAAAGAGTCAAGAAAAAAAAACATAATGGATCAACCAAATTTTGCAATCTTGACCATGGCCATTGCAACAGTCAGTTTGAAATCGACGAAATCTATCTATAACCATACGTTACACCTCTATTACCTATGTACATAGCTTGTCATTGATTTAGGTAAGTACTAATAATATTATAATATAAAGTGGTTGATTAATTATTACATTTTGTTGGTTTCTGCTACTGACAGTTATTGACGTATTTGGAGTAGGATCTTGTTATTCATTATTATTATTATTGTACTATTATAACTATGTAATATTGAATTAATATTATTCGTATTTGACCTGCCAACCTATGCCTATAAAACGTCCGAATATCAGTTGAATCAGACTCCAATATAATATTAATGTGCCCTTATAAAAAGACAGATCTTTTATTTGTCATTACATTTAATATGACAGTTTACGTTCAAGTGTTCTATAAAAGAAATCTGTTTGTCAAATACCTAATACAATAACATTTATTTATTTATAGTAAAGTAAAAAAAAAGCACAACTCACCATGATAGTGTTCACTTTTCGATGAGTGATGCACATAACAATAGTACACTAAATACACATTACTAAACACAATTAAAAACAGAAAGAAGAGATTAATACAAAGAAAAATACACATATATACACACACACTTATTTACATATCTTAAATGAAATAAATTTAAACAATGCACTATTTTAATCGATTTTCGATTCAACGATGAGGTGTATGACTAGATTCAATAATTTAATTTTTTATTACACAGAAAAGACGACCCGTGTGTTTTTTCTGACCCATACAAGAAATA
The DNA here is from genome assembly GCA_947579605.1 of Athripsodes cinereus. Taxonomy (NCBI): domain Eukaryota; kingdom Metazoa; phylum Arthropoda; class Insecta; order Trichoptera; family Leptoceridae; genus Athripsodes; species Athripsodes cinereus. Next base: position 20,168,658 of record OX388317.1, on the reverse strand, counting down.
TGTATACTGTAATACATTTGATATCTGCGATTCAGCGATGAGGTAAATCAACTAACCTGAATGCTTTATTTACTAAGCTATTTGTGTGTTAATTATAATAATATAGCTAGCCACTTGTGTGGGATATTTTGTGACGGTAGATAGAGTGTAACTATAGATTTTTTGAGATTATTATGTTTTGAGAATGCCTAATGATAGTTGGCCAAAAAGAGCACTGTTTTTCCGTCCGCAGGGGTTCCGTCGGCCCGGGCGTCCCTCTTTCACAATACACCGTTCCTATGACAACGATATCAGAGCGCAAGGAATGTCGTGGAAAGAGGTGACGCAATTGGCACAGAGACGCTCTGAATGGAGGAGGCTGGTTTCTGCCCTGTGCTCCCGAGAGGAGCGTTGAGGGCGATGATGATGATGATGATGATGATAGATTTAAAAATTACGCATGTTATATTTAGAGCTTCCCTAATCACTCATAAACGAGTGGATGGCCTTAAAAGATAGAATAGAATATTAGGAGCTTAATTATACTTAGCAGTCGAGAAAGATAAACCTTTTAAAATTCTCTAAATTTCACGAAGAAAAGTATTATTTCAATAAAGTTATCTGTGCACACATTTCATAGTGCAAACTCAAATATTTACCTGTTTTGTTATAATATATGTAGTATCAAAGAACATGTTACTATTACCACTACTTATGTTGTATGGTGCTTGTTTATCTCTGTATATCTACGCTACGTGTTTGCTTCAAACTTCAAAGGAAAATTCTTTTCAGTGTTATCATAGTTACGTAGATATGCTTCAAAAGTACTAAAGAATCATATTTCATAGTTTGTATAAAGTTTGATCCTACTTTACACCTTTTTTCATTTATGATTCATGGTATCTCTCGCGTAGAGGATATCTACATAGATAAATCACTTAAGTAAACAGGTCATCTTCTTAATGTCACATATATACAGACTAGGGTATTGTTAATCAACAATTGTACTCAGTCAAACCTTAAATTGTAAACGAAAAAATTACTTCGTTATTGGATATTTTTTATGAATTGTTATGGATAATACCAGGAACTTTCAAAATTAAAAAAAAAATGTCCTAACTTAGAAAAAGTCGGGACTCAAAAATAAAAATAAATCCTATTACGAAATCTATTTTTAAACGGAAGTCAACGTAAATTTTTAAGTAATTTAAATGATTAGATACAATTTAAATTGAAGTGAATTGACTCATTAACTCAATTATCCTTTGTTGACACAGGACTTTGGCACCACAGAGCGAGTCGAATTTAAACCACTCTGTACTGCATTGTCTGTGCTCAATTTTGATATAAGCTATCTATGTTTCTATGATTAATATTTTTTCCGAAATGTCAGATTAGTGGTCGTGTTTTTGAATATCTCCGAGTGTTTAAATCAGAAAAAATCCAAACATTTTCCCAAACAAGAAATAAAACATCATCAATGTCCAGTTCTCCAGATAAACAGTTTAATAGGAGTTTCAGGTCTGAATATTATTTACATATGTATTGTATTCTTTACTGTATGTAGGTTATAATATTTCAAATCAAAATAAAGTATCATAAAAATATCAGTTATACAATTCAATGTAAAGAGGGCGAGTTTTTCGCTAAAATACGATGTCTTCCAACTAACCCTTTATAACAATTAAACTCATTTTTGTACCAAAGTATGATTTGACCATCTCCTATTATATGTCTGTCACTAAGATCGCTGGAGGCCTTAGGGAGTGGGCTGAAGGCCTGTGCTCTGCTCTAGAAAAAGCTGGCATGGACAAGAATATGTCAAACATGTATGTTAATAATAATAATAATAATTTATTCAAATAATATCGTCTTTACATTTTCATTATAACACAGTTGAACATGCTTAATACAATCATAAAAAAAATGTCTTCCACACTAGCCATAGGGCTGTGTTGTGTTGAAAGATATGTATCGGAGGGGCCAGAAGTCCTTGTAACAGCAATGAATAAGGATCTTTGGAGAATGTACCTAGGTGAAATAAGCCCCCGACTCAACTTAAACTCAGGGGATATGAAGTATGTATGTATGCATGTTGTACGTCCTGATCGCCAACATTGTATAGGATACTTATAAAATACATAGAAAATAGTTAGAAATTACGAGATCTTCATAGGCATAAGTTTATTTCAAAAAAATGTATACATATTTTTACAAATGAGTTAGTGTTTTAAAAAATCGTTTAAATTATTCAAAATAATGCAAAACTTTGAATGCTTTTTCATCAAAAGTATGAAAATCTTATTATAATTTCAAAACATCATAAAACTCTTTCATTTGTATGCGCAACTTTTCTTGTTTTCGATGTTCTTTGTATTTGAACTGGTAGCTAATAACTTAAGAACAAAACAATGCAGGTAAAGTCATGGTAAAAATAAGGTAGTCATAGTTTGTTAATATCCCCTTGTAAAAAATTAAGTGTGTCAAACTTTATAAATGCAATAGTGTATAATTTCAAAAATGTAAGATATTGAGTAAGAGGAACCGACGTGCGTGCATGAGCATTTGTATGAATGTGGAGGAAGCGGAGGAAGTGTGTAAAGATAGATTTCTCTGCCTACACCACTTGAGACACGGCGTGAGGGTATAGTATAGTATAGTAGGATATTGAATATTTTTAAGTCAAATATTTTTCACTACGTATATATTCATGATAACGATAATCATTATATGATATTGAAAATAAACAATTATATCTACTACTTCTACTACTATACCATCATATTCCAAAAGTGGGGTAGCCAGTAGATCAGTCACATGTTATAAACATGCAAGCTGTTCTCTCCATGCCATCAAAAATTATTAGGATGGCTGGCAAGCTTTATCGTTGAATTTAAGATGTAAAATTTCTAAATTTATTTGAACACGCCTTTTACAGGACATACGAAAACTCGAGTGTTAGACCGATTCTTTACCAGGTGCCTCACTGAACAAAAATAATTATCCTGATTCTTTTCCTAACCTTATTCATAATAATTCATCTTTTAAATACTGTTGTTTGCGTTCTTTTCTATTATTCTTAAGCCTTTCCATTCATTTGCGATTGATTAAGGTTATTATGCATTAAATAATTATGTTTATTATATCAAGAACATGAAAAAGGATGTTGCCGTAAATTGTGAATGAGCCCCTAAATACAAAATCGAACGATGTTTTTGTTTGAACTTATATGCATACAAGTGTTTACAGTAGAGGCGTTCTAAAATGTATTTTTAAAGAACTTTAAAAAAAACATGTATTAGGCTTACTGAGCAAACATATTAACAATAATATTGGTTAAATGAATGCATGGAAATTCAAACATTTAAAGCTGTATCGGTATAATAATCTACCGGTGTACCTTGAATGCAAAATATTTCAATATAAAGTAGGTAGGTAAAGATATGTAGGTATTATGCAGTGGCGGGACTAGATATTTCACATCGGTCATGCTTTGTATTCACTATTTCTCTCTCAAACGAGTGAATGTCTTTGAGAGTAAAATAATATAATGGAAGTAAACATATGTAGGTATTATGTGAGTACGTATATTCCAAACACCAGTCGGTTCGCGTCCACGAGGAAGACCACCAAAAAGATGGAAAGACAGCTGGTCTGATAATTTAGAACACTACATTAAAACATAAACGGTCAAATAAACGAATATTTGCACATATTATCTTAAAACTAAAATTAATCGATAAATAATAATTTGTGAATTACTCGATGTTAAAAAATAAAATTGTAGGGTATTCTCCTTGAACAGCTAAACAGCTAAATTTGGACGTTAATACTTATTTCGTGGCAATGGCGGAAGATTCAAAACAAGGTTAATATCTACTAATAACATATTTTTAAAGATTTTTTATTTTTATTTAGGCCATGCATTGCATATATGCATATATGGAAGACACGCCGCTGGTTTTATGTATAATACATATTTTCATATCTACATACATTCATGATTTTCTATTGGGCAAACGAGAGAAAGTAGCAGTAACAAACATCGCGTCTATAGAAACTTTTCTCATTTATTAGAGCCCTGGATTCTTTCAGATTGAAAAATGAAACAAAAACAAAGTAATACCTACCTATAGATACCTCCCGTCTTACTTTTAGACAGTGGCGGTACAACAGTTGTGTTGTATCCTACAGATAAATTATATTTCTTAATTCCATTTCTAAATTTCAAGTGTCCTGTAAAAGACAGGTTTTTTAGAATATGTATCTATTAGTTCGTACGATTCACTGTGTTAAGGGAGTAGAATTCCATAGTAAAATAAATAAAACATTAAGTGTCGTATGAGAAGACTATGGATGGACAAAGGGATTGTTATAAAAATAATGAAAATAAAAAAAACCTTATGGTTGCTTAAAATTTATATTTAGGTACATAAAAATTATGAACTTTAACATCTTTAATTCGACAATCAGGTATGCCACCCATTTCGGATATTTTTTTTATTTATTTTAAGTGTGCCCTTAAAGAATTTGAATTCTCTTCTTAAAATCGCTTGTTAATTTTTATAAAAGTTGGTTTTATAAGGTGGAGTAAGAATTTTATGTTGAGGTCACTAAATTAATGTTGAGGTGGTAGGTATTTATTTTTAAAATTAATATTTTATTGTTCATTGACAAAATCATATAGCTGCTCTCATTTTATGAGTCCATATTTTCTGCAAATGATTTTTTTTGTCATTTTGTCTGTGTATTACACATACTAGTTACAATTTCATAGCGTTATGTCCTAAAATTGCCGATATCCTTATTCAAACACATAGGCCTCCCTCAAAAAAGGCAATACATAGGTTATACATTTTTTATCATCATTAAAAAATATATATTGTATCTTTGAAGATTTATTTGAGGGTTCTCAAACATAATTTGGTAGTGAGAGATTTAATAATATAGAAATTCAAACTAAAATAAATAAAAATAAAATGAGTGATGTTTTAAGCCTGTGTGGAAGATACGCCACAGACTTCTCAAGACTAAGTTTTATACAAATAATAATATCTAACAATAGTTTTGAATATACTAACTAAGTGTATACTAGATATTTCTTGTCATTGAATGTTGATATAGATATACATTAGAACAGTGGTTCTTAACCTTTTTGGGGGTACCGAACCCCACCAGCTACAGCATATGCATTCACCGAACCCCTCCTAATTAATTAATGAATTATCGGAGTATTTTTTTCTTTTTCCAACTCGCAAAACTATCTTGCTTTTAAAATGATTTTCACCGAACCCCCAAGACTAACTCACCGAACCCCTGGGGTTCGATCGAACCCAGGTTAAGAACCACTGCATTAGAAGGAACATTGTTTGTGTGAAACATGTTGTATAACATCTACTACATGAGTACAATTTCTTTTGTTATATTATATTTGAGTAGAAAATATTACAATCTTTGGAGCATAATAAAAAATAATTCTTATTCTAGAGAAACTATGAAACAGGTGTTAATATTTTTCCTATGCGCTTTTTACAAGATAATTTCGCTTTCATATTCATCTGAAATTTTTTAGAACTAGTTCATACATAGTTTATTACTAGTTCATACAAATATCTCTTGTATATTGATCAATGTGGGTTAAAAGATTAACTCAAATCATCCCTAAAACTAAGCAATAAGACATAAGATTGTGGGAATAATTTTGATTTTGTTTGATTTTTTTTATTTAGGTTTCTGTGTGTAATGTTAGAGTATGTTTGCTCTTAAAAAATGCCGAAATGAATAGGTCTGCACCTGGATTCGAATAACAGACATTCAAATGGAGTCTGAGAGTGTACTATCGGCAAACGTAATACCTAAGAATTTAACAACTGAAAACAGTGGTGAAATATGGCATCTTTAAGTTCTAACAGCACATAGAATAACCAATTGTTGTAGGTAGAGTCTCGGCTTGATGCACAAGATATGCATGGTTCGTTCCCAGGTGCCGGCAAACTCCCTTTTCGCGACCCAAAATTTAGCTTACTGTGAAAAGTGTATAAAGTTGTATTTGGGTTCATAACAAAAACTCAGATACATCTTTGAAAAAAATATACCTACCTTTGATATAATTATGTTTGAAACTATACAAACTTGAATCTTACTTCGGCGGTACATAATTATACTATACCTACTAAATCATAGATAATCGACGATTTGTATTTAATCTTTATTTACTAATGGTTAGATGAGTTAACAAGTTACGATTAATTGAGTTTAGTGAAGTAGAAATATCTATTTGGGGTTTGAATTATGCCATCTTTAATTCATCGCTATATATACTGCTTTAAATTCTTTATAATATTATATTTAGCATGCTGAAAGAAATAGAAATATGTACATTTATGATAAGTAGGTACCTGCCTACTAAGATTAAAAATTTTCTCATTTCCCAGAATTGAAATTGTGTCTTAGTCTGAGTGAAAACATATTATTTTCTTTAAATAGTAGGTATACAAAAAGTAATTTGTATGCACGGCGACGTGTAGGACACGACGACGCGCGACGCCGCCGACTCATTGTGTATGTCCCCGAGACGCTTGATAATTATTACATAGGGTAATGAAAATTTCATTGTAAATAATTAAATGATATTATAGATGGAATGGAAGAAAACACTCAACGCTGGCTGCTGTGTACGTGACAAACAATTTAAATTTTAGAAGCAATAATGCCTATTATAAAGCATGGGGTAGAAATAATAAACGAAATAATGTTTTCAGTCAGAAAATACCTTTTTGCTTATAAACTTTTATTGCAATAAGATGGTGAAGTCATGAAGATCATTTCAATTTAATGTTCTGCTTATATATTCAGGGAGGAAATAGATGCTCTCCTTTCTGAATAACATTATTTTTGCTTGATGTTTAGTACCTACTAACTAAAATAATTTTCTCATAAAAGAAGCAAAATTAGGTTCATAGCTTTAAAATATTGAATAGATTATAAACTAGCATACTTCAAATAACTAAGTTTTATTCTTAGTTAGATTGTATTATTTTGAACTTTTTAAGAATTAAGGGATGCGGGTTCAAGTCCCGTCCGGGGCACTACCGAATAAGGTGACGTTGTCTTTTCTAAGCCTTATATGGTAGTTTCATGTGTTAAATTTACTTAAAAATATTTAGAGAGTGAATTTTTGTGTTACTTGATTTTGAAATATCGCGATCGTTTTCGGCGAACCTACGCCATTAACGAGCGATTGGATAGTTTTGATTCGACTCATTAAATGTATTATTTTTCATATACGTTAGATTTTACGAACACCTTACTTTAACAGGACACTCGTTAACTTAGGGAAAAGAGTAAAAGACCATTTCTTTACCGTGGACTTCATAAGATTAATATCTGTTTCATTTACAAAAATAGAAAAAGGAATCAAGACAGTATGATTTATCTCAATGATAAAAAAAACTCGTGCTAAATCTCTATAAATCACCAACATGTAAAAAGCTATTGAGGGCTTTTTTACAAAGCCCAACAACAATAATACAAGATAATATAAGAGAATAGTAGTCGCAGATGTCTGTTTACGCGAAACACAATCCTAATTTATTGCGTGAAATCTTCAGAGCATTATAATGCGATTGTTCAATTTATTAAACACCACTTTTTGCTTTGCAAGATAATCATACCGTTATTTGTGTATCTAACAAAAAAAGAACAGAATCTGTGTATAGAAAAACATGTTTGTTAAAACTTCCGGAAAAGAATTGGTATAGATTTTTTTAAAGTTTTGGTTGTTAAAAATAGCTTGTCTAGAGTTAGTATTAGATGAGTTTATTATGATTTATATGTAAAATAAGGAATATTTGTAGTTATATCCCAATCACAATTTTAATTTTTCAAATGGGATAGCAAATAATAGAATTACAAGTATATTTTTAAGTAAATATGTTATATATAAATGTTTTATTTATTTATTTATTTATTTTATTCTTCTTGCACATCATCATTTATATAACAAATAAAATTGCTGTTATGTTTTGCTGTTATGTTTAAAAAAAAGTCTTGGAGTGTCGTGTATAATTCGTTAAATATCTTGTTTAAAATATGAAACATCTTTAATCCAGCGATGAAATATGACACCCATCCATAAAGTTTAACTAACTTTTTTGGCACAGAATGGAAGATTTGCATGGAACATAAGTATGTTGTTTACCTACATCACTCGCCGCAAACGTGAAAACTGTCAAGGTGAGTGATGTCAATTTTTGAAATAAATAAATAAATAAATAAAAAAAATGTTTTTAGTCTTTTTGTTGTTACCAATGTCTTCATTGTTTTCATATACAGAAGGCTTTCTATATTGGTTATTTCAAATATATAAAGATCTAATTGATAAATAGATAAAAAAGAATACGCGTCAAGAGTAACCACTCATAATAACCTTCGATGACCTGAAATATTCTACATATGATGTATGGAAACAGTTGTGATTTTTTATTAAAATCAACATTATTCTTTAATTTTTTGCTTTCGTGAGTTAACAGATGGTCATGAAAACTGAAAACCTTTGAATGTATTTTTTAAATGTATTTTCTAATACATATAATAAAATATAAACAAAATCATACCAATTTTCGAAATAATAAAACTAAGATTTATATTTTCCTGTATATACCACTAGAACAATTTTATTTAAAAAATTAGAACGCTTTCAGTTGTCTAATGCAACCATCTTCAGTAAAGATAACACTTATTCTAAAATTTAAAATCAAAGATACATGTTTACAATGATATGATAAAGGTGGGGATATTTGTTATGGTGAAAGGGGTGGGGGGAGTGGGGGTGCCATCAGGGGTGGGTTTAGGAGAGTTAGTAATGGAGATGATATTTGGGTCTGTTGAACATTAATTAATTTACTACATTTATTTATTTCTAAAATTTATAAAATATCCAACTTTTTGCCCTTTGGACATTTATGCAGCAATTCTACACTGTTCATATCGAAAGTATGTCCCGTGTCTCGAGCATGGTAAGCCATTTCGGAGTTTATGCCAAAATTCTTTTTGACTCTAATGTGCTCTCCAGCTCTTGTTCTGACCATTCTGCCAGATTGTCCGACATACGCGATATTGCAGTTATCGCATTTTATTTTATAGAAAAAGTCCATTGGATATATAAAATTAATATCCATCCAAGTTGGATATTTTAGAAATAAATAAATGTAGTAATTTAATTTAATATTCAACAGCCCCAAATATCATCTCCATTACTAACTCTCCTGAACCACCCCTGATGGCACCCCCACTCCCCCCACCCCTTTCACCATAACAACATATCCCCACCTTTATCATATCATTGTAAACATGTATCTTTGATTTTAAATTTTAGTATAAGTGTTATTTTTACTGAAGATGGTTGCATTAGACAACTGAAAACGTTCTAATTTTTTAAATAAATTTTTTATAGTGGTAGGTATATACAGTGTTTTTACTTAATAATAATTCAAAATGGATTACCACAAAGATACACTTAAAAATATCGAATACTTATATTTTCCCCCTAAATATTAAACATTGTACTTTTAATAAACACATATATTGTAATCTCAACAAACAAACTCTTGGGTAAATCCCTTTCATTACTTTGATTTAAATTCTAAATAATCCAAAACGTCAAATCATCTTTAAACACCTAATCATTTAATTTTATATTAATGCAAACTATGTTTATCAATTCTGTTTTAATATAAAAGGCCCTATTATTCTTTAATAGATGAATTTAAAAAAAAAAATCGCGGAGATTCCAGCAAATAATCAGTCTCCTATTATTTTAACCTACGTAATATCTACCTACAATTCAAGAATGACATATTTATGCTGACTTAACTAATTTTTTTTATATTTTTTTATGGGAACTAATTATTTGTTCGGCTATTAATCCATTTCAAAAAATCAGCATTTATGTCATTTGCACAGCATACAATGTTTTCATCGGCAATAAATAAAAAATAAGCGCAACACTTCTTTTACAAACAATCTTGGTTATATCGGCAAATTAACAAATTTTTACAGCTTAATAAATACTCGCACAACAAAATAATTAATTGACCAGCAGAATTGTTATTTGAGCAGCAGAGTTATTATTTGAGCAGCAGAATTATTATTTGACCGGCAGAAAATATTAGATAAACAATATTTTTCATACACCGATTTACCTTCGGATCCACATGAAGTTTTTGTGATTTCTTACCAAATTAATGATGACTACGAAAATAATGCCAGTTTTCGCTTTGCTATATTAACGAAATATCTAACTGAAATGTCGAAAACGCTAGTGTCGTTCATTCAGATGCTACATATAAAATCACATAAAAAGTAGCTACATACAAAGATTTATTATTTGAACAAGATTAAAAATTTAGCTTTCACAAGTTTAATTAAAATTAGCTCACGGTTTGCTGCTCATTTATTTATTTTGCTGGGCAAATAATCATTATGCCGGTCAAATAATAATTTTGCCGGTCGATTAAATTTAGAGTTTTACAATATCATATATTATTTGCAATAGAAATATAATATTCTCGCTGGGCATAAGTAGCATATCAACATGATATATTTGTCGGCAGAATACATTTTTCTGCTGAACATAACATCAATATTATGCTGATCGTTTAAATGATAGCCTTTTTTTATTGGTACGAAAAAAAAAAACCAAAGATGTATTATTTATTTAAAAAATATTTACAGAGTGGATGCATAAAACATAATATGGCATGATGGAATGTGTTTCTTAGGTACTAATGTACATATAATACTTAGTCTTTGTTTTTAAAAAAGTTTAACTATTGTATGCTATTTAACTATCTCTTACATGCAGCCGATCTGCTGGCTACCCCACTTGTGGGATATGCCGTGATGGTAAAGTAGTAGTAGTAGTTAACTATTGTAATAAGAATTGTATCTTGCATCTAGATCGTAGGTGAATCGCTTAAATAATATACTTAATAGTTGTAAATCTGTAATGTAGTTTAACCATTCATACAGTATATATCTGTCCTATACACAATTTTTTAACTTCAAATGGGACAGTTAAATATATATATATATATATATTGTGTTATATAAGTTAACATTTTTTAAATCAAAATTGTAATGTATGTTTATTTAAAATAAATGAAAAAAAAAAAAAAATATTAGAAAAACATGAAAGGGCAAAAGACGAAGGTAATATTTCGTAGATAGGTGCTACTTTACTTGATGCACATATACATTGAGAATAACGAACTTTGAAAAACGTGCTTCAAATTTCAAGTCTCGGATTCAATAGAGAACAAATTGGTGGAATCAAATAGAGAGTCAATAAGGTGAAATTCTTTAAGAATTCGTGCGATGCAGCGCAGAGGATTTTGACGTTTATTTTATATAATAATTTTAAAGTTTTATATTTGTAGGTGTTAAATTTAACACAAAATTTTCACCGTGAAGAAACTTTTTCAATCATACTTTTCCAGCAAATAATATATATTAGTTTCCTGGAAAAATATTATTTTAACAAAGTTTACTATACCATAGAATCTCTAAAACCTGATATAGAATAAGAATAGTGATAAATATTATTTTAACGGTGGTAATTTTGATAATCATTTGTCTAACGAGAAAAATAGAAATTAGAAAAAGAGAGATGCAGAAGAAATTTTTCAGAAGTCTAATACGAGGGTAAGGTGAAAAGTTCTCGGCCTGACACAGAGATGTTACTCCAATCAGCAAAAAAATTTGTTCCCCGCCTGGGTGCATGTGTCATTAGTTCATATGACAATTTTCAACTTCTTCTCTTCAGTAGTTTCTTCACACGAATTTTTGCAGTGGACGTCTTGCATGTTTTTCATGAAAATGAATAAACTTGAGTATCGTGCGGTCATGAAGTGCTTCGTTTTAGATGGATTAACCCCTACGGAAATCAGCGGTAAAGAAAGCGAAGTCGATTGCATCTGCTGGAAAGATCATGGCTATCGTGTTTTGGGATGAGAAAGGTATCCTGGTAATTTATTACCTTGCAAAAGGCAGAAAAATACAAACAAATATTACTCCAACCTTTTGAACCAATCTGGAAGGCGACATTCGCGAAAAGTGGCCTGGTTTGAAGAAACAAAAATCATCTTTCACCAAGACAACGCACCTGTACACAAGAGTGTGTTGGTGATGGGAAAACTGCAAGATTTGGGGTATGACCTGCTCGTTCATCCCCCCTATTCGCCTGATTTGGCACCCTCAGACTTCTCGGTTCCCAAACTTCAAGAAATTCGTTTCTGGGAAGCTCTTCGCATCCAATGAAGAAGTTGAAAGGGCTATAGATGAATATTTTCGCAACCTTCCAGATTTTCACTTCCTGGAAGGAGTGCTGATGTTGAAGAAACGCTGGATCAAGTGAATTGAAGTCAAGGGAAATTATGTAGTAAAATAAAAATAAAAAAAATCTGAAAGCCACAGTCTTTCATAGTCAGGCCGAGAACTTTTCACCTTACCCAAGATTTACCAGAATGTAATTTTTTTATTGATTGTCAAAATTTTTTTGCACGATCCTCTCGGGTAAAGTTCAAAACTTGCCTCTTCTATTCAAAGCGACTCTGAGACCTGATAAGAGAAAGAAAGATGAAAGTGGAATAAATGCAGAGGACATAGTTTGAGGATGTAGTATAATAAAATATATTTCATTCCATAATATGCAATATAACAGAGCAAATAAGTTATTTAGAACTAATAAGTAATAATCCTTTCCTTCCCAACTAGTGAAAAACTTAAGCGACCAATACTATAATAATATGTGAAGTTAACTCTTTTCTTTAGGGACTACCACACTGGCTTTAGTCTACAAAGGCCTCTTTACATATTATAATACGTATTAATACGGTTGCATTGCCTGTGGAATAAAGTTGTGACGTAATTCAGACAGCTACTGTGGCTGTATGAAAGGCAGAGGGCGTAATTTACGTTTCAATTATGTCCACTAGTGTAGCGGAACATTGGGAGTTGTACATATGATGTGATTCATACTGCATAATGTTGTAGCTTCATTTTTTGTCTTCGATTTTATCGTATTCAGTAATGTCCTGTAAGAGGCATGTGTTCGTAAAACATCACGCAAAAGACATTTAATATCTTTGGTTTAATGGAGATATGCCACTTAATCTGAATGCATTTTTTATAGCACAAATAATGCTATCTGTATGTTCATTATTCGCAGAATGTTAACTGTTTATCTTACTTATAAGATATGTCGTGTTAGTACAGCAGAAGTTTTTCTGTTAATACAGTAGCCATAGTTTGCATGATGGGCGGCTAAGGATAGGTTAAGCTGTAAGCTGAAAACTGATTTTTCAGTATTTTTTCTTCTCTGAGCTTTGGTGGTAATCTCACGCATACTGTTCCATACATCTTAGAATTATTCTTGTCCTAGTTTTGTGTCTTTGTTATTGTATATTTGTTATTATCTAGTAGAGAGTGTTGTCTTAAAAAATCCAATGAAAGCGGTTTAATGGTATGAAGTAAACACTTAACTTTTTTATAAATACACACTATATTTTATAAATGTAAAATATTATAAAAGCGGTTTAAGCTGGCTGGTACTTCAGACCTACCCATTATGACAATTTTGGTTTGAATGTGCGAATAAATAGGAGTCTATGACTTTTGAAATATTTGAGTGTGAGGTGGATCTCTTTTCAATATTCTCTTACCCCAAATTTAACATTTTTTTTAATAACTATAAGGGATTTAGATCAAACAAAAATAATTAATAGAAAGGTTGAATATTCTGAGATATAGCCATGCTTTATTTACTCATCCACATTTAATATTATAGGATGCAATAGAATATATAAGTTTTGTTACCGTGTTGCCAGCAAGTGGTGCCATATTGTCCGGGACGTCTGGCGTAAATATTACTATCAAAGTAGGTAGGTAATCCTCTCTATTCCAATAACTTTCTACAAATTACTTATTTACTCCACACTCACTATTTCACCAGATGTCTGTTTACCAGAAATAAATAACATGTTGTAGGTTTTTTGTTTTAGTAAAATATATGATAAAAATGTTCAGTTTTACCCACTCTTATTTCCTGGAAGATGACGTGATGGTAGTTTTATAGAAAAAAATATTTTCAATACTGGTGGAACATTCTAAAAAGTTCTTTCTCTAAGCATAATTCAATAAAATGCACAGAAGAGATTTCTCACTAGCTTCTAAGCAATGTAAAAATTCCCAATCGCTACATAACCCATTGGTTGGAAAAAAACGACTATTTTTTTTCATCTATAAGAATAATTAATTACGTAGAAAAAAATATGCTATAGTGGTTGAATGTGTACAGGAGTAAATGAATTCTAAAAAGGACTAAGCTTATAAAATATGTACTTTTCCTAGGAATGGAAGAGTCTTGTTTTTTCAATGTATTTCTTTGAAATGTTTAACAGTAATTCTTTCATTTTTTATTTATTTATGTATATCACTTTAATATTCTTTACAAGCATGGGTATTCAATGAATTAACTGCATTTAATGAACGGCAAATCGTCCATTCCGTGCTATGAAAAAAAGGACGTTTGGGATGAATAACATAATAAATACGATCCGTATTTTTTACAATAACTTATGTTTATCAGGAAACCAGAAAATTTGCAGTCAAAAGAGTAAGTTATACTTTACTTCAGTGACCTCACAGAGAAGATATAAGATAGTGACTTGAAGTTAGTATGTATATATTGTGTGTTTGTTTATACACCTATATTTATTTGTGTTTATATAAAAGAACTGCTGAAATGAAAGTGAGTTATAATACCTTTTAACATTTAAGAGAAAAATCTCTGCAATATGTCTCAAGACGTTGTACTGCGTTTCTACATGAAAAGATTGTATCAAAATCTCGACAGTTCGTGATCTGTCAACAATTTATTATGCCATATCGCTTATCTATACCAAACGTAAATTTTATATGCGTACTCGACGAAAATTGGAAATTTATTCGTAAGTAACAAGTTTAAAAAACATTCACTTATTTCAATTCGAATCAAACATTAGATTCAAGTACTTCAAGATTAGAACAACATTATAATATAGTATTTTATTGGCTTTTATTTTGAAACTCATTTTCTATTTATAACAAATATTGCGTTACTGCGAACATTGCCATAAATGGAGTACCTAAGCATCAAACAAGTAAGAGAATTTGTGTACTTGGGCAGCAGAATAAACCAGGCACGAATTGCCTTTAACAAAAAATCCAAAATATTAGAATCCCCTAATATTGATCTAAGCGTGAGGAAAAATCTCACTAAAGCCCTTGTGTGGAGCATTTTGCTATATGGGTGCGAGACGTGGACCAACAGCAAGAGTGAAAGCGGACGGTTAGCGGCATTTGAAATGTGGTGCTATAGACGCATGCTGAAGATTCATTGGTCGGAACACGTCGAAAACGAAGAAGTATTAACCAGGGCTGGCGAAAAAAGGCAACACCTCAAAAGAATTTGCCAACAACGAGCTAACTGGATTGGCCACAACATCAGGCACCCAGGACTACTCATCGCCATCGCGGAAGGTAAGACCGAGGGGACAAATGGCAGAGGCCGACCGAGAGACGCCTATATGGACCAACTGAAGAGGGACATTAGCTGTGGCTCATACATGGAGTTGAAGAGACTGGCTGAGAATAGGGAGGAGTGGAGAAGATAGTCCAAACTCGTTGCAGACCAATCCAATGGATTGTAACTCATTATATATAACAAATATAAACATTATTTTGAGTTTCCATTTCATAATCTAGTTCACTATAATAAAGTAACTAGAAATATTTAAAATCGCATTTTTATTTCTAATTTATAACTATAATATTCATAAAAAGTTTTTAAGTTTTCGGTAAAAAAAAAAACAGTTCTCTTATTTGGTATAACGTATTATTATTATTGAACAAAATTAAAGTTTCGTTAATGTGCCAAAGCACCTTACTGTACAGTTCATCAATTCCAGGATATTACATCGAAGTCATATATATAATAAATTACAATCTGTTGGATTGGTCTGCAACGAGTTTGGTTTTTCTTCTCCATTCGTCTCTATTCTCAGCCAGTCTTTTCAGCTCTATGTATGAGCCACAGTTCATGTCCCTCTTCAGTTGGTCCATATACGCGTCTCTTGGTCGGCCTCTGGCATTTGTCCCCTTGGTCTTACCCTCCGCGATGGCGATGAGTATTCCTGGGTGCCTGATGTAGTGGCCAATCCAGTTACATAGCTCGTTGTTGGCCGATTCTCTTAAGAAGTTGCCTTTTTTCGCCTACCCTGGTTAATACTTCTTCGTTTTTGACGTGTTCCAACCAATGGATCTTAAGCATGCGTCTGTAGCACCACATCTCAAAGGCCGATAAATAAATAAATAGATTAAATGAAAATCTCGGATATATAAAGGTAGGTATCTACATACGTCTAGAACAGACATTTTATTACATAAAAAAGTAACAAAAATAAAAAAAAAATATGAATAGTCGGTCGGTGTGGCGCGGAGGTAACACTCTTGCCTTTGAGTCACGAGGTCCCGGGTTCGATTCCCGGCCAGGGCAAAGTGAAAAATGACCTTTTTCAAATTGTCCTGGGTCTGGGTGTTACATGTATATGTGTGTAGTGCATTGTATATGTGTGTATCGTCGCGTTAATACCCATAATACAAGATTCATCTTAGTTTGGGACTAGCTCGATCTGTGTGTATTGTCTATGTATGTTATGTTATGTTAATTGTCGGGATCAAAAAATACACAACAGAAGTCGGTATGTTGTCGGGATAAAGAAGAGAAGCTTTAGGAAGACAGCGGAGGAATGAAAAGATGTTTATAATACAAATGATATAAATGTTATTAGATTAAGATTGCAAATAAAATTCCTTTTTGAAACGTCGCCGTCGCTGGAGAGGTACTTTCTTTAATATTAGCATTATGATTGGAACCAGTAAAAGAAATATCCGGTAATCAAATCCGGTTAAAAACCGGATATCAGTTCAATATCAATCCGTATATTGGATATTCATTCTGCCGCAAAAATATATAAATAAAGCAGAATGCAAAAATACAGTTCTAATATTTATTTGTCAATAATGGATATTTTATTCATTCATTAAATCACGTCATTTTGTGGGGTAGTCAGCAAATTAACTGCATGAAAAAAAACATGCAATAGGATAGATGACGTTAAAGATAGGTGGTATATCTCATTGCAGAATGATAAATATCTAGATAATACGAATGTTTTTTTAGGAATAACTGCTTTTTATAGAATAGGTACTCGAATACTTATAGAATAGAGTCAGAGGTCTATTTTTGCCATGAACATTGTGAAAGTTCTTTGTATTAGTGTTAAAAAATGTTATTACTTGGTCACTTATTCAAAGTCTATTTCAAACTAGGTAACACTTAGGTCCGTAACTACATAAATATCGATAGCTAGCCACGTGGTGTGACAGCTGTTGCAGTTCACTTGAATCAGCGATGTAAAGGTTCCGACTGCTTCATACAAATTATAATTTAAAAAAAATCGCATAGAGGATTCAATAGTATAAATATCTTAGCAAAATTGAAATAACACTCGTCGTCTCGAAGAAATCATGAAAATGATACATCTGCTAGCTATCAATTCAAAAAGATCCAGTATTCGAAAAAACAAAAACATTCGAATACTACATATCACAATTCAACATATGTAGTATAGAATTCCACCAAATGTCTGTTATTCGGACAAAAAATTGTATTCGTTTCATCTCTAATCGGTATCGAGAGAGTTGTTGGGAGAAGGGATTATGCATTCTGAATTACAAAGGTTATATTGCTTCACAAAGAATTTCATGAGATGAAATTTCATTTTATATTATGAAAATATAAGGTGGGAAAATATTTATACAATATTTAATACTTTGTGTATGAAAATAAGTGCTATATAATATATAAGTAACGTAATGTTTATACTCGTATACTCTTGTTTGAACCGTAGTTACTTACACTTACCTATTTAAAAATATTTCGTAGTATGTTATTTTTTTTATATTGTTTTCATTTTATGGTTTGTTTTGTTTTGACTTGATTGTTTTGTTTTTCTTTTTGTTATATTTGTAAAGGTTGATTCAGCCGATTATTGCATAAATAAATAAATATGTTTACTTATAAAATTATGGTTATCAAATTTACATTACAATTAATTTTTTTTTAATGACTTATCTTCTTCTTCTCCTTGGGCAATTATTATTCCCACATGGTGGTTGGGTCTGCCTTTCTTGTTTGATTACGCCACTTGGTTCTGTCGAACGCATCCTCATGGGAAACATCACAGCTCCTCATGTGTTGTCTTACTACTTCACGCCATCTGCGCTTTGGCCTTCCTCTTGGTCTCTTGCCGGTAACCTCGATACATTGAGCTTTATTGCCCACATACTCAGGTGAACTCCTGGCCACATGGCCATACCATCGCAATCTGCTCTCTTGTATTTAATTCGAGATATCCCGCACACCCAGGCTCCCTCGGATGTATGAATTTCGGATCTTATCAAGCCTTGTGACCCCGCACATTCATCTTACATTTATTGCAACAATTCAGCAGTCTGTACAGCACGTACATGTTTTAAGGAGGTGTTCCATGTCTCTGATCCATATGCCAGAATTGAGCGGATAATGCTTTTATACACCAGAACTTTTATCGCATTTCACCTCGGTAACTTCTCTCCATTTCATCCAAGCTGCAGACATTCGATACTGAATATTAGTGTTTATGTCTCCAGAGGAGTGCATCATAGTACATACCTAAGTACTTATATTCTAGTTTTAGAGGCACTCAGTTTTAGACCACCCAATCTCAGCTGATGTTCCCAGGCTTGAAGAGCTCTCTCTATTTGAGACCTACTGTCGGCACACAAAGCAACATCATCAGCATATATAAATGTCCACAGTGCCTCCTTTTGGGCTTCTTCAGTCAGTGCTTTTTTTAATGACTTATATAAAGTATAATATTTATGTGACCAATTTGAGTACCGCCTTTCTTTAATACACGTTTTTATTGCAATTCTGTTTTTTTCTGCCATTTTTGATATTTTTAAAACTAATAAAAAAAAGTAAAATATTCTTAAACAGAACCAAAGATTTCATGAAACTTTTCAAATTCCTATACTCTTTTAAACATTTGGTGGCATTGAAGTAGAAATTTGAGATATGAGACCTAAGAAAATGTTATCATTTTTGAAAAATTATCCCAAAACTATTCGGGAGTGTCAAAAAATATTGTATAAAAGAAGAAACAATTACGTATTTTTTTCATTGATTCTTTTTACTAAAATCAAAGACACTGCTCAATATTTTAAAATCCAATACCAAATCCAGAAAATGTTATCCTTTGCGTTGTTAAAAATAATTACCTTAATTATACAGAGAAACCTTTTTTGTTATTGTGAAATTATCTACGATATTTTCTTCTACTCGTTGTAAAATAACATTCCTACGAGATGTTGGGAATTACCTTTTCCGTCTTTGTCTTTCTTGCGGTTCTCTCCAGCATTTATTTGTAAACAACGAACCATAAAAACATGAATCTATCTGCCTTTGAAACATTTACTGAGCAAGTATTGTATTTGTGTCGTGAAGGCTGAGTCTGGGTATATCAGCAGCAAGGAAACTGAAACAAGTATCTGTAATTAAAAAACTATTTTACACCCCAAAACACACACACAAAGTTACAACCTTCAAGTAATTGTAACAAAATAATAAGTTTTATGTTTTACTAAATGAGAATTTATTATTTCTAATATTTAGAATCAATTCAAAGACTCGTGCTTGCTAATTAATAGAAAGAATAACAATAAAATAATTTAGTTTTATTATTCATGATAAAAGTATAGTAGAGATAAGTTATCCGGCAGCACTTGGAGCGCATGTGTTAGGTACAGTAAGAACAAAAATAATAATCCATCGTAACTTTCTAAGAGTGAATGAATGAACGGTTCAGAGTTGTAAAATTTTACGAATAATACTTACCATCTCTATTGAATAGGGAAGTCTCAAAATATTGATCACTGTTATTCTACCGTACGTGTGGGATATGACTTGATGGTAAAGTAGTAAAAATATTTTATGGAGAATAATATTTATGTAGTGTATATAATAACTATGTAGTATATTGGGACATTTACCTTCTTTCTAAAATAAAAAAAAAGTTTATTGTACTAAAATAAAATGTTAGAAATGGGTGGTTTATAGAATTAAGACAAGGAAAAAAAGATAAATTTTGGGAACAATACTTATTATTTTGAATTTATAATTTACTTAATATGGTGTATTCATTTAAAAAATTAGTGGTCCTGGAAGCAATAATTAATTTCTGGAAGAAGACCCTTACTGCAATGAGCTGTCAACTCTACTATTTCCGAGAGTAAATATGCATATATCTTTGTAAAGTATCAAGCCACGTAGTTCTCAGATGTCCACGCTTTCTCACACTTCTTCTTTCAGACAAGTTCATCCTCTCTGTCATCCTTTCCTCATTCATTCGTTCCACATATCCAAACCATTGTAACTTATTTAAATGAAATCTATCCACAACACTCGACTTGCATCCCTTCATTCTTTTAATATCCTCACCCTTCACTCTTTAACGCAACGTTTTACCAATCATTCATTTCAGCGATCGCATGTTCACTGCATGTATTCCACTTTCGTCCTTCTACAACCACGTCCATGTTCCGCTTGCATACGTAAGTGATATTGTGCATCAACATTTTTGCTGTGTTTTTCACAGTCACAAGTATCTGAATTCCAATGTAACATTAGTAAATACTTTGTAGAATGTAGTTTCTATGGCTGGCTATATTTTTCGCGTAATTAAACAGTGCAATCTGGCAAAGTCATTACTACTTCTGCTCTTTCATTACGGTCTTACGGAATAATAGGAACCAATTAAAGTAGCAGATCTAATAATGAAGACTTCGGTAGTTTAGACAAAAAACGAGAACACTTCTTTTCAAAAATTATGTATATCGTAAAAGCGCCCAGGAAAAAACAATATTATGTAGAACAGAAATACAAATGCACACACATTATAAGTTATGATCATGATTCAAAGAACAAAACATGGAATTGTATCAGACAAATGAATGATTTTTTAGCACTAATTTGGCAGAATATTTTTGCGTTAACCGATTGAACTGATTTCAAAGTCAAAACAATATATTTCAAAAGCTATGATTGAAAATCAAAATCTAAAAAAGGAAGCAGCCAAAATGATATTTTATGTTCAGTGATGAGAGACATTTACCATTCTTTTATATTTTTAAATTCAAGGATAGTACTAATTTATACATATTTTTTTCAAAAATGATAATGATTATATTTTTGGTATTGTTTAGTGATCATTCGAATGTCTCAAAGATATAAGTGAGTAAAAAGAACGATTTTTGTTATGTTTATTAAACCACTGATAGCTTTTTCAACCGATTAAATAAAGTTTCTTCTTCGTCCAAATAATAACTCTCTGTGTCTTTTTTTGAGTTGTTTTTGGAATATACCTCGATATTTTAGAACATTTTACCATAACTATCAAATACATTTTATAGGAAGCAATCGAATAGTTCAGCTCACGACTCTTGAGATTGACAAAAGTGATTCAGAAGATGAAAAAAAGGAAGACAACAACAAAAAAACTTGAGATATTTTGGGGATAAATAATAAGCAATTAGATTTCATTTTATTTATATGTTGATACCTATATATCGTCAATTAATTCGCATGATGTATTTCAGAGTTCTTAGAAAATGTTCCATAGCAACACCCCTAGAAATCGTAACGTAAATTAGTCCACAGGTTCCTATATCTACTTAAATTTACATCCAATAAAATATAAATATTATTCTACTTAAGGTATATCATCCTGGAAATAAAATTATGAACTCAGACCCTAGCTTCAAATCATAAGAAGGTATTTGAAATACGATTCGAAGTTGTAATTTTCAAATTCAAAGAAATAAAAAGACATATAACCATAAATGTTATTCATAGTATTGATACACGAGTATCATATTTAAACATTAGAATGTATTTTTTAATGAAGATATATACAAAATATATATATATATGTATATAATGACAATTAACACAGATCGAGCTAGTCCCAAATCAAGATACAAATCTTGTCTTATGGGAACTAGCATGACGATACGCGTTTCTTTAGGCTAAGGATGCCTTTTTTATATTGTATTGTTTTATTTTGTGAATGTATTTGCTTCTCTCATCTAGAGGAACATTGAATGAGTGTAGTCAAAAGATTCCACACATGGAGGTTATGGTGGTTTTTGGCCGGCAAGCCCCTCAGGCTGCACTGAGAAAAATACTCACAGCGAATCATTGGTACGTACTATCAGATTAGGACCAGAGATAGTAAAAACGATTCAGTAGTACGAATCTATAATATTAAATTTTCGCAAACAAATCGTTGGTAAATTTGCCAACAATTTGTTAGTAAAAAGTTAATATTATAGATTCGTACCAATGAATCGTTTGTACTATCTCTGGTCCTAATCTGATTGTACGTACCAATGATTCGTTGTGAAATTTCGTTAGTATTTTTCTCAGTGTGCCCAATATGGCGCCTCCAGAATAGACAAAATTAGTTTAGTGTAGAATTCGGATAAATGGAAGTCGAATGGAATGGAAGACCGGGTGGTCGGTGGGTCTCTTCAATATCAAGAATTTGATCCATGTAATCCATTACTGTGACAAAATACCCGAAATCGAGTTTATATTATGTAGGTATTGTATGTCTCATAGTCAAGTCGTATGTAGGTATTGTATGTCTCATAGTCAAGTCGTATGTAGGTATTGTATGTCTCATAGTCAAGTCGTATGTAGGTATTGTATGTCTCATAGTCAAGTCGTATGTAGGTATTGTATGTCTCATAGTCAAGTCGTATGATTCTCTAAAGCTAAAGTTCTTAATATTCCTTTACCTTTTGAAACAAATATATTTATTAAATACAGTTAACCTTAAATGGAAACAAAATTATTAATCTCTCCACGTTTCATTCGCATTGCAAATTCAATTATATTCCAGATATTAATTTTAATATCTTCTCATTTAATTTGAATGTTAAATAAATTCCAAAACCAACCACCACCATCTGTCTAAAGAAATTAAACTGCCTTTTGTTTCATGGGGCCCCGAGCCCTGGCAACTAATAGGTATTTTAATGATAATTTATTTTGGAAATATGACGATTCTTCCTGAAAGCTACAGTAATCATAATTAACCTTTTTAATCTATGCATTTAAATGTTTCAGTACTTCAGAACCCTCATTATTTATACTCAAGTAATTATTTCGCTCTAGTTTTCAGGATAAAAAGTATCACAACATTTTCAAATAATATTTTCAAGTGTTCATTTCCCCGTGGAGACTACGGAATAGATAAAATAAATCTCTCTTTTTTTCATAGATTTAAGAGTAACCTATAGCAGAAGTTCGGAAAACATGACGCACATAAGTTATGAGATATTAAATATCTTCAGTTCAATGATAAGGTATACCAATTATTATTATTATTATTGGACAACAATAAAGTGTCGTTTGTTTTTTTTTTCGCTGGCTGGTGTTTTGGAAGGCGCGCTGTGTGTTTCGAGCTCCCAGAAAAAGAATTCAATTTAGCTTAAAATTGCGGTTATTTGTTAATTTTTTTTGGTTTAAGTTATTATTTTGGTTATCACCAATATAATGTAAATATAAGTTTTCTTTTCTAATAATAATTATTGGAAAAAAGTAGGTATTAAGTTTAGTTTTTAGTAGTATTGTTGCAATGCAGGTCGGGTAAGTGACATATTATTATTTTGTTATTTTCTTTCAGTCAAGAGTATTACGTTCACTATACGAGTACGGTCATTAAAAATAATTTAATTTTTGGTTACTATACTCTGTTATTACGTTATCTAACTGAATACGAAATTTCGTTTTAATTTTATTTTATACTTTTTTTATCTGTGTTAATTAATGATGGAGAGGGAGCCGCCGGATCCTGGGGTTCCTCCGGATATTGGAGAGGACAGGCTAAACAGCCTTCCAGAGGTTAGGATGAGTCAGTCGGATGACCTGCCTGAGGTCGGGACGACACAATTAAAGAGGACGAGACAGTCTTTCTCCCCACCACCAGATGATTCAAAGAGAAATAAGGGAATGGTAAATAACTTACCATTACTTTTATATACCCCAAGGGACATGGGACCATTTATCACTCATGTGCAAATGAAGCAAGAGGGTTCTGCAATTAACCCAATTCTCTTTGGCAAGTCATTAAAAAATAATGTCAATAACGTAAAACAAGGTGGAGTAAAAGCACTTGGAAAATATAAAATATCAGTAGAGTTCGAAACAATGACAGATGCTAACGAATTTATACACGGTTCACTTAGTAAACAATATAAGATATTTATTCCCACGTACAATATCACACGAATGGGAGTTATTAAAGGTATCCCTAATGAGATTTCTGAGGAAGAACTGTTGAATGAAATAATATGCCCTGAGGGCTATGGTCCAATAATAAGAGTCCGCAGACTGAACTACAAGGACAAAAGTTCGGAAGCTCCGAAATGGCTTCCATCTATGTCCGTTATTGTGACTATAGAGGGACAGAAATTACAACCCCATGTTTATTTGAATTACAATAGAATACCGGTGGACACTTACATATTTCCAACTGTCCAGTGTTTCCAATGTTGCAGATTTGGACATGTTAAGACTAACTGTAGGTCAAAAGCAAGATGCTTTAAATGCACAGAGGAACATTCAGGAGAAAGCTGTGATATTACTGAAAAAAAATGTATTAACTGCAATGGACAGCATAATGCTACGAGCTTTACATGTCCAGTGTACATACGCGAAAAGGAGATTAAACATCTAATGGCAGAAAAAAGCATATCATACGTAGAAGCTTCAAGACAAATACCACGAGCGAAAACGTCTTTTGCCGATAAATTAAATTCATTTATCCCCCAACAAAATAATAGCATACCAACACAGTTAAACAATCATATCTCGGAGAGAAAAACAATTTTTAAGTATAAAACACCGACCGCTCATAAGTACTTAGCAAAATCGGTTATTCAACCTAACACAGATTTATATATATACCCTAATGGAAACAACTCATACTATTCTAAAGAAAATGGAATTGCACTGAATAATAAACCAAATGACCTACCACTAGAAAATATAATGAATACTATTTTAACTGCAATCAATTCTTTGAAAGATTTGATTCAAGGTTTTCCTAGTACTGACTTACCGAACAACGCTGCCGAAATAAAATTACAAACAAAAAACACTCTAGTACAAAATGACCACCAGAAAACAGACACCAATACTTTTACAGAATAATAAAACTAATAGTTACTTCGCAACAAGCAAAAAAATCTTCCCTAACATTCTCCAGTGGAATTGCAGAAGTATTACAAAAAATAAGAATAATTTAGTTGAACTTCTTCATTCAGAGGATGTAAATATTGCTGCTCTATCGGAAACATGGCTGAGAGAAACTGCGAACTTCTATCTCAATGGTTACATATGTCATCGATGCGATCGATTCGATGGATATGGAGGAACTGCTATCCTAATTAAACGTACCATTCCGCACTCAAAAGTTGATATAATAGCCCCAAATGATGATGTCCAAATCTGTGCAATCTCTCTAGGTGAGCTCACGATTGTATCCGTATACTGCAAACCGGGATATAAATTTGACTCTTCGTGGTGGACCAATATAATTGCAACTCTTCCGGAACCCGTACTGATTGTGGGAGATTTTAATGCTCATTCTAAACTTTGGGGGTGTGAAGTCAACGATCGTAGTGGGGATGATGTGTCTGAAATTTTTCTTGATAATTCTAAATTATGTATACTAAATGATGGCTCTGCTACCAAATTTGCTCACACTAATGAAAAAAAGAGTGCAATAGACCTCACATTTTGCTCTCCCCAATTAGCACCCATCCTTACATGGAAGGTAGCAGAGGACAGGTATGGAAGTGATCACTTCCCGGTTATTATTAACAGTTTCAAAATCCAACTGAACATTCTCAACCAGTCGAGGCCCAGATATAGAATCGATTCTCCTAAGGCTAAAGTATCAGATTTCTTGGCCGAACTTGACTCCATTCCCAAAAATGCCTACCTATTTCCGGATTCAACAGATTGTACTGATACATATGAGACACTAGTAACAACTATATCCTCTTTAGCCAAAAAATATATACCTTACCATTCCTCATTCCAAAGAATGAAATCATTCCCTGCTCCTTGGTGGGATTCAGCGTGTTCAGAGGCAGTTGGTAAGAGGAAAGAGGCTGCTAAAAAATATCGAAAGGATATGTCTGTAAAAAACCTTATCGAATATAAACGCATAGAAGCCAAAACTAAACTACTGCTTCGCGCAAAAAAAAAAGAGGGATGGCATCATTTCTGCAAAAATCTTTCTCCGCAGTCATCCTCGAAGATGGTCTGGGAGATGGTGCGCAGATATAGATTGTCCTTTAATCCCACTAAACCACCAATCCCTTTGAATTCCGTCTGGTTTTTCCAATTCATAGATAATCTTGCTCCTCCATATGTTGTCTCAAAACAGGAACTCCATTTCCAATACAACAACAGACCTTCCCATAATCTCAATAGCCCATTTTCCTTATTTGAATTACAATCAGTCTTATCACACTTAAAAGATTCAACACCTGGGCCAGATGATATACCCTATTCATTTATAAAGCTATCCAGTTCATTTTTCCACAATTTCTTTTTAAACATTCTAAATAGTATTTTTGAGTCAGCACAAATCCCAAACAGCTGGAAAACACAATACATCTTGCCAATAGCAAAGCCAAATAAAAATCCCAATGAAAGTACTTCATATAGACCAATTGCTCTGTCGTCGTGCTTAGCGAAATTGATGGAACACCTCATAAAGAACAGATTATCCTGGTTTTTGGAGCATAATAACTGCCTTGCCCGCAGTCAGTGCGGATTCCGTAAGGGTAGAAGTACCACGGATGCTTTGAGTATTCTAAGTACTGATATTCGAATCGCCTTTTCAAATAAACATTGCCTGGTTGCTGCATTCCTCGATGTAGCGTCTGCCTACGATAATGTTCATGTACCTACTTTAATAAACAAACTCCATAAACTCGCAGTTCCTTACAAATTAGCCAATGTGATATTTGAAACTCTAAAAGAACGTACCTTGATATTTTTGGATTCTGGACAAAATTCGGTCATCCGAACCACGCACAAAGGGTTACCCCAAGGATCTGTTTTGAGTCCCCTGTTATATTTCGTATATACTCACGATATCGAACGTTCAATACCAAATAATGTTGATATTATTCAATACGCAGACGATCTAACTTTATACTCTGTTAACAAAGACCCTCTAATAGCATCAGAATCCTTGGAAAAGGCCTTGAATTCTCTTAGTGGATGGCTTAATGAAAATAATTTGGCACTATCGACTACCAAGTCAAAAGTGGTTGTGTTTACAAAGAGGAGAAAATTGCCTAAAATTTCAATTACACTTGATAACGACAACATTCCGATATGCAAAGAAGTAAAATTTTTGGGTGTCACTTTCCAAAGTAATTTACTTTGGACAACTCACATTAGTGACATCGTTGTCAGGTGCAATAAATCGTTTAATTTGATTAAATCAACAACTGGTGTTTGGTGGGGATCCCATCCTGAAACATTAAAACTATTATACAATGCTTTAGTCAAAACAATTATAGAATACGGATCTATTATTTTCGAACCCATTCCTAAATATTTAAAGCTTAAGTTGGACAGAATTCAGTTCAAATGCCTCAGACTAATAACTGGTTGTATGAATTCAACCCCTACAAATGTTCTTCAAGTGGAATCCGTGGATCCTCCTATCAATATCCGTAGACAATATTTGAGCGACAAATACGTTCTTTCTACGATTTCGATGCAATCACATCCTCTCCTCCCAAAGTTGGCTCAATGTTCGGAAAATGATAAAATGCAGCAGTGTTCTTTAGTTAAAAGTTTCAAAAAGTTGTCTCGCACAATAGAGAATAGATGTTGTAGCTATCAAAATCCAATATATGAAATCCCATATGAGTCGCTTACGCTTCGAGCTGAGATTGAGTTTAACGATGAATGGAGGAAGAGCAACATAGTAAGTCAGCATTCCGAAACAATGAATCAGCTCTTTGGTGATTTCATTTCAAAGCTAAATAACTTCAACCATATCTATACGGACGGATCGAAGTCTGCGGAAGATCAATTTGTGGGTTGCGCTTTCCTTAATACTACCTTGGACATTAGTGAAATATTTAGCCTACCTGCAAAAGCATCAATATTCACGGCAGAAAGCTTGGCAATTTTGGAGGCTCTGAGTCATGTCTACCAAGAAAAACTAGATAATAGTGTCATATTTACAGATTCACTTAGCTGTCTATTGCAACTTAATTCCTCTCCCTTTAAAGTGAAACATAGCACGATCCTCATAAAAATCAGATTTCTCTTATATCTCTTACATCTCAATGATCAGCGGGTCATCTTGGCCTGGCTTCCAGGACACAAGGGAATAACGGGAAACGAAAGAGTTGATATGCTGGCTAAGAGTGCGAGGAGTTCGTACCCAATAAAATATAAAAAAATTCCTTCAAGTGATTTTGTTCCCTTTATAAAGAGAGAAATGTTAGAGGAATGGAAGAATGACTGGAAGGAGACATCTAAAAAGCGCGGAAGGTGGTATACGGAAGTTCAGGAGGTCATTCCAAGGAAACCATGGTTTGTTGGTGCCCGTTTGTCCCGCAGGGAGATTTCATTGATTTGCAGACTGAGATCTGGACATACAGCTGCCCCGGCTCATTTGAGTAGGATCAATTTATTGGAGTCCCCAAAGTGTTCTTGTGGAGTGGATGTGGCGGATCTTAATCATATTGTGTTCGAATGTGAATTGCTCAAGAATAGGGATGAATTTGTACAGGAACTTCTGAAGAGAAGGGGTAACCTCCCTATGGGCCTGCCGAGTCTTTTGTGTGATCCAACTGCTGAAGTGGTGAGAATTTTGGATGGTTTTTTGGAGGTGAATGGGGTGCGTTTGTAGACTTTTGAGATAGTGAGACTGTATATTGCTAAGATAAAAAAAAAAAAAGAAAAAAAAAAAAAAAAAAAAATTGATGTGTGTGGGTTTAAAAAATATATAAATACATATACTTGAGACTGACCGGGAACACCATCATTGGTGAAGGTCATAAAAAAAAAAAAAAAAAAAAAAAGTGTCGTTTACGTGCCGAAGCACCTCAAGGACACTGTACAATTCATCAATTTTAGGACATTACATCTACGTTATATTTCAAGTCTAGATAAATAAATAGATTAACTGAGAATCTCAGATACCTACATTTATTTATTTATTTAATATTACACAACTTATATTTCGATACATTTATATTGATATTTTATTATAGTTAACAAAAAACATTTCGTATTCCCCAAACAGCAATGAAATGCTGGTATGAGGGGAGGATGTAATTCTAAAACTCAAGCACAAAATGTCTTCTCACAAAAATTGCTTCTTACATAATTGTCTCTGATCGGCTTCTTAGTATGTAGTTTTTCAAATATTTCTTAAATTGATCAATATTATTCATTAAAATATATATCAAAATTATATCCTGAATACGATATAAATTAGTGGTACAGAGAGATAATCTGTATGTTGAATGCACGCAGTTGGTCTACTGTATACATATCCTTGAGATGCCGTGATGAATAGCTTGGTTTTGGGATAGGTATATGGATATGTGTAGTATGAACACTTTTTGGGAATTATATGTTGAATGAACACTGTTTAATGAATATTGTAAGAATAATTTATTAAGTAAAGATTATAAAAAGTGATTGTAAAAATGTAGGATAATAATGTTGTATGGCAGATGGTTAGCAGCTGAGTGTTGTTGTGCTATTTTGTTTTGTTCTCGAAGCATGCATAGAATATAGAATCATTTGAAATTAATTTCATTGTAAGAAATGAAATTGGGTAGGTGCGTGGCTAGTCGCCACAGGTATAATGTCAAAGAATGTGGTTACAAATCGAGCTTTGTGAGTATTATATATGTGAAAAAAGTGTTGACGATTATTTGATCATAGACTGTGAATGGAAAATGAAAGGGTGGCAAAAATCATATTTTTTCTGAATAAATATGAATTAGAAAGCGTAGACGAGCGAAAATTACGTAAATTATTATCTAAGTGATAATTGTGTATTGCAACAATAAATAATAATAAAATATTATGTCCAACAGAGAACCAATATACCTCAAAAAACCTTATTTCAATTTAATTTTGTTTTAAATTTGTATAATATTTTTCTCTAAATGCAACGAAAATTCGCACAAAATTCCTGGATTATTAATGAAAAATTTTGTGAAAAAGGAATTTCATCATAAAGTCGAGCCGCACAAACTTTATTTTAACAAGCTATTAACTATTTTAATTAATTTTGTTTAATAAAATAAGAAATTTCCGACGTCAGCGTTATAAATAAATTTAACATATAAATTACAGTATAACTGTGGCATATTAGCGCCGGGCTGATTTGCGACATTTAAAAATTTTCATAGCTCACTGTGTAAAAAATAATGCTGGAATTTGTTTTCGGTACCTTATCTTTTTTTTTTGCCTAAATCTAGTACCTACCTACACATATTCCTTAAATTGCTAAGAACACAAACTTGAAGATTGTTCCTGGATGTTAAACATATTTTTCCAAGACGTAGATGTCAGTATAACTTTTCACAACTGTGATTTCTTCCAGATAACCAATGCCACCTCAGTTTTGATTTATTTTCGTTTAATTTTGAATGCGAATTTATATTAATAATTTCACGAGTCAGCTAGAAATCGAATCTAGGATCTCAATGTTGCAAGGCGCCTTTTAGAGCTTTAACCCGAAGAAAAAAAAATTAAGTGCTGTTAATTATTCTGTCCTTATTGTATTGGAGAGTAAACAAGGAGGAGAGGACGAAATGGCAAATCAAACTGTCGTGTTAAAAAAAACAATCATATCATCTACTTGCAAAAGTCATACAATTATTATTCATTATCGTAGCTCACTCGGTTTACAGAACAATGCAGATAACGAGGGACAGAGCGATATACATCTCTGATCTGAAATGAGTATCTATACTTATCTGAACTCAAGAGATCATGATCATCAGACAAAAAGAAACCTACAAGAAGGAGAAAGAGAGAGAGTCTTTTAAATCCATTTTTTTGTACGGCACATCAAGCAAGTGATAATTTGGACTTGCCAACAAAGCAGGTAGATATTTTTAAATATAATGGGAGCATCATTTTGATCTGTATCTCATGCGGCAAAGAATTGGAAAGTTTACGAGTGTCTTCTAAAAGGCAGGTGTTCAAAAAATACATCTTTAATTCAGCCATAAGGTTTATCACTCAACATTGACACGGAGGGGGTGACTCGCATGTTTATTATATGTAAATGGTGTGCTGACTGTTTCACATTTGGAATATGTTGTGATGGTATTGCTCCATTATTTTATCATTCAACTCTAAGCTGAGTTTACTCGTCTTTATGCAGCGTGTTGCTTTGTGTGAGCAGGATGAATATTTTAAAAGTTTCTTGTTGAGCTTTGTTGTGGTAGCTTTGACGGTGTTGAACTTACAAAACTATGTAGGTACTCCTGACCTTCCTAGAGGCTATTATAGCTTTGCCTACAATGTGCAGCAGGAAAACTATGTTATACACAGAGTTGAATTAGGAATAATAAAATATCGAAAAATAACTTTGAAAACTGGTAAATAAACACAAAAGAGACTTAACTATCTCATGATAATGGAGCTAGTTAAGAAATATTAAAATACTAAAAATTTACCTGTATTCTTAGAAAGGCTTTAGTTATAAATTCTAAGGAAATTCTTAATAAAAAGTTTTCATTATAAATACGATCACTTTCTCCGTCTTCATGGCTGTATGGTGTTTATTC
Organism: Athripsodes cinereus; assembly: GCA_947579605.1. Lineage (NCBI taxonomy): Eukaryota > Metazoa > Arthropoda > Insecta > Trichoptera > Leptoceridae > Athripsodes > Athripsodes cinereus. The sequence goes on along the minus strand of OX388317.1, from coordinate 20,136,609 downwards.
TGAGGGTGTTAGAGTACATATATTAAGGATTATTTTTTAATTTATTATCATTCAAAGGTATTTAAAATAATACAACCAATAAATTTTTTTAATAAATTTAATAAAATTTTTAGGGACACAGATATCCATACACATTTCTATTCATCATTTAGAAGACTAATCAATTTACGAAATTTCATATCAATTTTTATTATAGATGCGAGATAAGTCTAGGGTAACGGATATGAGTTGAAAAGTTAGCCAGTCGAATTGAAGAGTTAAATTGATAACGTGTTTGGTTTGGCAGCTGATGCTCGATAGACAAAGAAAGTACTAGATTTATAAAAACATGAAAACACTAGGAGCCACACAAATTGTTGGTTAGATGTCATAAAGAATAAACAGGTTGGGGCTCATTCAGCATTGTGGATGTCACTCAAAAAATAACCTGAAATGTCATATCTATGTCTACAAACAAACTCACGTAAATACGTTCTAAAACTTCTCTTGCCTTGCGGGGTAGGCAGAAAAGAACGAACCTCACTTTATATTATTATCCTTGTTTGCATTAATTGCCAATTAATTTCTGATGCACGTTTTTCTTATATACTCAGCAAGTGTCTATTCCGTAAAATCTGTCTATATGGTCAAATTGTTAAATCCTCGAGCAGATAAATTTCAGGAATTATTATTTCACAAATCTCTAATGCGGCTCTGAAAATTATAAAATATTACATCCCTATGAAGTAAGTTGATGAAAAAAACGACAACATTACAGGAAAAAGATTTTATTTTAGTTGCAGTGAAAATGAGGTAATATTATGCATTTAAAACAACATCAAAGTGCGAATGATATAACGAAATATGAAAGTAAAATAGAGTTTAGTCTAGTTTCAATTCACTATGATATGCAGTTATTACTTCTATAATATCAATTTATTTTTAATAGAAAATAAAACTACACACCATCACAATATTGGTATTTTCGAAGAGTGATACACATAACAAAAGTACTTTAAAATACACACTAACCATACACAATTAAAAAAGAAAGATTAATACGAATAAGTAATTGTTATGTCACATTTCTACAGAAGGTGTAAAATACCTACGAAATACTTTGCAACGGCAACCTTTTTCATGTACAAGTGATAAAAATCACTCATTATTTTATTAAATAAAATTAATAATACTCGTTTTGTAGTATAACCAAAATTTTTATTCAAATGACCTTTCACAACAAAATATTGAAAGAAGTGCGTGAAAACGAAAAAAGAAAAAAATATATTCAAGAACAACACAAAGATAATTGGAGGTTCCGAGGAGAAACAGATATATCTTTTTAATACGAAAATTATCTTAAACAAAATCTGAAGTGAAAATTCACCATCTTGAAATGTAACGGAAACAATAAAACAACAGTCTAGATACATTTTGATAGAACGTTCTAAGATTCCTATCACATTCTAATGAAATAAACCTAGCACGCACTTCCTTTTTGAATGAGATATGTTACATTATACCGTTGTAGAACGGAATCGTAGAAAAGAAAGCGTTAAATAATAGGGCGTATCGTTATTATTATTGTGAATTAAATTTGATTACTTTAAATTATATGTGGTACAAGCGTTTGGTACTAGAAATCACAAGTATAAAAAAATACATATATGTAAGTTTTGTCTTACAAAATAGGAATAAAATACTAAAACATAATATCTACATATCTACATACATAATTAGTGACTTGATTAGCATATTATTTTGAATTACTAATTTTAATGCTTTTAAATATGAACAAATAAAATTCATATACATTTATATCTCTTTCTATAGTTTGTTCTGTAGTGGTAGGTAGTTAAAAAGGACCATGAAATCAAAGATGGGCAGATTAAATACAATAATTATGTTAAATCTTTATTCTATTATATTGTGTAAAATTTTATTTGTATGTTGCTCATTTTTTTAAATAAATAAAAAATAAAATTATTTTATCTGATTTAAACAAAAGTGTCCTGTTAGACATACAAATAAACTCATAAAATTATTTGCATCGATTGTCGATATCATGATATTAATTCAAACAAAAAATTAAGTTAAAATACTATGTAGATGTATGTAGGTACATAATTATTACATTATTACTTATAAAGTATTCTTTGATAGAATTAAATTGCAGGATCCATTGATCTATTTGGTATAGACTTGCAAAAATTTTTTTTTCATAACATTCCCATCCCATAATGGCCCAACATGTGGAGTAGCCAGTGGACAACCTGTTTGTAATAAACACGAAAGTTAATACAACTTAAGGCATTCCGTACGGATAGCATACCTCGTAGTTGAACTGATCGTTGAATTGTTTAATACATAATGTCACGTATTCTAAAAGGCAAATGCCGTATTTTTATTATAAAAAAAAAATTTATTATAAAAAAATTCCTTTGCAATAAATTACTCTCTTTCGATCTTTATCTCTGAATATACTTTATAATAATTTAAGATGTTCTCTGATGTCAGTGTCACGAAAAATGCATATACATTACCTATTGTTTAATTTAATCAAATTACTTAGTGTTTTCAATGGGACATTTTAATACCGTTCAGCGATATTTATTCATTTGCAATTCCGCGATAAAGTAATATAATCTTTCTGTTGTGCAATGGGCGAGTTTATCGCAGAAGTGCGATATCTTCCAACTAACCCATTTAACAAAAACTAAAATAAAATAAAATAATTAAAGATATATAGATACAAATATAAAGTTACTGTAATAAATATACATATAAAAAACTACTTAAATATAAAAACAATATAAACAATTTCGGATACGCAAAATGACGTAGATGATGGTATACGGGGATGGGATTAAGTGGTAGGAATGGGGCAGGACTGCTCATTGTGTATGAATACACAAAAAAAAGATTTAAACCATGGGAAACCTCTATACAAGTAGATGAGACAGAAGACTAGCAATCATTAACTTCTTTCTTGAAGGTATAAAAAGAAGTACAAGTACCTACGGGTTTTTAATGGAAGCTGGTTCCACAACCTAGGACCATGAACTGAAAAAGAATCGGTGTAACAGCTCGAACGATGTGACGGGATTACTAGAAGATTGTTGGAGATTGATCGTAGTGGTAGTTCGTCAGAGTGTAAAAACTCAAATCTTTCCTTGACATACAATGGGGTGTTGGGATCAAATAAAATTTTATAAAGAAGACACAGAGTATGAGCATTTCTTCTTCTTCTTAATCTTTCATTAGACCCAGAGGTCTGTTCATGCAGGAGGGTCCTCTTGCGATGTGGAAGCCCAGCTGTCTTTCCATCGTTTAGGGGGTCTTCCTGGTAGGCGTCGTCCATCAGGTAGTCCATGTAGAACAATATTTGGGATTCTGGTTCTACCCATCCTCTGGATGTGTTCGTACCAAAATCTTCGGCGTTATCGTGGAGCATTTCTGCGTTGACAAATAGTTTTCCAGCCAGAGCGTTCACGATATTCAGATATATGATCGTATTTCTTGAGATAGAGAAAAACGATCATATATCTGAATGAAAAGAATATATCACAATTCCAAAACGAATTATTTTTAATGGCACAGACAGAACTTACTTTATGATCATTACATAATATAAAGAGTTGCTGGCTGCCCCGTTTGAAATATGTGCCGTAATGGTATAAATATGTAAATGTGTATTTTTGCATAATAAATCTGTTCAACCATACGTAGTAAATTATTATCTGAATATGAACTTTAATGATACGGTAAGATGCTTATTATAAATTCACATGTTTACTTAGACTGTTTAAATTATTCTCTCATTTAAATCACAGTAGGTATACTTGCTCATTTATATTCATATTATTAAAATATATAATATTATATTATTATGTATATAAAGCTACACCGTAACGCAACGTCTCAAAATCTTAAAACTCTGTCATAAGCTTTGTAAATATATACCTAATAAAGTTTCATCCTTATAAAACTGCCATCATCAAGCTTTAAGCTCACTAACACAAAGTTTCAACACATTATATTATGACGTATTATTATTATTACACCAAGGCACAAAACAATTTTATTTTGATGTTGAGTAAAATTTGATGAACGGAGTCCACAATGCATTTCATATATTTTAGATTTAGTGTAGAAACTTTGAATGGGGAACTTTCACAAAAAAAAAATTTCAACCCAAATAATAGTACAGATAATTAGATAAATTATGGTGCTTTTTATATTTTTAAATGTGCATTTTTAAGGTTTTTATCACCATTTAAAAAAGCAATTTTCGCACTTTGCCGCAAAAAGGTCCACTCGTGGCGAAGCAGTGTTTGACAATATCAGGCGCTACAAACAGTACTAAGAGTGAAATGTGTGGCAATACAAAATAGCGCCTAGGGACGTCACACTGGACTAATTCAATAACAGAAAATATGGATTTTTAAATTAATTAAAATAAAACACTTATTTGTAGTATATCCACGGTGACTTTTTATTGAACGCGAGCCGGCTTTCAAGAGCTTCCGCTCTCATCATCAGGCTGGCGAAAAGGATTTTTAATGATGGATTTTTAAAATGAAAATAATGAATGAAAAGTTTTATTTTATCGTTTCTTATTAGGATATTCGTGATCAGCGTATATTTATTAACATGAATTGATAACATTTATTCATATTCCTCACACATGCATGTTCCCTATTGTGTATCATGTTCCGTGGAGACACGGCAAAGAATTGGACTCAAATTCTTTTACGTAAGCTGTAAAAGGCTGGTGTTCATAAAACAGCAAGTATTAACAGCTTAAATTTAACTATAAAGTATTCCGCCCATTCTGACCTTCTTATATACCTATTGAATATCCACGAAGAGGACGAGAACGGTTTACTTTGTACATGTGGTTTATTCGACTACAAAACGCATGGGAGATCTCGCAATGATAAAGATGTATAGTGGTAGTTTTATTTCAACAAAGCCATATATTGAAGGTTTGCAAAATAAGTGTTCCCCTGTGTTATTAATAAGTATATACAAGCATGATAAAGTACAAAACATCCATCCTTAACTTTTGCTCTCTTGCAATATTGGGGTTGAAAAGCTTGGAGTTGAAAGCACGTAAGTATGAAGAAGGAGAAAAAAGCTCTCAAGTGCAAAAACCTTCGGTCTCGAGAGCAAGAGAGGTCATGAAGTATTCTACCCTCGTCTTATACTTCGTCTTTTCTTCTTTCATATTGTAACTTGTATGAAATATGAGTTGCAGAAAATTATGATAAATACATATTTATAACTATCGTTCCACGTCACATCTCTTTTGAGGTAGGATGAGATGAAAAATATTTGTATAAATATTCATGTTACACTGAAAAATTTCAAGTTTTCCATAAGACAGATAAGGGGCACTATCTATCTCTTTGAACCACAAGTGGGACAACCAATGGAATAAATGCTTACAATAAACATGTGAGTCAGCCTCTCCGTGTCATTAAAGAATAAGACAATCAGATAAGTGCTTTTGTATTTGTAGTATATTGGAATTCACTGCAATAACAGTCATAAATCTAATCAATATGCTGGCAACGTGAAGGCTGAGTAGGTCGACAACAAGAATAAAATCCGAAATCTCCAAATTACAACCAATTTTGAAACTCAGTCTTTAATTTGACACTAAATGTTCCACGAAAGATCGGATTTGTTTTCTTCGCTATTCGGCAAATTTTTAATTTTCCTTGTTGCTTCACTCATTCATACCATTGTGAAATATCCCACAAGAGAGGAAACCAGCGCAGAGAATTAACCACACATAATAAACATGGAACTCATCCTCTCTGTGCCAACACAAGTTATAACATTCAAGATTGGTGGTATGTTTCATCGCTGAATTAAAGACGTTTAATCTGATTATTGTAACACAGTCTGTTGTGTTGAAAACTGGATTTTCACTTGCTCAGAAGTGTGGATGTCAATGAAATTAAGTTTTAAACTACTATAGATGACTCGTACACATTGAATTGCTCAGAAAAATCTATAGTAGTTTAAAACTTAATTTCATTGACATCCACACTTCTGAGCAAGTGAAAATCCAGTTTTCAACACAACAGACTGTGTTACAATAATCATGTATTCAACTGGTTATAGTATGGACAACAATATTTGACTAAGTACTTGGCATAATACGCCTAATGCGCCATCTATTCGCGGCATATAGCTTAAATGAACAATGTTGAATTTAAGGATTGGAGGCTTCAAATATTGTGTGTTTCAACCGAACTTCGATAGAGGGACGTAGCATAGGAAATCGTGTTACATGTGAAAGTATTTGATGATTGTAGTATATATATAACTTTCAAAAATTCTGAAAACATGTGACATGCATGATATAGAGGAATTGGGAACGTTACCCGGGTTTAAAGAGTACTTACTCTTAACCAGCCTTGTGTCGATTCGTAAGCATCGAGACTCTGTATCATGCTATCCTTAAGGAAGTTCACATTGATGTATCTACCATGTACACACGGTATATATAATATACCTAACTAGTATGTACCTAATTCATTAGGTTGGACTAGTGGTTAACACACTCGCCTTGCAAGCGAGGGGTCGTGGGTTCGATCCTCAGACTAGGCAAAAATATTAATGTCCATTTTTCTGAGCAATTCAATGTGTACGAGTCATCTATAGTAGTTTAAAACTTAATTTCATTGACGTTTAATCTATTTTCACGATATTTGAAATTACCTGCCTTTTACAGGATTCTTAAAACCTCATAGAAAATAGTAGGAGACCTTTTTTTTGATGGAGTTTCCGTAGAAAATGTAGATTTACCGATACAATTATTCCATTGTTAAGTTTTGATTTATCCCATTAAACTTTTGACATCATAACAAGGTTGTTAAAACATTTATATACATGCACTTTACATTTTTCTATTTTGCAGAAATTTTATAGGAAAACTTTTGAATAGAACCACCTCGATGCTTTACTTGGTATTAAAGCTTGTTCATACCGTAAGTCTCATGTTTATTCTGTAATACTCGTATTCATTCAGATAAAATTAACAAAATATCGTAGATTTCCCCATCGAAAAGAAAAAGGAATTCGTAGGTACCATACGTAATATATATATTACTCATTTCTGATGGAATCGTCTTTTATGCAATACTTCTTTCATTTGGAGTATTTTATAAAAGACAGATACCTTATCGTAAATCTAAACTAATTAATGACAACTTTAAAATTGACTCGTGGAAAATGCGGCAAAGAATTAATTTTCTACTATTTGTGTAAGTTTTTGGGTGTCAATACATTTTAAATCTTATATTCAGTGATGACGTAGATTTGTCACCCATCCATATCTTAATTTTTAATAATATATACCTACATATCTAAATTTAAGTTTGCACATAGAAGACAGACTGTATATTTATTATTATATGTAGCTGATTTGTGGTATATCCCGTGATGGTATCGTAGTAGTAGTAGTAGTTAAAACTGTAATTCAACGATGAAGAGTGCTAACTATTCTGATTTTCTCATTTCTTTATGAAATATGATGATGATTTGTGTTTTCAATGTATAAAGATATAGGGAGCTATCATGCTTAGTGACAATTTGTTTGAGAATGCTTTGACTTACTCTGATTAAAAAGCATTTACTTGTGTAGCTAGCTATTAATCTTTGAGGCTGAATTTACTATACTACCTATACTTTACCTTCACACCACATCCCAAGTGGGGTAGGCAGAAAAAACGGAATGCTATGTAGATCAATCCTCACATATTTTTTTCGCTTCTTCTACATTCATGCAATTTCTCATGCACTCACGTTGATTTCTCTTACTCAACACACGACTGACCTTTATGAATTTGATCCATGTGATCAAGCCACGTAGTTATTGGACTTCCGCGCTTTCTCATACCCCTTCTTTCAGACTAGTATGCTGAATTTAGAGTTTCATAAAATTTGTATATCTCAGTATTTAAAGTATTGAAATAAGTGTGAACTGATATTAAGGAGCTTTCCCAGTGACCTAAAGCTCGTATCTTTACAAGTCAAGTATATTGTAAGTAGGTGGTATTACCTATTTAAAACTAGAAAACTTTGATCGTAAATATCAAATTTATCATAAGAAAGTTCTTTCTAGTGGACGTCAAAGTGTAATCTTAGAAACCAAGTTATTATAACACATAATATCTAATTACTTTTGTATTTTATGATGAAAAAAAATATAATTGAATCCATTGTAATTAAAAAAAAAATTTATTCTTTTTCTCCTCCAAAACCACAGCCGTTCACAATTTGAGTAAATGTCTTTTCGTTTTTTGTCTTGGTGTTGTCCGATCTTAAATAATTATGTCATCTGCATCAAAAAATATATTGGCTGAATGAAATTCCCACGACTATGATGATATTTTCAAGTTAATCAGCGCTTTTCTTATGCAACCGTTTAGAAATTTCTCCACCTTTAGAAACTTTTTTTAATTACTAATATTTTTACACAAATAATTTTTAGAACAATAGCAAAGACATTTGTTAACACTAGAAACTCTTCATTAAGTTTATGATGTAGGTACATGAGAAATTCTTAGGAAAAAAATGTAATGCAACCAACCAAATCGTGCGGCAAAAATAATTTCATATTAATCAATCGTGATTAAGTGTTGGATCTACATAAAAGGTTCCTTTTATGACTTTAGATATAATTTTAAGTTGAAAAATCCATTTCGGGGCAAGAGAGGCCATTACCGTATTAATTTTATGGACTAATAATCAATTTTTTTTTATCACATTGTTTATTTTGGAACAAGTTTTCAGAGAAAATAAATACTTGTTTCTAGTCTGCACTATAATTATAAGTATTTGATTGAAAAGCATGGAAGAGTTTTAAAGAGATTTATAGAGAGAGATATATGCTGGCAGTGTCCAGGTGAATAAAGTTTTGACATAGAAATTATCATTTAAAAAGCTGTTATACTTCTGATCAGTACAAAAAGACCCTAAAAATACATTAGGATTAGATTAGCACAAAATCTTATATGTGTGCTGCACCTCCACATAAGTATATTTGTGATTTGTGACATCGTACTTCTATCAAATCATTAAGTATTTTTTTGAGTTGACTAACAAAGTAGCCAGGAATTTCATTATAGACTCTTTCTCTAATCTTTCTAGGTTATAACGATGGTAGAAAACATTTTTCCAATAGAGAGTACAAGTAAAAAAGGGGAAAAGCGTTCATTGGATGAAAATAGTTCTGTTACTTTTCTTTTTTAAAAAAAAAAAAGTTCTGCAAAATTACTACAGTAATAAAAATTGGATTCTTCTTCTGCAATATTATTATTATTTTTATTGCTATAGATTTTTCTATTTTATCTTTGTATGACATTAAGGTATGTATTTTCACATTAGTGAAATTCATATCTTCGACTGATGTGCGACTATAGGCGCATTCAATGTAATATGTTTTTCATTTCACATCAGGCAACATATGTGAATCATCATAGTCTAGATTTAGACTCGATATTAAGGCTGCAAATCTGTGATCAACTGAGCAGTGAGATGACATTTCGTGCATGCTATCGATTTGACAATATGCTACACTAAAATACAATTTTTCAAGACCAAGTTTAAATATTTCAATGAAAAATATCATAAGAAAGACATTGTATTTTGAGTTAATCTTAACTCATGACATTTTGACATGATGATGACATAACACATGAAGTTATCACACATGTTGTCACAACTTCGATATCAATGATTGAAATGATTAATATACTACTACAACTTCTTCAACACCATTACGACATATCCCACAAGAGAGGTAGGTAGCAGACCAGCTGCATGATATAAACATGCAAGACATCTTCTATGTGCCAACAAAAAAATAAGATATTCAGGATGGGTGTCAAACCCAGGAAAGGAATTTAGGATGTAAAATGTTTTTAAAATGTTTGAGATGTAAAATATTTTTCGAACACCTGCCTTTTACAGGACACTCGAAGACTTACGGACAAGAGTGAGAAACCATTTGTTTTCCGGGTGCTCCACGTGTTGATATCCTTTGGGTAATTTAAGTTTGCACCTTTTTTTTCAAAAAAGTGCGATCTGAGTACCGATCAAGTATCCTACGAATGTGATAATGTGAAAAGGACTAAATAGTAATAATTTCTATGAAATAATAAAGAATCTATGTAGTATTGAGAACGACATTCAAGTTAATAAAATTCTCTCCCAACTGCTACCTACTTTCTTTATCAGTTGGTAATAGTAGTAATGTAATAATGAATACAATGATGTTAATTTATGATATTAATATTTAATATTTTTATTGCTGATCCAGCAGGAAGTCGTAAACTGAGATTTTCCTTCGTTTGTCTAGTATAAGAATCAAAATGGACACCATTGTTAAAATCACGTTGTTTACTTCCTTTGGCCTTTAGCTGTCGTTTATTATATTCTTTTTATAACATTCTTTTGGACGAATTTCAGAAGAATAAAAGCGGAAGATATTTAAGGCCGGCTCACAAATTAATTAATTCACATAAGTAAATATCTTATTTTATTATATTTCTAAGTTTGACAATGACAAAATATAAGTTGAAACTAATTTACTTACCAATAAAAAAAGGAAGAACGCGAGTAATTTGGTCACTTGAATAAAGTCTAAGATCACGTAAGTTGATATTTATCGAGTTTCTATATACTTACCAATAAAAATTTACTTATCAATAAAAAAAAGGAAGAACGAAATAATTTACTTACCAATAAAAAAAAGGAAGAACGAGTTATTTGGTCACTTGAATAAAGTCTAAGATCACGTAAGTTGATATTTATCGAGTTTCTAAGTTTATAGCACTGATGATGGAATAGATCCAAAAAGTTTCTGCCAAATATAAATTTAATACACTAAAAGCTAGTGATTTGAATTGTATAATTTTAATATAAGTTAAAATTAACTTTCATATTATTAACCACTGATAAAATAGAATCTATATATTATAGCCATTTGAAGTTACTCGAGGTTTCATAAATCTATGAACATTTTAAGAATTTCTCATAAAAACAATTTTATAACCCAGACAACTCTATATAATGTTCAGTTTACATTTGTAAAAAAAACAAACACTCACAACCATACCATTATGTGATATACGAATATTTCTGAAACGATTTATTTCATGTGAATGTGGGCAATATTTTAAACAAACTACCAAGAGATGAAATATTGTAAGTACCAGACGAGTAATAATATTTGTAATTCTAAACAATTACAATCTTCAAAATAGTACAAATAATAATACAGAATCTCAGAATATGTCAAAAGGTAAAAGTCTACCTTCCTTCAATTTATCAAAACTTTAGTTAAGTATTAGTTCTTTTTACTTATTCTAACATGTTTAAACTTGTATCATTGTTATTGCCGTTGTTTATGGTTACTTTAGTCTAAAATGTGTTTTCTCATAATATATGATGTGAAATAAGTGAAAGACTTATTGCCCATTAGTTCATACGATATAATAGAATATTCTATTAGGTAATCTGTAAAATAACATATTGCAGAGTTATGTCCTTATGTCGGTTTACTATGAAATCTCGAGAAAGTGAGATATTCCCGTGAAGAATGAAAAGGTATATTGTCTGTTAGTTTTAAGATATTTATCATTAGATTATTTTATTTTTATTTGATAGAGACACTCACAGAAAACTGACAAAACAATACATAAATTACATACAACATACAATAAGATCTGGCCAGTTCCCCAATTAAGAGTGTCTACAGCATGCACAATCAGAGAATTCAATTAAAGCGTGATTCAATATAATGCCACGATAATGATAATCTCTATATAGTGATAATCCTGCCACTGCACACCCATTCTTAATATCTTAAGGTTTTTTTGCTACGGAGAGGACGACTTGCTTGTTTATAACATGCAGTTAATCCTCCACTAGTAACATAGTTATCTTGTAGATGCTATAATGGTATGAAGTGAAGATTTCAGGGAAAAAGTTAAAATTCTACAAGGTTCTACCGGATGTTAGACAAGAGTAGTGTTAAGAAAATGTGCGTACCTATGCTTAATAACTACATATTATAAGAATTTTATCTTTGAATTTTGCATTTTTAAATTGATGCATTCGTTTACTAAAAGTTGTTTCTTTTTAACACGGAATATTCATTTTCCCGACGCCTGGAAAGAGCTTATATAATTGTCTACTAGTGAAATAATGAGAATGAGCTTCTTGTTCCTCGATCATTTTTCTGTAAAGCTTGTCACTGGACTAGGCCAAATAAGTGGTGAACTTTTTGAATAAGCCTTGACTGATAATCTTAATATTATGCAAGATTACAAAGGTGAGCTTTTTTTAACAATTGAAAGGACCCTTTCTTTTAAAAGTCAATTTTCATTTAAAATTATATTTTATGAGAAATAATTATTTTAACTTTGTTTTTGATTTGTTTTGTAAAATAATATACAATTTTGTGTTTGTGTATCTGCAACTTTTCGTTAAATGTTACAATAAAAGGCAAATGCCTTTGAATATGATGAACATGCCTTCTATGTGGTTAGTCCGTTGCTGTGGAATGAAAATCTCTATGATCTGCGAACTCTAGAGAGTGTGAAGGTATTCAAGGCAAGGTTAAAGACCCTATTGTTCAGGAGATGTTATGATTTTTGAATGGTTTCTTGCGGTGAATTTTTCCACAAAACGGCGCATCTTAAAAAAAATGTTAAGCAACTATTATTATAAAATATAAAATAAAATAGGTAAGTAAGTATATAAAATTAATAGAGATGAAAAAGTTAGAATTTTATTAGCAAATTGTCACCTAAACGGATAAATAGGAGTCCTTGGACTCCTGAAATATCTGACAAATTAAGTTAAGTATTTCAATTTTATTATTTATATTATTAAAATATATTTCAGAATTTATTAAGGAATTACATAACATAAGTAAATTTAGAACTTTTATTCACTGTGTCGGTGTTTAGGTAGTAGAATTTCATAGCGAAATATATAAAACAAGTGTTTTATTCTACTATTTATTTATTCGACGAGAGAGACGGCTTTCGTCTTATAAGGATTGACAATGTCCTAATGAGATGAAAGACGTCTCTCTCGTCGAATAAATCAATAGTAGAATAAACACTTGTTTTATTTATTTCACATAGGTACCTAACTCTTATTTTCTTAAAACCTTGAAATCATCGATTTAAAATAAAATAATATCTATTTCACGAAAATCTCGAGAACTGGACCAAAATGTCTTGTGTAACCATTCCATTTAACTCGGAATATGGATAAAATATTATCAGAATTTCTATTCACACAGAAATAATATATTACACCCGCACACAGTACGCCGAGTTGATATATTGGGTCATGATGTTGATGCGTATTCTACTAGAATATGTGTAATAAATTTGCGGAAAAATTACTATACACGACAATAAAAATAAAGGTAACAAATGTTCCTCTGAATTTGACTCGTGTAAATGTAGCTTTATATTTTATTATATTTATATTATATTATATATTGATTTGGCGGTAAAATTGTGGTAGTATATAAATATAATTACGAATGTTAAGAGTCAAAAAACTTTACAAATACCACTAAAAATTATTATACGCGCGACCAAGGTTTCAATAGGTATCATGTCATTGTCAAGTGCAATATTTGTCAAATAGTATTAGTAAAGTTTTTTGACTCCAAACATTCGTAATTATATTTAAATTAATTGATTTTATCATACCATCACAGCATTTCAAACAAGTAGGGTAGTCAGCGGGTTAATTACATGTGATAAACAAACAAGTTGCTTTGTTCATACCAATAATAATTAAGATTATTAATTTAGGCAAAATAAAAGAAACATTGTATTTTCCACTCAAATAACTGTATTTAGTTATAACAGTATTATTTCTGATGATGGAACAAGTAGTTCCGAAAACGTTATAACTAAATACAACCATTTGAGTGGAAAAAACAATGTTTCCTTTATTTCGCATAAATTAATAATAAATAAGGAATACCACAGTGCTAATCACAAAACATTAAGACATTCTGGATGAGTGCCATACCTCATCGCTGAATCAAATGTCTTATACGTGATATTTTACCTGGCTTATGCAGGACACTTGAAAACCAGCAGAAAAAAATAGAAGATTCGAATTGTGTCGTGAATAATATATGCACTTAGATTTTTCAGTGTGTTACTTACATATTTCCTAAAATGAAGTCAATTCGCTTTTATGAATGGTATTCACTGTGTCGGTGTTTAGGTAGTAGAATTCCATATCGAAATGAACAAAACAAGCGTTTTATTCTACTAATGATTTAATTTGTGAGAGAGACGTCTTTTGTCTTATGAGGACATTGTAAATCGATTGACAATGTCCTCATAAGACGAAAGACGTCTCTCTCACAAATTAAATCATTAGTAGAATAAAACGCTTGTTTTGTTTATTTCTTTATGAATGGTGTTATACAAATATACTTCTTTAACAGGTCTTTTGAAATGTTACAGAACTGGTAGTTCTTCTATATTCCCGGGCAGAGGCGGCTCTTTGATAATGAGCGGCGGTTCAAACGCACCCCCAATTTAAAAGACCTAACAATAAGTAATAATTAAAATAAAAAATATTTATAAATTTTCCCATGAACAATAATATATAATAATAATATTATTCCATACCATATGAACAACACAGTCATCACATTCACTTTTGCTTTTCAACATGCAGCGCTACTGTTCGTTAGAATATTTTAGTGCGGATGTTGAGCGAACTAACGGTGCAAAATGTAATATCGCACAAGATACCCCATACATTTCGTATAACTCCAATACAGAGTTCGTGGTGCTAAGATTGTATGGAGATATTAAAAATATATGGGATATTTTGAGCAATGAACACAACTATGCTCACACGTAAAAAGGAGTAAGAGATACGCCTTGTAGCATTTTGTCGTACATTGACGGAAATTTTTTGACTAGTGTGTTTTTTTTATGTGAAGGGATTCCTGTTATTATTATTAGTTATGTGGACGCGATGAATTAGTACCTACCAAGCGTGTCAAAATGCATAGATTGACATAGTGAGGTTCAAAGGTCAGCCGTATTCACTGTTATTACTTATAACTTAGTGGTAAAATTTCTATACACCACCGCCAGTCACCGCTAGTCGCGATTGTGTTATGCAGATAATTAGTTTTTTTGTTATTTGTAAGATATTTTGTATTCGGGCGCGCTTATATCAAAATGTTACATGCAATTTAAAGAATCTACGATATACCTAAATAAAATTAATATATTATCATTTTAGCTTATAGATTACTATTAAAATGGGTGAATTAAACGTAGAATACATTAAGAACAGAAAATACCAGAGTAACTGAAGAGTTCGCTAATGGTAAAGAGAGAAGGGTAGAATTTCATTATAAGGAATAAGGTAGGTGTTTTTTTTTTACTGAACCCCCGCAAATACATATTGCCGGCCGCCTCTGTTCCCGGGACTTCACGGATCAATAAATTAATTATTATCTCTATCGATTTTTTCACAGAATCTATGTATGTGTATATCGTAAGAGGCAGAAAGTCAAATATAGTGAAACACATTAAACTTGAAACAAATAATATGATAAGTAAGGAGGCTTATCTAAGCTTTAAATCCGTCCCAGTAATAATATTATGTTGAAAGGCGTTAAGACGGTGAAATTTGTTAAGCAAAACCACCAATACGCTAACATTTAGCATCGCTGAAGTAAAATGTGTGAACACACCTTTACTTTCTGCATGATTTATTGTATAAAAGTACAGTTGAACTCCAGCTTTCGCTATTATTTGTTGCTATGCTTACTTTGGAGCCAATTGTTTTAAATTGTTTACCCCTATTCTGTGGGCTGCCTAGGAATATTAGATAAAACTCGGCTTTCTGAATATTGTTCCGTTTTCTTTGTTTTGTTCAACTACTTTGTCAATCGTTTTCATCAAATATCTAATCTTATGCCGTTTTTAAAACTTTGGTTATAATTTCCCATAACTTCCCCTTATTCTTATTTATTTATTTATTCTTTTTATACCTACATCATCATTAAATAACATTTTTTACAATACAACTTACTTAGAACACAAAATATTGAGATGATATGCAGTGACGAGATTTTCATTACGTTATTATTTCTTACATCTATCCATGTCTCATTGATTCACGCACAATAAAAAAACATATCTACTCGTATTAAATAATGCAATAAATAATATTACCAACATACAAAATTTAACACACAAATCACACGTAGAAAAGGCCATGGATTAGGGAAGGAGGGGGTTAGGTTAGCAACAAAGAAAATTTATTATGGACAAGAACCGAAGTACAACTGCACTTGTAGATTTGTTTCTTGTTGCTTAGTTTTACAAGCACCTTGGGATGATGAACATCTTTATACTATTATAAGCCATGTTGAAGAATCTATTATTCATAAAATACCTTCCTTCTTGGTACGTACGAACTTCCAAAACATTTTATAACCCTAATTTGTAGAGTAGAGATTGTACTACTCTTGTTTAATTATTTTACTACTACTGTAATACTGTACCATTACGATATATCCCACAAGTGGGGTGGCCAGTAGACGAACTGCATGTAATAAACATGCAAACAGTCCTTTCCGAGCCAACAAGAAAATAGGACATTCAGGATGGGTGGTAAACCTCATCCATGAATTTAAGATGTAGAATGTCTCTTTTATTTTAAACATCTGCCTTTTACAGGATACTCGAAAACTCACGAAAAAGAGTAGGTGACCAATTCTTAACCAGGTACTTAAAAATGCAATTTTCATATTTTGACGAAAGATAATAAATACTTTCAAATTTTATGAGCACGTAATCATATAGTTACCAAAGCCCGAATTTATATTATGTCACCGGAAGGTACGCAAACCAATATATTAACCCATTTAATTATGAGCCTCAGCTTTAGGGAAATTTACGAGAGAAAGAGTCTAACATTTCACAGTCAAAGCTATAATTTCGTTTTTATAAACTTTCATTAGTTGTTTTTTAAACATGGTCCTAATAGGATAACTACAATAAATGGGGTTTCTGTTTTAATTTTAATATATCACAAAAAAAAATGTAACAAAAAAAATCATTTGTAAATCATCGATGAGGCTTGAAAAAGAAACACTTCAGTTTTCCAAACAATATTTCAAAAACACATTTTTTTATTTATACTTACTTCACCTTTTTATCACTTCATAATAAGTAATTTTTCGTGTTTATTCTTGTATTTTCGAGAATAAAATATTTTTAAAGGAATATTATGGTGCAAATACTGTAGGAATATAAAAAAGGAAGTTTAATTATACTGTGGTAAGTCGAAAATCATTTTTATATCGTGTAACATCATCAAAAACATTACATTGCGGGTTGTAGAACATAATTTTATAGCTTCATAAATATTTAAAGTGCTTTTGATTGAGCAGTTAATTACAAAATAACGGTATGTAGAGCTTTTCTAAAGCAATTAAACCCTTTTGAGAATACCCCGTCTAATAAAATATTAATTCGTTTTAAAACACCTAATAATATAAGCAGTTATTATTGACGCACTTTAAACAAACTTTGATTAAAGTTTTGATAATATGAACTTTACTACCTGTCCCCACGGAGATTTTGATAATAAAAATAAAGCTAAAAATTAACTTTATTTGATTGGATTTGACCAACCTAAACGTAGCTTTATAGATCTGAAAGTGAGGGTGTGAAAATGCGTGAGCGTTCAAAAACTGCGAGGATCAAATTATCAAAAGCAGCCGTGCGTTACATAAAAGAAATCGACGAAAGTGCATGAGAAATTTGATAAATATAGGAGAAGCGAAGGAGGTGTGAAAGTAAAGATCTACACGGCTTTACCCTCTTTCTACATATCCCACTTCAGAATGGTTAATTATTACTAAAATGAAAATATTAAAATTTCTTATGTGCGGTGTTTTTCAAGTACCTGCCTCTTCTTACATGATACTTAAGAAGCTGTATTAAATAAATAAGCAAAACGCTTTTGCGGTGAGATCACATTAATTGTATCAATTAAAGGTAACTTTAATTTAAAGGGAGAATATTTTAATGAGATGGTCGTACCAAGTAAAGCAGGCCATGTCTATCTGAGTCTATAGAATAAGTCCTGAGGACAGAAGGCGATATATTTATCAGGAGGTCACGAATCTAACTAATGAAGAAATAGACGAAAGACCTTATGTCAAAAAAATATCCACACAAAGTAATAATAAATTGTATGTAGCTGTGATAATATAAAATATTTTTGTATGCAGGATTTAAATATCCAATTGGTCTTCGACATTAATCTCACTAGAAGTAAATGATCTAACAATCTTTTCGAAAAGAATACTTTAAAAAACACCTTAATGAAGAACGACACTATTGATGAAGCACTGATAAATTTGAAATGTTTTCTGAATACAAATTAGATTTCGGAATCATCGCATAAAGGCACGAGAATATCCTTAAAACTAATTGCCACCCCTAAATCAAAACTTTTAAAAAACGTGATAAAAATCCAACTTTAATTGTCTTTGGTTTTTAAGGTAGTTATAAGGTATGTACTTGAACTGGATTTTCTAGAAAGAGATCTGAGTATGTTTGTAGTCACGTATTTTTTTTTTCAAATAAATGTTATGATAATTTTCTCAAGTAGGTACTGAAATTTAATTTCTAAGTGTTTTTTTTTTTAAATTACCAACTAAATCAAGCAATCTGTGACTCTGCCAATTGATAAAATATAGGTGCGTACCTACGCATAAAATTCTTATCTTTCAAGATTATATTATTTGTAGACGGTTATAGTATGTACACTTGTATGTAAATCGAAGAAATAAGGTAGTTGTAAAATAAAACTACTTTTGAATCGTTGCTTGCTCAAATCATAAGCGTTACCAGTTTGCATTTTTAAATTTGTAATGAAGATCTGAATTTCACCGATTTAAGATTGAGCTCAATGGAATGAACATTCATTAAGATTAAGTTTTAAATTGATGTACTATAAATTGACTCTTCATTTCAAATGTGTTTATTATGTATAATCATAAGCTACGAGCTTTCTTGTAGAGATGTTAATCACATTTTCATTACAATGCGGAGCACCTGGTTGAGGACAAAAAAGGATATCGCAAGGTTGTCCATGAGGGAATATCCGGAAATCTTCAAAAACCTCTGGAATTGAGGAAACGACTGAAGAGAGAGAGGGAGAGATTTTTGAAAATGTGTAGATGAGTTGTGTTATATTTTTTTATACTGATTCAGAAATGTTGATTGACTGAATACATATTTTTTATGTCATTCATTCATACCATCAAAGAATTTCTTACAACTGAGTTAACCAGCGGACTTAATGTATGCAATTAATATACTAGCCGTCTGTTTCTGGCCAATAAAAGTAAAGACATTCAAGATGGGTGGCATACTTCATCACTGAATTAAACATGTTGAATGTCTTACAATGACTGAATATCTTTACACCACCAAACGACTCTGACTTCCAAATATAATTAGAATCCGACCACGAGCTTAAAATATTTTAAAAATAAAATAAAAATTAATATTCAGTTTTTTTTAATTTAATGCATTGTTTCTGTGCTATGGAGACTAGTTACAAGAGTCCTTTTGTATTCAGAGATGCTATGTGAAAGACATTTTAGCTCTATATGCATAGAAGTACGGACATATTCAAAAGTTTCTACGCTTACAATTATAATGAACAAAAGAGAGGAGAAATGTACGTAGAAGGTAGGTATTGGTACTTCATCATTAGTGGTGAGATAAAAATCCAATTACACAGAAAATCTTGCAGACGATACTCAACTTCTATTATTCACGGCTAATTGCCACTTTTCTCTCTTTTATACACCTTCTCACCCACAATGCCGTGAGCCTCAAATTACATTGTGAAATTTATTTTGTGAAACGAATTGTACGCAATATGTATGTGTATATTACGTCATCAATATCGAACTCATATTTATGCATTAAGTAAAATTTTTAGTTTTTTATTTATTTCTGTGAATAAATCAAATAATCTTTGTTAATGTAGGACGCATGTTGGCTTTCCCACATGCATTTCATGGCGACATTGAGATTATAATATTGATCACTCGAATGCAATAATAATAATAAAAATCGTAATTCCACGAAAAAACAGTAGAAAAAACATGACAACGTCATTACTGAACAAATAAATTTGTGCAATTGGCGAGTTTATTACACAAGTGCGACATCTTACGACTAACCCATGTATCAAAGTAATAAAAATATTTTTTTAAGATTTATTCGTTCATTCGTGAATGAATAAATATAGCTGTGTATACTTTATTTTTAATGCACGAAACGCAATTATTAATGCAATACTTACAAATCGAAATAAATAAAACAAGTGTTTTATTCTACTATTGATTTATTCGATGAGAGAGACGTCTTTCGTCTTATGAGGACATTGTCAATCTTTGATTGACAATGTCCTTATAAGACGAAAGACGTCTCTCTCATCGAATAAATCAATAGTAGAATAAAACACTTGTTTTATTTATTTCGATATGGAATTCTACTACCTAAACACCGACACAGTGAAAGCAATACTTACAGTTTCATCACCCTTATTTAGTTGTGAAACTAATTTCGTGAAACTGATTTTATCATGCATGACACTTATTGCATAATGTAATTTTATCTTTATTTTTACTACTTCCACGACTGGAATCCCCTACAATCCTCTACACACTAGTGAAAGGACAGACATTATGTCACCGTTAATAATTAATTTAAATTACTCTTAGAATGCTACTTTTATAAGAGATACAGAAAATTTATTAATACTAAGAAGAAAAAAACAGAAAAAAGTAAATTAAACTAACATAATATGTAATGTTTTCAACAGATACCTTTTATTTTATGTTTTGAAAAATTTGGGCTATATTTTGATAATTATTTAGATCAGTAACACATTGCACCTGCCCATTAACAGGCCAAATATCACTGTTCATGACTGCTTACTGGTAACTCCAAACTAGGTAAAATATGTCTATGTTACAAACACACAGATTGTTTTCTTAATTTTGGGTAAGTTGGAAGAGATCGCGTCTTTGCGATAAACTCGCCCTATGTATATTGATTATCTCTAATTTGAATCCATTTTTCTCTAAAATTGTATATATTATGATCAATATATAGTAAAGAATAAATATATAAATATATATCACATATTCAGGATAATATTTTACAAACTTCAAACCTTTCACAGAACCTTTAAAAAGAAAAAAAAGAGTGGGAATCGAATTCTGTTTCGGGGATTGCAAAAACAGTACCTATGCCAATTTTTTTTATTTTTTATTTATGTACATATATTCACGGCGTTAGCCTTTGACATGTTAACAATCAAATTAAAAACAGAGAACAACAACATAAAAAAAATTACAATTAATGTGTCGAATCAAAAATAGTCATACAGGTAAAATAAATGTATGTGAGACAATTTTTATAAATTTAAATATATAATTTTGATATTTGAATACAATTCACAATTGTCCAGTTTTTTTTCATATTACTCGAATATTGTGTCAAGTAACATTCTTACAATATTGTCATTCTGCTCTTTCACAGTTTTTAACGTCATTGTTCCAACAACGTGTACCTACATAATATCCCATGTATGTAGGAATACCTTCTACTTCATGAACAGATGATTCACAATAGAAACAGCAGATGAAATGGATTAGCTAAAAAGTATTAATGAATTGTATAGTTATTTAACCGGATTCCAAATAACGGATATTAGATGGTCGTCGGGTAGGTATTCGGCCATTATTATTATGATGTTTCGTTTACAGTTAGCTTTTTTGGAACTTGTTGTTTGATTTACTTGCGATTTTTTAAGATTTACTTTAATGTAATTTTTATTCAGTACAAATATTGTTCGATAACAAATGTAGAATAGTCAAAAATCCCATAAAGGATTAGACAACATAATGTATTTATATTCCATGGAGCACTCGGTAAAGAATTGGTCTCCAACTATTTTGTGTATGTTTTAGAGTGTGCTATAAAAGGAAGGTAGTCGAAAACAAAAAGACATTTCACATATTATTAAATTCAGCGATGAGGATCCTGAATGTTTTTTTTTGTGGGCATGGAGAGGACAGCTTGCATATTCATTATATGCAGCAGCTTTGCTGGCTATCACATGCGCTTATGGGATATGCTGTGATGGTGTAGCAGTAGTGATAGTATGTATTAATAATTTTGTATTTTACTTTTAATTGAATAAAAAATAAAACGTGGTGTTTTATGAATAGCTAGCTACGTTCGGTCTTCGATTGGACGAAGCAAACATAATATTATATTTTCTCTCTTTTATATTCGTAAATATACCTAGGGAAAAGAAAGAGATCATACCAATTGGTTTTTTTCTCATTCGACAAAGAGAAGAAAAGTTGGAGCCTTCACTCGTTCGTATCGTTAGAACTTTTCCTGTGAAGATCAAAAACGAACGTTTTTAAAACTAAATCAATGATTATTTCCAAATTTGTAAAACTAAATCTATGATTATTTCCAAAAATGTGTTACTGCATCTCTTAATACCAATCTCAACTTGTTTCAATATTTTTTGCGATAAAATTCGGTATCCGTCAGGATAATGATTTTCTAACCGGTATCCAATCTCGATTTGCTATCTGGTATCCGACCAGCAAAACTCGATCAAATAGCCCGATTATGGGTAATTCGTTTCCTCACCACTAAAAAAGAATGGCTGCTCTTCCATTGTCAGACAAGGTAAGTCTATAAATTATATACTTAACTAAGTATTATTATATGATTATATGAGTATGTTTTGTACTATATAAAATAAGGACAATAAAACTCTTCGGAGGTAATTATATCTAAGGCAACTATTGTTACATGAAAAATCTAATTACCGCAGCCATTTAAGCATGAAACAATAATTTATCATTACATTCTTGTGATATACAGTACGTATTTAGGAAATAATGTATTTTTGTTTTATTTTATGAAATTATGTAATAAATGAGATCCATCGTTCACAAAATATAATATTTATTTCTTCAATAAAGGTTGACTGTGGTGCTTTTCTTTTTATTATAGTTAGATAAATAGTTAAGAACTCGAACAGAAGTATCTAAAAATTCTGAGCAAAAGGCTGATAAAGTCCAACTTGCCAATCTTTTGAGCAAAAGGCTGATAAAGTCCAACTTGCCAATCTTTTGAGCAAAAGGCTGATAAAGTCCAACTTGCCAATCTTTTGAGCAAAAGGCTGATAAAGTCCAACTTGCCAATCTTTTGAGCAAAAGGCTGATAGAGTCCAACTTGCCAATCTTTTGAGCAAAAGGCTGATAAAGTCCAACTAGCCAATCTTTTGAGCAAAAGACTGATAAAGTCCAACTTGCCAATCTTTTGAGCAAAAGACTGATAAAGTCCAACTTGCCAATCTTTTTAGCAAAAGACTGATAAAGTCCAACTTGCCAATCTTTTGAGCAAAAGACTGATAAAGTCCTACTTGCCAATCTTTTCAGCAAAAGGCTGATAGAGTCCAACTTGCCAATCGATTCCATATTCACGATGTAGTGTGAGCTACATATTGTTTAGTATGACGATTTTCGGGGTGAATTTGGGTTCATCAAGAAACCAGAATCATCATTAAATATAATAATTTGTTATTTAGTAACATAGGTTTTCGACTTAAATTATAGTAAATATATAGTTGAATATGTAAATTTATCTTTGAAACGAAAAATCAACTTTAAAGATGAACTGAAAATTTTAAACTACGTTTTGATCACTGGATTTTACCGATATGATCCATTAGGTGTTAGACTTTTTTAATTTTGGAAACTAAGTATAAAAATCTTATTTAGTATGTACCAATTCTATAATTAAATTATTATTTATAAAATAAAATAATCTTTATTGTACTTTTTTTAAATTGTACAATTGGCGGGTTTATTGCCTGCAGGCAATTTCTGAAAACCAACCAGTTATTACCTCATTGAAGGAATATAAGTTGGTCACTATTATTAAAAACATAGCTTTTAAAGATAGGTATAACCCAGGACTTGTGTGGTTGGTCAGTCTATTTTGTTTTTATCTTGTACACAGATTAAAATGTTGGATTTAGGCTACAAATGTTCAGTATGTTTAATTTTTTTGTATTATGTTTTTTTAATTAAAAGCTTTTACGGACAATATTTCAAACGCTCACCCCATGAAAGAATGTATCGTTAATACATATATTTTAAAAGCGCCCATTATAGCCTAATAAGTTACAATATTTCCAATGAAAAAGTCATAAACTTACTTGTGATGTCAAACACAGAATCATTCGAATGTAATGTGTATTTATTTCCCACTACTCCACCAAAATCGATAGATTTATGTAGCGATGTATTTTATATTCTACTAGCTTTTCATTCCGATTTAAACAAACAAAAAAAAGTTGATGTGCATTGCTTGGTAGTGTGACGGAAAAGATTATTGTAAATAACTAGGAATTAAGAACAGATAATCATTATAATTATAAAAATGATTATAGTAAGGTTGCCTATGTAATTGAGGTGAGGGAAGTTATGTCGTATGTTTTTTTTTTATAATATGTATGTGTCTGCATTGTAATTGCTAAGAAAAAAAGCGATAATTTAACTTATGTATGTCTTTGTATATCAATCGCTGCATAGCTATGAGTAGGTATATAATGGCAGAAGATTAGGAAAAAATTTATATGTTTTAGGATTAATATCTACCTACTCTGAATTCAAAAATGCTACTAAGCGAACAATAATAACAAAATATGACATGGCTAGACAGGTCCTTTTGTTATAATTAGCATGAATGAAAAATGCGAAGATGCATCGTATTCACGACATTTATTGGTTTATGGGAGTAATAGTATCAACCCTTGCTTTGGGAAGTCTATATTGGCGACATGGAATGTCTAAGGAAACATTACAATTATTATAATAATAAAAGCATTGAAATCATCCACTCAGCGGCAAAGTTGAAATAGAATAATGTACAATGAGGTAGACGAAAAACAAAGGAACTACCCAGTCGGCGACACTAGGTTATAATGGCCGGTAACATTTATCGGATATAGATCTAAAGAAAAAAAATATTTCAAATTTGGCAATACAATTTATTTTATTGGGTCTTTAGAAAATAATTTGTATTTGAAGCAAATAATAGAAATATAATATGATGCAGAACCAAGGCAGCCGCCTAATTTTATTACATATCTCATTGTACAAAGGCTGGTCTGGCCGAGCGGTTTATTGAACGTTAATCTGTCTGGAGACAGGGTAGTAATTATTTCAAAGCATTTAACCACTCATAAAGAAATCGAAACAAATATAGACTTTAGGTAAATATCTATTGTAATAATTATTGCATTGTAATCTTGAGTCTAGCGAATGAATAGGTAGGTACAAATCAGTACGCAGGTACCAACCACAATGAATAATGTATGTATCTCGTAATAATTGTTAGATGTAATTACTTATATGAGAAATAATAACCAAATAGATCAGAGTAATTGGATGTATAAAAGTATGTGTATAATAATTAGACTACTACTGAATTAGAATCACTGATGTATTGTTTAATTAATCTTGGAAATGTATAATACAATTGAATACTTAGGACCTATTTAATTATGGTCGCAATATCTATTGTAGAGTGTTGTAAATAGACCAATCACGTAATATATCTTAAGAACTGATGTCAGATATTCAGAATTATAATAATTAAATGATAACATCACGTTGAAATAAGATAGAAAATCATTTGTAAAGGTATAGAGAGCTGATATTGTTGTATCAATATATGCAAATTAAATAGATAGTAATGTGACATCTATCAGGCGAGTAGAATGTATGTATATATCGATGTAAGAATAAAATGAGAAAAACAGAATTAATGTATCAAGAGCTAGTGGGTTTTTGTAATATGTACATTGTTATTGGGTCAGTTGGAATCTTATTGCAAATTTGATTTTAAAGAAAATAATAGCATTATGTAAGTCTTGAGTGAGATGACATCAGTAGGCTGATTTGAACCTAATTGGTGGGTGTTATTAGAATTAGAAGGGGTGTGAATAAGACTTATCGGCCAGTCGAGACAGCAACAAGTCCAGAAGGAGATGCAGGATATCCAAGATGGAGCCCCGCCCGCGGAACCCAACTAGGCCACCAGTGTCCACTGAACAAATATAAGCGCATAGAAAACGCCTCGGAGTGTCATTTCTGTATCCAGTAGTCATTCCGTATCCGGTAGTCAGTCAGAGTAATTCGCTCTTCGACATTGTCAGTCATCAGACGATTGAAATAAAATCGTGAAGACTTCAGACTAGAGTCCGCGAAAAGAAAGAAAAACTCCGGTATTATATCACCTCGCGATTTAATTTAGAATCTGTATCGCGTATAACATCCAGCTGCCTGGGCAAAGTTTTTAGTAACTGATCGAAAGAAACAATAATAGTGACCTCTGGTTTGAATAATAATTGAATGTCTCATTAAAACCAGTGGTAATTAAAATTTCACACTACAACGCCGGAATAGTAACCATTAGATTATATTATTTAACTTCAGTGTGTAAATTCCTGGTTAGACAATCGACCAGTACGAGTAATACATTAAAACGCGAAGAGATCCACGAACTTCGAGCAATTACAAAATAGTATGATACTATAAATTGCTGATAGCGAAAATAAACAGAGGTACCGCTATGACGTCGATATCATCCGGTTGGCGCAATCCAGAGGTGATCCCAAGAGGGCCAGCGCACTAAGAGGGAAGGAAGCGTGAGTAGCAGTAGGAGGAGCGAAGGTGGCACCCGCCGCATACCCGCAAATCACAGCCAGACGTATGTATCCAGAGAGCAGGAGGGACAAGCGAAGATCTAAGAAGAGAAGACAGGCCAGATAATTTAATTTTTATTTTTTTATTGCCGTTTTCTTTTTATTATTTGGTATTTTAAGAAGTTGTAAATGACAAACTGCTCTCACCTCACTCAAGGCTAAAGTATTGTTAGGTATTTATCCGGGGGTAATTTTTATTATTATTATTAGTTGTGTGAACATGTCATATTGTTAACTTGTTATTTAACATACTCTTTTGCTTATAATATTTACTCAATATTTTATATTATAACATAACCTAGCATATCAAAACAAAGCAAAGTATAACATAACATGTATTTTTTTCCACCATTGATGGTTATAGATATATAACGATTATAAATGAATGAAAAAGGTTTCATTTGATTATTGTGTCTTGTTAAATTTATTTCACTAAATATTATACTAGAAATGTAGTACAGATTTTTTTATAATATTGTGATAATTCGTTAATGGAAATAAATAAGATTAATTTGTCAAGAATTGTTGTTATTCCACCATCTACCCACTTTTAGAGGAACAATTGTCTGTAACGTGGCCCTAGAGCTAGCCGTGGTCATGGTAAAAGTGTACTACCCCCACTGAAGGGAGGGCGGCACGTTATATTGGCGGTCCCATCGTGGGGCTTTAACGAAAAAATACCTATTCAGGTATAATCGTTTAAACGAACCCAAATATTTTGTGTGTATATTGTATAATTAAATTTTAAATATGTTTCCTCTAATAGTGGGTGGTGCTACGATTAGCATAGGTGGAATACTATTGTTATTCAGATTTTTATTCATGTCTGTCGTGTCGCGAGACGATTTAAGAGGTGCAGGCAAGACTTCTACGGATCCCGGAAGTAGTAGCCAAGATATGGCTGAACAGCTTGTCATACCGGAAGTAGAACAGATAGCGCCAGTCCAGGCGATCCAACGAGAGGTGGTTTATGTGATGAATGATAGGAGAGAAGGCGTCTCAATGACATTCGCAGGGAAACCGGAAGAATCTCCACAACGATTCATTCAGTGTTGTGAGGCATACTTTAAGAAATTTGACATTAGCGAAGACGAATGTGTGTCCGAAGCGTTTAAAAAGCTTCAAGGATCGGCTCGGGAATGGTGGCGGTCAACAGGAAGTAATCTGTTCAGATGGCAAGCTTTTAAGGAACTCTTTTTGCAGCGGTACGCCAGTGATAGCTATATAATTGGACTCAAGTCGCATCTTGCTGGAGATCCTCAAAATAGTAGCGAATCAGGAGTAGCTTTCCTTGAAAGAAAAGCCCGCGTATATGCTCAGGCGTTCGGCGACAAACCATGGGAGGTACCATTACTGGAACGCATGGTGGGACTTATGACACTGAAATACCGGAGAGAGATTGGAAGAAACGTTGGAGTCAGTTTCGAAGACTTATGGATAAAGACCAATGATATAGACTCGCCAGTGGAAGCCTTGCATCAATCCGTAACGTTGGATACA
Organism: Athripsodes cinereus; assembly: GCA_947579605.1. Classification (NCBI taxonomy): domain Eukaryota; kingdom Metazoa; phylum Arthropoda; class Insecta; order Trichoptera; family Leptoceridae; genus Athripsodes; species Athripsodes cinereus. The sequence continues at coordinate 20,108,193 of OX388317.1, read as the reverse complement.
CCCCAGTTTTATAGTGACAGCCGACAAGGGGAACCAATCGATGGAGTTAATAACCATGATGAACAGTACCCACGGAGAAATCAACAACGCCCTAGGAATGACGGACAAACCTTTCAACGAAACGGACAACATTTTCGACAAAGCGGACAAAACTTCCGCCGTAACGGTCCCCAGACTGTGAGGAATTGTCCTCGTAGAGAAGAAAGTATGCGGAATAATAATAAGAAAGATACGAGACGTAACTTTGGTGAAGTGAATAATATCGTTGTAGATGAGGCAGTAACAGTTGCGCAAAATAATTATTGTAATAGTATCGTAGTGGAGGCAATGGTGCATAGAGAGGAACCGAGGAGGAATGAGAGGGATTTCCCGGAGGGACAAGAGAACCTGGTCGCGTTGCGAAGGTCCCCTACTGAGGTAAAAAGTAGGCAAGCTCCCAGTTCAGGAAGGAAATCGCCTCAACGAGATCTGGATCAGATCGAGTTGGATGACACAGTGGAGTGTCATGTAATTACAAGCCCGGTGAATGTTTTGCTCCCGAGAATTAAGATAAGAATTCGCGGTAGAGAGTATAAGGCTTTGGTAGACTCTGCATCGACACACAACCTGGTGAGAGGGTGTGTGGTTAAAGATGAATGCTATGATGATACTACAATGAGAAAATTGCAATTCGCAGGGGAAGAAAGCTCCGTTCAGGCGCGAGGAAAACTGCGTATGCAATTTGATATTGAAAGTACTCAGTTGAGTGACGAATTTTTAATAGTGGACGATCTGCGTGAAGATGTTATACTAGGTATAGGATGGCTGATTGCGCAAAGAGCAGTTATAGATGTGTATCGCGGATACCTACACATCGGAAATAACAAAAGAATAACATCTCGATTGTTATCGACGCACCATCACAAGAGAGAAGAAAAACGAGTGAATAGTACACACTCGGTGAAAAACAATGCACCAGTAGTGATGCATATAGAGGAGAGGTCACTGTCTCGCCCTCAGAGTGCATCACGTAAAGATGAGTTTGGCTTAGGATTGGTAAATCTTGTTCGCGAAGCGCAGGCTTCTGATACATCAATCAGTCACCTAAAAACTCAACTAGAGGGCTTATTACCGAGCGAACAGAATGATGTGATTAATTGTTTTAAATTGATTAATAAATGTGTGTACAAGATGGTCGGCGAGGTGAGAAAATTGTTGGTTCCAGCTTCCATGAGAACAAAATTGATAAGCACATATCATAATTACTATCAATCGGGTCATCCAGGGGTCAACGAGACGATTCGTGCTGTAAAGCAAGACTTTACATGGTCAGGCATGGAGTATGATGTGAGGAAGCACATCAGGAATTGCAGGCTGTGTGGTAAAGTGCAAAGGTCACAGGAAGATAGAACAGTAGCAGGTGAAAGAGCTGCAGAAGGAAAATCTTTCCAACAAAACCAGACGGAGTACCGTAGAAGGTATACGCCAGCTACCCCCAGAGCTCCTAGATATACCCGTGGACAGGAGGTATCGCTGAAGAAGCGTCATAATACGCGTCACACCGGAGGTTTAAGGAGGGATTATGCAACGGATGCTACGGAGAGGAGAGGCCACTGGACCAATAAGCACGGAGATCCTGGTAATGTGCATGTAAAGGATGGAAGTGATAGAGATCGCGTAAGGAATATGCGTGTGACATAGGGAGGTCATAGGTTGCGCTGGATCTGGACACGAACTATTGCTTATTTAGTATACGAGTATATTAATGTAAAATAGTAAAGAGTAGTCGGTAGGGAATGTTATATGCATTGGGAAAACTAGGCTAGGTAGATAGGTAACTTAGCAGATATGTTTTAAATTTCTTTTAATTGTAGCATGATAGAAATCATTAAAATTTTATGTAGTGCAATAATTGTTGAAATGAAAAGCGATAATTTAACTTGGGTATATCTTCGAAAATCGCTATAAAACAGATCGTAATAACGTTGTGTGATATTACGATGATCTTGAAATGTGTATGGGTTAAAGGTGAATCGGAGATGGACTGTTTTACTTATTTTACAGTCCCGAAAAATAAATAGAAATAAGTTGGCGCCTATCGGGTTTAGAGTCAATTGTTAAATGTATCGGTATATACCTTGGTTATCTAGTTTGCACACATTAATTGGTTGAATATGTTATAATTTAAGAAGAATGTAATTCTTTTTCATTGGACTTGTATTTGGTTCAGAATAAGTAATGTATCATTGAACATAATTTTTCCGTCAAGAAAGGGGTGTCGAATTTGATGTGCATTGCTTGGTAGTGTGACGGAAAAGATTATTGTAAATAACTAGGAATTAAGAACAGATAATCATTATAATTATAAAAATGATTATAGTAAGGTTGCCTATGTAATTGAGGTGAGGGAAGTTATGTCGTATGTTTTTTTTTTATAATATGTATGTGTCTGCATTGTAATTGCTAAGAAAAAAAGCGATAATTTAACTTATGTATGTCTTTGTATATCAATCGCTGCATAGCTATGAGTAGGTATATAATGGCAGAAGATTAGGAAAAAATTTATATGTTTTAGGATTAATATCTACCTACTCTGAATTCAAAAATGCTACTAAGCGAACAATAATAACAAAATATGACATGGCTAGACAGGTCCTTTTGTTATAATTAGCATGAATGAAAAATGCGAAGATGCATCGTATTCACGACATTTATTGGTTTATGGGAGTAATAGTATCAACCCTTGCTTTGGGAAGTCTATATTGGCGACATGGAATGTCTAAGGAAACATTACAATTATTATAATAATAAAAGCATTGAAATCATCCACTCAGCGGCAAAGTTGAAATAGAATAATGTACAATGAGGTAGACGAAAAACAAAGGAACTACCCAGTCGGCGACACTAGGTTATAATGGCCGGTAACATTTATCGGATATAGATCTAAAGAAAAAAAATATTTCAAATTTGGCAATACAATTTATTTTATTGGGTCTTTAGAAAATAATTTGTATTTGAAGCAAATAATAGAAATATAATATGATGCAGAACCAAGGCAGCCGCCTAATTTTATTACATATCTCATTGTACAAAGGCTGGTCTGGCCGAGCGGTTTATTGAACGTTAATCTGTCTGGAGACAGGGTAGTAATTATTTCAAAGCATTTAACCACTCATAAAGAAATCGAAACAAATATAGACTTTAGGTAAATATCTATTGTAATAATTATTGCATTGTAATCTTGAGTCTAGCGAATGAATAGGTAGGTACAAATCAGTACGCAGGTACCAACCACAATGAATAATGTATGTATCTCGTAATAATTGTTAGATGTAATTACTTATATGAGAAATAATAACCAAATAGATCAGAGTAATTGGATGTATAAAAGTATGTGTATAATAATTAGACTACTACTGAATTAGAATCACTGATGTATTGTTTAATTAATCTTGGAAATGTATAATACAATTGAATACTTAGGACCTATTTAATTATGGTCGCAATATCTATTGTAGAGTGTTGTAAATAGACCAATCACGTAATATATCTTAAGAACTGATGTCAGATATTCAGAATTATAATAATTAAATGATAACATCACGTTGAAATAAGATAGAAAATCATTTGTAAAGGTATAGAGAGCTGATATTGTTGTATCAATATATGCAAATTAAATAGATAGTAATGTGACATCTATCAGGCGAGTAGAATGTATGTATATATCGATGTAAGAATAAAATGAGAAAAACAGAATTAATGTATCAAGAGCTAGTGGGTTTTTGTAATATGTACATTGTTATTGGGTCAGTTGGAATCTTATTGCAAATTTGATTTTAAAGAAAATAATAGCATTATGTAAGTCTTGAGTGAGATGACATCAGTAGGCTGATTTGAACCTAATTGGTGGGTGTTATTAGAATTAGAAGGGGTGTGAATAAGACTTATCGGCCAGTCGAGACAGCAACAAGTCCAGAAGGAGATGCAGGATATCCAAGATGGAGCCCCGCCCGCGGAACCCAACTAGGCCACCAGTGTCCACTGAACAAATATAAGCGCATAGAAAACGCCTCGGAGTGTCATTTCTGTATCCAGTAGTCATTCCGTATCCGGTAGTCAGTCAGAGTAATTCGCTCTTCGACATTGTCAGTCATCAGACGATTGAAATAAAATCGTGAAGACTTCAGACTAGAGTCCGCGAAAAGAAAGAAAAACTCCGGTATTATATCACCTCGCGATTTAATTTAGAATCTGTATCGCGTATAACATCCAGCTGCCTGGGCAAAGTTTTTAGTAACTGATCGAAAGAAACAATAATAGTGACCTCTGATTTGAATAATAATTGAATGTCTCATTAAAACCAGTGGTAATTAAAATTTCACACTACAACGCCGGAATAGTAACCATTAGATTATATTATTTAACCGTAAATTCCTGGTTAGACAATCGACCAGTACGAGTAATACATTAAAACGCGAAGAGATCCACGAACTTCGAGCAATTACAAAATAGTATGATACTATAAATTGCTGATAGCGAAAATAAACAGAGGTACCGCTATGACGTCGATATCATCCGGTTGGCGCAATCCAGAGGTGATCCCAAGAGGGCCAGCGCACTAAGAGGGAAGGAAGCGTGAGTAGCAGTAGGAGGAGCGAAGGTGGCACCCGCCGCATACCCGCAAATCACAGCCAGACGTATGTATCCAGAGAGCAGGAGGGACAAGCGAAGATCTAAGAAGAGAAGACAGGCCAGATAATTTAATTTTTATTTTTTTATTGCCGTTTTCTTTTTATTATTTGGTATTTTAAGAAGTTGTAAATGACAAACTGCTCTCACCTCACTCAAGGCTAAAGTATTGTTAGGTATTTATCCGGGGGTAATTTTTATTATTATTATTAGTTGTGTGAACATGTCATATTGTTAACTTGTTATTTAACATACTCTTTTGCTTATAATATTTACTCAATATTTTATATTATAACATAACCTAGCATATCAAAACAAAGCAAAGTATAACATAACATGTATTTTTTTCCACCATTGATGGTTATAGATATATAACGATTATAAATGAATGAAAAAGGTTTCATTTGATTATTGTGTCTTGTTAAATTTATTTCACTAAATATTATACTAGAAATGTAGTACAGATTTTTTTATAATATTGTGATAATTCGTTAATGGAAATAAATAAGATTAATTTGTCAAGAATTGTTGTTATTCCACCATCTACCCACTTTTAGAGGAACAATTGTCTGTAACGTGGCCCTAGAGCTAGCCGTGGTCATGGTAAAAGTGTACTACCCCCACTGAAGGGAGGGCGGCACGTTAAAGTTTATGACTATTCAAGTAGCTATGAACATAGTATCGTGGTGATCTTCCTATGTTTTGGGTGTGAATTCTTGGCCTCTGTTCCAGTAGGCACTTCGATAAGTTTTCACATGGACTTCTGATTACCAACCAACATTGGTCAATGTTGTCGATCGAAGTTTATTTTTTTTTATGCAAAAAACACTTTTGTGTTAAGCACTATGTCAAAAATCGAAATAGTCAATAAGAGTTTCTAATACCTTGTTATCACACATACAATAATATAGAATAAAAAAAAAATTAATATTGTGTCCATCGATAAGAAAGCTATTTACTTTATAAAATACTAATGTCATCATTTAAAGTAATAAAAGTAGATACATCGTTGTTTTGCTTTAATAATATTGAACACCTAAAGCTAATCAATTCTATGTAAAAGAGTGGTAAGATGGAAGAAATCACGAATGTAGTGATAATCTCGTCACTGCACATCATCACATTTTTTTATGTTAATTGATTTATTAGTTTTATTCTGTAACTAGAAATGTTCAAAGAGAAATAAATAAATAATATAATACCTTCATTTTTGTTAATTTACAATCCATAGAACTTAAAGCACACTCAATTGTAAAAATCAAATAAAAAATCATCTGATGCGGTTTGAAATATAATTTTTGCATTACTCATTTCAAATAAGCACATACATGAACAGATTTAAATGTTTATAACTAAACTTGTAACGGGGGTAGAAAGGGGTAGTATTTTATCCTTTGAAAACATTAGTTGGTGACCCATTCGAGGACTTTCATTCTGATTCATATCATTCTCATCCGCCAGATGGCGCACGCTTTTTCATAAAGAGTTTTTCAAACCATTTTTAATTTATTTATTTCAGAAGCGCCCACTTGAACATAATGAAATATTAGAAACACGAGTGTAATATGTATAAAGATAAAATTGTATTTTATTTTGAAATACTGCCTGTGTTTTTATCTATAATTACTTTCAGTGTGTTAAGTGCATTATTCGATTATGTCTGTATAATTCAAATTGTTTCAATAAAAAAATGTTTGCCAGTAGTCAAATGACACAACATTATATGAAAAACATGAATTGTGTCGTCGAGTTTCGAAATCTGCTATAACACATTTTCACTAAAATTGTGTTATATATGTTGTTGGATTCGTAATTAAATATTCTATTACCGTAGAAAATTGTTTCTTTCAAAACACTAACCATTTGTACAAAAAATATAGTAAAATGATGATGAGAAACGAATCCCGCTATATCCCTTTATGTGTCCTTCAATATCCTCTATAACTCAATCGACTTATAGCTGTGGGCCTAGTCAAAACACATTTAAGCGTTACGTTTTCGTTCAAACGCGGACGACGTTGACGCGAGAACGAGAACGCGTCAATTTTCGGATCTAATGGGGTGTTCACATTTGGCGAATATCGCCAGCCGAATTTCAAAATATAACGCCAGGCGAAAAAACAAAATTCGCCGTACGCCCATTGATCGTCACACCTGTTCACACAAGTCCACCGATATAGAAACGATCTGTCAGATGCGCTTTGATTTTGACACTGTTTTCAAAATGGCGTCGAGATGGAGATCGCGAAGTGTTTATTTTTAGTCGAAAATGTAATAGTAGAGGTTATAAGGCGCCTTTTAATTAACCGTTAATTTATCCTTGACGCCTTATAGGCACATTGCGTAATTAAAAACTCAATTTCGACACTTTAGTGTTAGTATATTTTATTCTTCTTTTTAGTACTCCTCCAGTTACATACTTATATTCAGATTTCATATAAAACATCGTAAAAAATAATGAGAGTCATAAGTAATTAAATATCAATTACAAAAGTCAGTCACATTCCCCATGGCGCCACATCGGCACATGGTTACAATTAATATTTACTTGATACTTGTGTAGTTCACACGTGTGTTTTATCAATTTAATCATGTCAAATAAAATCTTAAACGATAATGAAATTTGTGAGCTTGTTGAAATGGAGTGTTCTGATACAGAATTTAATATTTCTGATGGAGAAACCGATGAAGATTCTGACCACGTGAGTGTTAATTCTTATCATAGTGACAATGTCAGCGAAGATGAAACCAACGATGATGAATGTGCTAATACTTCTAATAATAGTGAATCTCATCCTGTTACTAAAGACGGAAGTACTTGGTATCTTTTTCCTCAACTCTCTGGAAGGACACCGGCTCACAACATATTTCGAGGGTCAGTAAATAAAATATTATTACCTCCAGGTTTGACAATTGAAATTCCAGTGCAATCATTTCAACTAATATTTTCAGAAGAAGTGATATCTATTATAACTAAGTTTACTTATATGGAAGCTGAAAGAGTATACACAGAGAAGAAATTTAACGCACCTTGGAAGTCTGTAGACAATATCGAAATGAATGCCTTTATTGGAATATTGCTTACTGCTGGGCATTTGAAATCTCAAGATGTCAGTGTTCATCGTTTGTGGAGTTTGAGGTACGGACCTCCAATCTTTCGTGCCACTATGTCAAAAAAAAGATTCCTGATGATCCTAAGTTTTATGAGATTCGATGACAAAAGCTCTCGATCACAGAGACGAGCAACCGATAAATTGGCATGCATTAGAGATATATGGGAGATGATAAACAAAAATCTTAAAAAATCTTATATGCCAGGTTTTAACATAACTGTAGACGAACAGTTGGTTGGTTATGATGGAAAATGTCCATTCAAACAGTATAGGTATGCCATCAAAACCAAAAAAATATGGGATGAAGATTTTTTGGCTAGATGATTCCAAAAATGGTTACTCTCTTGGTGGAATTCCATATTTGGGTAAAGAGGGCAATGAACGAGCAACGAATCTCGGAGAAAAAATTGTTGAAAAATTGTGTGAACCATATTATCATACAAATAGGAATATAATATTTTGTTTATGTATAATATTAATAAATACATATGTAAGTATGTACTTGTTTTCGTTATTTTTGCCCTCATTTTGAAATTCCAAGGTGCACATCTGTGCCCGAGTGCCTATGAATTTATACAAATTGAAATAAAACATTGCATGAATCATTAAACCAAATTTTTTATCCAAAAAACTATGTAGCATTAAGATATATTTTAAAACTTTATATAAAACTGCGCAATATACGAGATTGGACTGGAATGAGAGATGTAGAGTAGTTGTTCCAGACAGTGTGGGACCGAGAAGCCTATGCCAGAGTGATCGCCAACGTCGGGGGACCTGACAGGGCACCTACAGAAGAAGATATAAAAAACTGACCAAAAATCATAAATATTATCCATAAAATAATTAGAATCCAGAGTATATTCAAGGTGTTCATAATTTATTTAGAATCTAGAATGTATTTATGCTGTTATGACGAACAAAAAGTCAATTAAAACATAACGCTAAATTCGATAATTTGAATATTTATACAACATGCAATCAATATAATATTAAATTATAAGCGAAAACTTATTAAAAGTCTAATATTTTGTAAGTTTTACCAATATATGCCCCTTAGGCGCATAGGATAAGATAACCGACTATGTTCCAAGGAGAAGTTAGGGGTTAAGGAAACAAACGCCACAAACCAACAAAAAAGATAACAGCTGTCACGAAGCGGGAAACATTATAAAATTTATAGGTTATAAAGCTTTTACCATAGACACAAACGCCGCGCATATCTGCGCATGTGCAAATCGTTTGATCGCCCGAGAAAGTTGGAAGGTGGTCAACTCGAGACGATATCGTTTCTACTGGTTTTTATCGTTTCAGACTAGCTGTCATTTTGTTCACACGGTTCAAATGGCTGACGATATTTTGGTGCCCTAGCGATATTCGCCAAAGTGAGAACACCACATTAAATACACAAGTAGCTCCGAAAATTGACGCGTTCTCGCAACCTCGTCTTGTTTGAATGAAAACGTAACGCTTAAATGTGTTTTGACTAGGCATACTGGAGCTATTTTTATGTATACAAAATGAACAGTTTATTTTTTATCAATAGCAAAATTTATTTTAAAATTGAACTGTTGTAACAATCTTATGATTAACAAACTTGTTTGACTTCAGGTAAGTACGTTTAATACCTACTTGTCAAATAGTTTTATTGAATTTCTCCAAATCACAAAATATATTTTATAGCAGATTTTAAACTCAGCGACACAATAATGAATTCTAGGCTATTTATACACATTGATGAAGAAAATTAAAACATATTTCAATATAATGATCTAGTGACTGTAACATAATTATACTTGATAAATTACTTCTTCTTCCTGGCACTGTCCCAACTTATTGCCGCTGAAGGCTGTTGGGGTCGGCTCTTCTCGTTCTGAGGTTATACGTTCTTCTGTTTCCTATATCATCTTCATCCAGGCCATTTCTCCGCAGGATTCTATTGCATTTTGTGTCATCCAGGTATTCTTTGGTCTCCCTCTTGATGGATGTCGAGGGAGATTTACTGACGTAGCTTTGTTTACAGTGTGTTCCGGTGGTCTCCGCCTTATGTGCCCATACCATCTTAGTTGCCTCTCTTCTAATTTGTTATTTATGTCCGTCACACCCATGCAACCACGAATGCGTGAACTTCTTATCTTATCTTTTAATGATAAGCCTGCTGACCACCTGAGCATTCGCATCTCTGATACTTGATAAATTACATATAATCATATATTTGATTCAACTCTTGTCGAATATTTTTTGATTTCTGTTGATTATTTATCGATTTTACTTTGTATAGCTTGGTATAAAAGAATATTGTTACGTGTCTAAATTATTAGCTTTCGTGCTATCAACCAATTCACAGCCTCTAGTTTTACTTCATTACTTCGTAACAAATTGATATTGATAACTTTATTTTATATCTCAAGTGGATTCAAAGTGATAAAAAAAGAGTTTTAATTGGAATATAATAAGAAATTTATAGTTTATAATTAAAAGTTGTTAAAATATTTTTGTTTATCCAATATTCAATGAAAGGTCATGTAAAAGGAATCAAAACAAAGTAAATATTTTCAAGGATTTTATTCGCACAAAAACTAAAAGAAACATCTCAACTTAAGGAAAGGTATCCATAAGATGGATAAATTAGGGTCTTGTCTTCATTTATAAGTACCAGAAAACATTGACAAAGTCTGTCTGACAAAGTTATATAGCAGTCAAAAGAGGTATAAGACCTAAAACAATTTCCATAAATTTCGTTGTACCTATCTTCAAATCTATCACCTTGTAAAGGATAATATAACTTCACTGGTCCCTTTCAAATACTTGATATTTTTCTTCACACCTTGAAAATAAAATACAGCACCTCATAAATCACCCCATAAGGTTTTTCCATAAGCAATGGAATTGAAAGTCTGACTTTTGTATGCCTTCGTACGTTACTATTTCTTCGTGAGATTTATTGGTGTCTTATAGATTTTTTTTTGTACGTCGCATACTAGTAGTGGCAATGAAATATTTATACATGACATCAAAATGGATGAGAAAGGAAGTTTAAGATAAGCTTTTTCGTATTTGATTTTAAAATATTCGTGGAGCTGTCGGAATAAAATAGGTTTCCTACTATTTTCTGTAAGTTTTTTAGTGTCCTGTAGAAGTGTCACGTGTAAGATATATCATATCACATCTTCCTATCTTAAACTCAACGGTGGTTAGACAGAAGAAACCACTAATACAGTGATAATCTCGCCATTGCATATCATATTTTTTTACATACATACACGCATATTGCATACATATAGTGATGTGAAAAGAGAAAATTCTCCAGAGAAATTTCTCGAGAACGAGAAATTTCTCCGAGAATTTCTCCTCTGATGGAAGAGAAATTTCTCACCATAATTCTTCTTAGTGGTATTATGACCTTTCGCCCAGTATACTTCGCAGCCAACCTAATTGATCCAAAAAATTGTGGGGCTGATTAAGGCCCAAATCAGAGGTTATTAACACTTTTTTTCTATGTACGAACCTGCAATTTTTTTTAACCTAAATATGGGCATTTGGGGTGTCAAACATCAAGACTTCACATCAGTTATTAGCAGTTTTTTCTATGTAGGTACCTAACATTTATTTGTTTCCATAATTAATTGGTGATAAATTGTTTCAACATGTGTACATTGTTATTGATTGATTGAATTAAGTATTTATTATTATTATACTGTTAAATAAAAAATAAAAAAAAATCTCGGAAAATTCTCTACTTCGAGAAATTTACCGAGAAATTTCTTGGTAAATTTCTCCAAAAATTATTTCTTGAGAATTCCACAACACTACATACATACCATCACGCCGCTTCTCTCGTGTGGTAGGCAGAAAGGATCGAGCGCCACTTCCATCTATCTTTCCAGAAAACCCAGATATATCTTTTTTGAAAAAAAATATTCAGTGTCAATGTTAAGGTAGTAGATTTGTATAGCGAATAAAATAAAACGAATGTTTTATTCTACTATTCGATTAATTAACGAAAGAGGCGTCTTTCGTCTAGAGATTGACAATGTCCTAACAAGACGAAAGACGTCTCTCTCGTTAATAAATCGAATAGTAGAATAAAACATTTGTTTTGTTTAATTAGGAATAAAATAGTTTTCCTAATCTACGGATTTGGTAGGCAGGATAAAGCGGAATTTCTATTAAGAGATTTCAGTTTTGAGAAAGATTATACTTTATAAGATACCATATAAATTATATCAAAGAGGTTTTGAATTAAATTTTCATTTCCTAGAACTACAAAAAACGTTACGGCAAACATTGGTATATTTTTTTTTTGAGTTCTGATTAACGTCGATAAATCAAGACACATGTAACACATTTTGTTCGGATTTATACTGACTACATATTTTGATTAAATGAATTCACAGAATTTAACTTACATAGAACCTTCATTACTACGCACCACCTAGAATATAAACCAATATATTTACATACACAATTGAGGTTTAAAAAAAATTGGATAAGAAATAATTTGAATTCTGTATTTTGTCTTTGAAAAAGTTTCATTGGATACCATATTAAAGAAAGATTTCGGGATATACATATAACAAAGCATTTTGTATTTACAATGAGAAATATAAAATATAAGAATAAAATAAATTAAACATGAAAAATTGTTTACAAAACACTATTTTTACCTTCCATCGGGTGTACCTACATTTTTTGGTCAAAACACCGTAGATTACTAGAGACCTAGACAGATAGGTTAAAAAAGACTTTAATCCTGTTTCCACAATCTACTCACTTTTGCGAACAGATAATAGTTAAGAGTAGCAAAAATTATAATTATGTAGATGATAGAAAAAAAATCATATATTTTCCAACATTTATCAAGCATCTTATCTATAACCAGAACATCATAACTTTTGAAAGTTCGATGAGGTTTTTATTTCTTCGTAAATTAGACAGCATGATATTATTTTTTTATGAATATTCCTTTGTTATCTATGTATGTTCAATAGAGAACTATTGCATACGGGAATATCGTCAAGAAATTTAATACATTCAACTTTTTATTATTTTGACATTCAACTTCTCTTACATTGCTATTGAAACTTTCATTGGCATTTTTTATTATAATAATTTACCCAAAGTCCTCTACGAAACTTGCGATCTGAATTATATAATCCCATAGACCTTAGGTTTTTAATCTATGCCGTAAACTTTCGCTACAAATGTGAAGTGAAAACAAAATTATTTTTCAAATAAAAAAAAGAAAAAAAAAGCTAAAACAAGCGTTATTCATCGCAGTACGGAATCCTCTTTGGGAAATGGTGAATGTGGGAGCTATGGGGGGAAGGACTGAAAAGTTTAAAGTAGTTCCCAAATCGATGACGTGTGATAAATTATTTGTGAATACCGGGGACTTGAAAAAGGTGATAAAAATAATATGTAACTAATGTTGGAATTCTAAATATATACGGAACCTGAGCAAGTTGAGAACAAAATGATGTAAACTTTCGAAGGTGGATCTTGTATGAAATTGGATTACTCATCCGCTACTACGTACTACTTTTCTATCACAGGATTTTCCAGAAGTAGGGTAGTCAGCGGACTCATTGCGTTCAATATAAACATGCTAGTTGTCCGAAGCCTAATTTTTATGAAATGCTTTCCCAATTATTCAACCAATGGCTGTTCTAATAATGTTGCATTTTGTAAGTACGCGATATGAAATTTTAGTTTTCTTTGATATAAGAAATTTTAAAACTGTTAACATAAAAGTATTTAGGTACTATCAGCATAATGTTTTTAAAATTTTGTAAGCCTGGATTTCGAATAAAACGCGTTATAACATCACATCGCATCAGAACAAAGTACATCTCATATTAAAGTTTCTTTTACACGAAATAATGAATACCACAAACACATAAAGAAAAATAATAAATTTAATGAAAAAATATCTATCTGCACGTATAATGGTTTTTTTAATTGAATTCTTCTGTGTTAACTTAGTGAAATACATTTTTTTTAATTTTAATGTTACCTATTGACCGAAGATACTTGTTGGAAGTCCATTTCACGATAAATTGAAAAAAAAACACAGTATGTAGTTACATACCAATATTGAGTTGTATAATTTGGCTAATAATTGTTGTTAATTTTCTTACTATTTCTTTTTTCTAAATAATATTTTATTCACATTTACTTTAAGAAACTTAAAATTTTGTTTATAATCTAGCATTTTTGCTCTTCTCTGATTTGGGTTTTCTGTGGTTTCCCCATTTCGCAATAAGGTGAATATCGGAGAAGGTGGATATTTATATTTTTCTTTAAATTCTTCTCTTTAGAATTCGTCCACAACGGATCACTTTCCAATAGTTTTTTTTTATCAATGAATTATGATAACTGTCCTATTAACACGGGCTTCTCCCAAAATTTTTGTTCAAATCCTATAAATACTGTTTGTCTCTGTATCTTATTTCACTTTTTACTAATCGCCTGATGATGGAGTCGTGAGTCTTAAAGGTCGTTTGGAAGTTAACAACTACAAAGTTTTTTTCAATTTATCTTAGTAAAACACATTTTAAATAATTAAATATATTTATAAATTAACACTTTTTTTTCACAAACGTGAATGCGACATATGTATACTAATAGGTACCACAAAAACGCCTACCGCTTTTACCAACAAATTGACATCATTGGGGCTGGGTATAAAACTAAAACTGAGAGACAGAAATACAACTATTAAGGGATGATAGGTATTTTGGTATTAAGCCATGAAGAGGTTGTGGGAGTTTGGACATTAATAATATCTACTTTGCTAAAAAGACATTATAAATTTCCAATCTTTATATATCCTTTATAGACTTCTTAAACAAGATGGTAATGTACAAAAAATATATATCCTCATTCACTACTATTACTCCACTCCTGATTGTCTGCAAGCTATAGCAATCACTTTATACCTAAATGTTTTGTTTCGTAGACTATTTGACAGAGAAGATGTCTCCAACTTTTTGAAATAAGTTTTTGAGCATTATGTTAAAGGCAAAATATATGATTTAGTATTCCACATAATTGTAAGATATTTTATATCTTCAATTATAATTACTATTCTAAAAATAAGAACATACACTGAGGCCACAACAGATTTTAGCCAAGGCAATCAGAGCAGAAAAAAAATTAAAAACAGCAAAGGAGAGATAAAACTGACACCCAAAAAATAATGTTTGGATAATATGAATAGCCCTAAGCCTTATTTTCTTGTATGGAGATAAAAGCATGTATATTCCAAAGATGACTGCACAATATATATAATAAGTTACAATCCATTGGATTGGTCTGCAACGAGTTTGGTTTTTCTTCTCCATTCGTCTCTATTCTCAGCCAGTCTTTTTAGCTCTACGTATGAGCCACAGTTCATGTCCCTCTTCAGTTGGTCCATATACGCGTCTCTTGGTCGGCCTCTGCCATTTGTCCCCTCGGTCTTACCCTCCGCGATGGCGATGAGTAGTCCTGGGTGCCTGATGTTGTGGCCAATCCATTTAGCTCGTTGTTGGCCGATTCTCTTGTTGCCTTTTTTCGCCTACCCTGGTTAATACTTCTTCGTTTTCGACGTGTTCCGACCAATGGATCTTAAGCATGCGTCTGTAGCACCACATCTCAAAGGCCGCCAACCGTTCGCTTTCACTCTTGCTGATGGTCCACGTCTCACAACCATAAAGTAGAATGCTCCATACAAAGGCTTTAGTAAATCACGCTTAAATCAATATTTGGGGATTCCAATATTTTAGATTTTTTGTTAAAGGCAATCCTTGCCTGGTTTATTCTGCTCACAATTTCCGATTTGGAGCGTCCATCCTGGTTTATTCTGCTGCCCAAGTACACGAATTCTCTTACTTGTTTGATGCTCACTCCATTTATGGCAATGTTTATGACTGCATTTATGACTGCACAAGTAGACGAGAAATTGTATACTCGTACCTATTATGGAAGAGAGATTTTTTGTCAATTTAACAAAATGTAATCATTCCCGTGAAGTTCCGGTAAAGAATAGATATCTCACACTCTTTTCTGTAAGTTTTCGAGTATGCTGTAAAAGCCATTCATAAAATATCACAAACAAGACATTTGACACCCACCCTGAATGTGTTTAACTTCAATTATCACGAAGAGGACTAATTGTATGTTTATTAGTTGTAATAAGCTAGGTAGCTTACCAACATGTGAAATTTATGCTGAGATAACATAACATTACATGCATAGACAATTCACACAGATCGAGCTAGTCCCAAACAAAGATGAATCTTGTATTATAGGTACCAACACGACGATTCACATAATATATAGGTACATACAATGTATACAATGCACTAAGCACATATACATGTAACACCCAGACCCAGGAAAATTTGAAAAATATCATTTTTCATTTTACCCTGTTCGGGAATCGAACCCGGGACCTCGTGACTCAAAGACAAGAACGTTGCCTCCGCGCCACATTGACCGCCAAAAAGATGGTATAGATTAATAAAAAAAAAACAATTTTCAAGCAAAATAATTTATTATTCTCAAAACGTGAAAAAATATTATGAAGTCACACCCAGTAATGCCGGGTATAATGACTGGTCAAATAAAATAAGCTTCCGTTTTGTATACAACTGGTGTTAAATGGACTATCTCCTTTTTTTAGACACAAAATAATGCTTTTGGCGTGTATAATGTACCTACTGTAGGTAGGATGAAATAATGTATTGCTGTTATTATGTTTGTACTTGTACTTACCTACTACCTACTCACTTACTATGCTGTTGTGCCTTTTAAAAAGATTAAAGTGTGGTGAGAAATAAAGGTGTTGGGTTTAGTGATGTAAATTATTACATCGAACATTGTGTATTTAATGACGGTTGGTATTTATAATCATGATTTTTTTTTCCACTTATGGCATAGCATCCTACAAGGATGATTTCTGCCAAAAACAGTCTCAAAAATGATGATTATGGTGATATTTGATTTTTTCCTTTGAAACCGTTTTACGATCTTTTGGCTGTTACAGACATCGCCTTGTTTTTAACTAAAATCAAGTTTTCAGGACTAAAGCTGGTCCCAATTTATGTTAATATTTTTTTTATATTGACCGATTATATAATACCTATCATTTTTTTTTTAACTATGCGAGAGAAATATTATCGATTGTACTAAAATCTTCTACCCAAATACAACATATCTTTGTAACCCCTAATATGCTTTGTAATATGACACCTGCAAACATTCGCGGGCGACGCTCTTGAATTCCACACTCAAATAATGGATAGCCTCTCTTTTGTCGTCATTATTTACCAACAAAATAATAGTTTTAAAAATTAATAATCAAATTTTTACAAAGAAAAATCAATAATCTACACACTGATATAAGTATTATGTCATATCTCGCATTCTATGATTCGTAAAAAAATTAACAAAACAGCAGTTTGATAATTGATGACTGGTGTACAATATACTTACATGTAGTAGTGACTGGTGTATTGTCTCTACAATATATGTGGTAGTAAGAATATCCAATACATTGGAACACTGCATTGAAATAATACCTATTTGTATATAGATAGATATACTTTGAAATTAATAATTTCACAAACAAATTACAGTAAGGCGTCTGAATATGATCCATGAAACAATAAAAAATATAATTATATTCATATTAATTGAGTAGTGTTATTTTTATATAATTATTACGGTTTAAATGTGAGGAAGGTATTATTATTGTGAACATTATTCCTCTGATTTCATTAATATTGCTTATTTTTTTCCATAGGCGTATATTAACTTGTGGACCATTGTAAAAATTAAAAAAATCATATCATAATTTAAATTTAATGTCGATAGCAGATAATGAAATTTTCATCAAGTTACAGTACGAACTGTTTGGAGATATGCCATAGCGGCAGTATATCTACTTAATAGAAAAAGAAGAAGAACTTATCTTTAAAGTAAAACTTATTCTCAAAGCTCAATGATGTTAAAATCTGAGTTTTATGTTAGTGAAAGCTTTAGGAGTACTTGTGGTATACGTTGTACTTGTATACTTTTTTGTGAACCAGAAAAAAACAGTGTTATTTCATACTTCAAATTATCTATTTAATTAACATATTTCAATTATCTAACCGGATAACATCTTTAATTCGGCGATGAGATCCACCCATCTTGGAAGTATTTTATCTTTACTGACACAGAGGGTCAATTTTTTTTTTCATTAAGTTGTTTGTTGCCCCCTCTTCTTATGGAAAATGCCGTGATAAAATGTATGCATGCATTTGGTCTAAATAGGACCAAAAAACATTATTATCTCGTATATGGAAGCAAACACAATTGGTTTAAGTTTTACTTTACAACAAAATGTATAATGACCTGATTTCGACTTACAAAGTCATTGTCAAACTCTTGTCAGTATGACAATGGCTTCGTAAGTCGAAAACAGGTCACTATACTATTAAATATACATACTTAAAGTAAAATTTAAACCAATTGTGTTTTCTTCCATATATAAACATGGAATTTTACAAAATTCTGTGTTTCGGCGAGAGTAGGCAGGGGTCCTCCGCTCTATTGATGTCTTCCTTTCTCCCAACCGTTTCTGTCCCTAATCCTTCCCTTACTGTACTGGTCTTTATGATGTATGCGCAAGATTGGCGGGTTTTCAGACTCGGCAGTGTATCCAACAAATTTTCATGTTTTTTTCTTTCACTGTAGTAAGTAGGTAGGTACTTGGTAAGATTTATTTTGTTATGTATTAGCAAACTTTGCTGGTTTATGTACCAACTTTTTTTTTTATCTATTTGTACTATATTATATTGTTATAACTGTTTCTTCCTGTCCACTGCTGAACATAAACTTCCCCCATATGTCTCCAGGCATCTCTGTCCTGGGTTTTCTGCAACCAGTCACCAGCGATTCTTCTAATGTCGTCTGACCAACGTGTTATAACTGTATGTTTGCGAAAATTATAAAATAAAAAAAAAACAATGATTTGGAATTTCGATGTGTTTTTTAATTCCCTATAACAATATTAAGGTGATTAATACGGCGGGTGTTATGATGTAAACTGGAATATACAGGTGTTCTGGGAAGAATATTATTATCATCGCTTGAAATTTCATATTTTTGTTTCACCTACGTTTTTTTAATTTTAATATAATTATTGTTATTACAACATACATATACCAAACACATATTACAAATGAAATTAGAAAAGTTATTTATATTATTATTGACAATTGTGTGACAAATGATCCTTTACAGGTCGTTTTGTGCCAAATTCAATGTGCCAATGTGCCAAAATAAGAGTAAAGAAAAAATCTTAAGTCGACAATCGTGAATTATGAAAAGTTAAAATGTATGTAAACAGTGAGTCACAATCCATTGATTGGTCTGGAACGAGTATGTATTTTCTACTCCATTCCTCTTTATTGTCTGCCAGTCTCTTAAATTCTACATAACGTGCTACAGTTCATGTTTATCTTCAGTTGGTCCATGTATGTAGGTGTCTATTGGTCGGCCTCTACCATTTCTGCCTTCGGCCTTGCCCTCCGTGATGGTGATGGGCAGGCCTGGGTGTTTGATGTTGTGGCCAATCCAGTTACCTCATTGTTGGCTGATTCTTTTAAAGAGTTGCCTTCTTTCGCCCATCCTAATAAACACCTCTTTGTTTCTGACGTCTTCCGACCAATGAATCTTCAGCGCCTAGTTATAATGTTATCACTTATTATTATGTCAACAATTCACGGAAGAAGCCTTTTACGTGTTTAAAGTATTATATTACGCAATTTACACAATAGTTTTACAAAAGACACAAAACACCGTCTCAGAACCGATTATATCTGTCGAGACAGTGTAATTTATTCACAGCTAGAAAACTTAATAGGATTATTGTTGTATAGTGTATACCTACATAGATTGCTGTAGTTATTGAAGAAATATAATTACAAATGTATGGAGTCAAAAAACTTTACAAATACCACTAAAAATTAATCTACGCGCGACCAAGGTTTCAACAGGTAACCTGTCATTCTCAAGCGCAATATTTGACATTCAACACAACACAGTCAAATATTGCGCTTGAGAATGACAGGTTACCTGTTGAAACCTTGGTCGCGCGTAGATTAATTTTTAGTGGTATATGTACAGTTTTTTTACTCCAAACATTTGGAATTATGTTTAGAAACTACCACAACGTTACCGCCAAATCAATAAATAATATTATTGAAGAAATATTTTAATTTCATTTCATTTCAATTCGATCACACAAAGAAGAAAAAGTAGAAGAAACAGTACAATAATAATTACCTACTCGGTAATTATTATTGTATCGCCGGCAAACTCCCTTTCACGACACAAGCTTTTAGTAGCTTACTGTGAAAGGTGTATAAGGTTGTATTTGGGTTTATAACAAAAACCCAGATATATCTTTTTAAAAAAAAAAAAAAAAAAAAAAAAAAAAAAAAAAAAAAAAAAAAAAAAAAAATTTGTTAACAAATTGAAATTTTGATCAATACGAAACAATGTGAGAATCATGACCAATAGATTATTGGAATGTCAATAAATGTAATATAATTAAATTTTGATGCACCCAGCAGAGATCTGTAATCTCCGTGATACAGGAGAGACGATGGTTCTGGCTGGGTCATGTTCTAAGAATGCTCAATGTTCTGAGAATGATGTAGGTATGAAGAATAAAAACATATATGGAAAAGTTTTTGAGTCAGATTTCTTATTTCCGCACAATAATTTAAAGTTTTCCTTTGTCTTTTTATCATCAAAACCATATACTTATTTGATTTTTTTCAAAGAGGGGTCTATCTTTGGATAACAATAATACCTACATAGTTTGCTATGCCGAGTACGTAGGTACATTAATAAGTTATTTTTTTTATGAAATTAAGTACAATTCCGAATACAGCACTAAATGTCATACTGCTATATAGATACAATTAAAATTAAAGCAATTCCGTAAAAAGAGTAAATAGGTAGAATAATAAAATATTTTTATATCTCAACAAATCGAAGGTCTGATCATTTGAGATTATCGTAGATTTTGAAGAACACAATTGTACATATATTTAATAATTTATTTGCAAAAATTCAATTTATAATCTCTACATGTCCGACGTTTCCTATTGGATAGATTATCCGGCCGCATAAAGTCAGTGCACATGTACTCCAATAGTACGTAAAGCACGAATTATTTGATGTTTTGATCGAATATTAAAAATGCATTTTTTAAATTTATTTTATTTAAGTTATGTAAATTAATTTGAGTGTGTATTTTTCTCAGTATAAATGTCTCTTCTTTCTATTTTAAATCCTGTTTAATAATGTGTATTTTACTGTACTATTGTTATGTGCATCACTCATCGAAAAGTGAACACTATCATGGTGAGTTGTGCTTTTTTTTATTTAAAATAAATAATAATAATAATAAAAATTGACTTTGGAAAATTTATTTGTACCACCATGACAACGAACGAACGAGCACTATTATTAGTTTAACTTTCAAAAGGAAGTTTTGAAAATGTAAGAAAATAATACAATAAAATTTAAACTCAATTTTGACTTTGCCATAATGAAGTTTCGTCCAACAAATTTAAAGGATGAAATTATTCTAAAGTTTTACTTGTTCAATTTAATAATAGATACGAATAGGATATTCAACCTTACTTGCTCTAAGTTTTGATAAGATATTTAGATCATTTTTGCACGAATAGTTAAAATTTGATTTGCAAATTGGTTTGCCCAACGTTTGACATCTTTGTTTTAAATGTATTATCTAGTACATTGTAGTATTTTTCAATTTATTTTTTACTGTTTTTCAGTCACTTTGCAAATTGTGAAGAATGACAGACGCCTTTCATCTTTCACCTTTCATAATTGCTCTTGGATAAACATAATATAATTAAACTTCTTGAAGTGGAAACGCACCTCCTGTACTCAGAGCTATTTTGAACAAATTCATCTCTTATCGCGAGTCCTCAACATCCTGATATCATTAAAAGATCTGTTTTTCATCAGCGCCATCGAACGAAAACAGTCATTTTTTTCAAACTTCATCAGGTACACATTCTTACATATGATATTATTGATAAATATTCCCACATTCAGGCTCTGCCTGGTGGAATTTTTTGATAATGTTTCGTGGATAATATATGATTTGATACGTTTCACGATAGGAATGATTTAATCCAAAGATATGCATCACTTGCAGGTTAGAGAGTGAGAGTATTAGCTGTCCCGATGCTTACAAATCGGCTCGGGCTGGCTTAAGCGCTTTCTACCATGGCAACTTTCATGAACTCCACCTGTCTCACTTAATATCTATCAATCCTTTCAAAGCGGGTGACTGCACTCGTAATTGTATAGTGACTTCGTCTAGCCAACTGCACCTACTTGGAATCGAATCTAGCACTTTTGTGAATTTATCATCGAACTCTGGGAATTACTTGGAATCGGATGCATATACCTATTAATAATATTGTTATTTTTTTTTTTTTTTTTATTTATTCATTCTTTACTGTACATTGATTAAAAATAATTACATAAAAGGTATATAAATTCAAATTAAATACAATCAATAAACAGAGGGCGAGTTTATCGCAAAGGCGCGATCTCTTCCAACTAACCTAAATTTTATTGTAAGACTATTTATTTCTATTATTAATACATGTTTTTTTTTGCTCTGTGTTCTATATAAAGGTTGTAAGATCAAGGGATGAATAAATAAATAAACAAATAAATATACTTTTGCCAATTTAGAACTGACAGCTTGATTTGAGTCATTGTTTGCGTTTCAGATAACAATATCCTAGGGATTAATACTAATTGTTTGAGATTCTATGTTTCGAGATACGTAGTGTAGTATTTGATTATATTATTTCCGTATAAATAATATTGTATAATCTCCTTATAAATATTACTTTGTTCCTTCATCTTTATTTTGGACTATTATATAGACACATTTTTCTGTTTTTTTTTCATGACAGAAAAACTTTTCTCTCTGTATTTATTTATTTTATTCCTCACTGTACATTGGTTACAATATTACAAAATAAAACAGTGTCATATAAATATCAGTTGTACAATTCAATGTACAGAGGGCGAGTCTATCCCTAAGATGCGATGTCTTCCAACTAACCCGGTTATTAAAATTAAAACAAAAAAAACATATAGGTACATATATATACATATACAAACCCATATACATCAAGAGTAATAGTAAAAACAAAACAAAAATAAAACTTAAAGTAGACAGAAAGAAAAATAACACATGCAAGCAACAATATACTTATGAACACATATTATGTATTATAATAAAAAGTAGATCATATATTGCAGTGTGCACATGTATAAGGGAAACGGAATTAGGAATCAGATGCTAAATTCAATGAAAGGAATTGATTTTTGACAGCTTGTCTGAAAGAATGGAAGCTAGTTATTATCCTGATTTTCGAAGGAAGATTGTTCCAACAGCGAGCACCATGAACAATGAATGAGTTAGACAAAAAGCTTGTACTGTGTGCTGGTATTGCTAGAAGACGATATTTCTAGATTAACAATAATTTATATAAAGTTTGCTTTAATTAGATATGGAATGAAAATCTTGAAATATTAGAATTCCGAAATGTTGGCTTATATGGAACTGGAGCTTCGATATAATAAATGACAGCAAATATTGCTTATGATGTCTCCAATGTATTTGTTGTCACTACATATATATAGTTTGAATTTTTTGATGAATCAGAGAAAATATGTTTTAGAGCCTCCTCATTTTGGAATTATGAAACCCTGTAGACTCTGCGATAAAACAAAGATTTTCCAATCTTTTCAAACGTCCTATAAAATACAGGTATTCTTAAAACCTCCCCTATTAGATAATTAAATCTTCAAGTACGCGATGAGGATTGCCTCCTATAGTGATGTTATTTTTTTTGTTGGCACACAGAGGACAATCTGTATGTTTATCGCCTGCAGTCCGTCCACTGGCTTCCCCACTCGTGGGATACGCCGAGATTGGATAATAGATAGTAGTAGTATATCAATAGTGAGTTTTTATTAGTACGGAGAAAACTATTGAATGTTTATTGCATGCAGTCCGTCCGCTGGCTACCCCACTTGCGGGATACGCCGTGATGGTATACCTATGTAGTAGTAGTAGTATATGACTTGCTGAACGAAACCGGATTTAGGATAGCTAGTGTTAAACATACGGATGTTCAAACATTGGAGTTACGACATTATTCTAGAATAACAGTTCGTGCGGAAGGAATCAAAGTAAGATAATACCATCTTTTCTTTAAGCGCACACCTTTGAATTCCATCTCGCTTACAAGACAGTGATGAGATAAAACTTTCTCTTTTCCGCAGAAGGTATCTATCATATGGTCCGTTTATAAAATACTGCAAAAAAATACTAAATAAAATATTACAATTATAAAATACCAAAAAGAATAATTCTATTATAAAATAAATACCAATATTTTATCATAAAAGCAAAAAAAAAAAAAAATTAATATGTAAAGATGCTTTGCGCCGGCGCGGCGCACCCGGCAGAGATCTATAATCTCCTTAATACAGGGGAGACGATGGTCCTGGCTGGGACATGTTCTGAGAATGTCCAATGATAGTTGGCCAAAAGGGCCAGGTTCTTCCGTCCGCAATGGTCCCGTCGGCTCGGGCGTCCCTCTTTCACAATACACCGTTCCTATGACAACGATATCAGAGCACAAGGAATGTCGTGGAAAGAGGTGACGCAATTGGCACAGAGACGCTCTGAATGGAGGAGGCTGGTTTCTGCCATGTGCTCCCGAGAGGAGCGTTGAGGGCGATGAGAGAGAGATGTAAAGATACTCACAGAAAATCGATAAAACAATACATAAGTAAATACAAGTACATTATTAGATTTGACCAACTCTCCAAATTAAAAGTGTCTTCAGCATGCACAGTGATATACTCAAAATTAAATAAACATAATTTATTCTTAAAAAAGCTAAGCATATGAAGTCCTTTCGATGTTTCAATAATACATAATATGTGTATGTGATTACGTGAATTTGGGTTACATTTTAATTTCCATAAATGTATATTTTATGGAAAATAAAATTTAACTCAAATTCATGTTTGAAAAGAGGGTAATACAATATTTATTTTTGTAGAGAACAAAGTTATTTCTGTCCCGCTCTTCCAAGAAGAACGTTAGAATGATCAGTTCAAAATTTTTAGTAGGTACATCATATTTATTAAGTATCCAAGTTTTTAAATAAATTATGTAGAAAATAATTAGAGATTTTCTGAATCTTATGATTTTACATGGAAAACATACTTAGAAGATTTAAAAATAAATATCAATCTCTAAAATCCAAATTAACACGAAAGCCACATAATGATTACTTTTAATAATTCTTAATTTTAATTCTCTACAACGACGTCATTGAATGAACGCACTGATAGTTTCCTCTTCCGTTTCACCGGAAGTGAGTAATTGCACATTTGCACGGGGGCTTCCGGGATTTATTTGTTTCCTGAAGAAATCCCAGTTCTCTTTCTCTCTCTCTATTTATCTCTCTCTCCAACGTAACTTATCAACTACATCTCTTATTTATAGGGAAAATCCGTGCTCTTTACTTACCTACCTACAACTCATTCTTCTTGTTAGTAACGTAACACAAACCTAATCCAGGTGTTTTTTTTGTAATCAATTTAATAAATAATAATTATTGTATCATCATCATCATCATCGCCCTCAACGCTCCTCTCGGGAGCACAGGGCAGAAACCAGCCTCCTCCATTCAGAGTGTCTCTGTGCCAATTGCGTCACCTCTTTCCACGACATTCCTTGCGCTCTGATATCGTTGTCATAGGAACGGTGTATTGTGAAAGAGGGACGCCGGACCGACGGAACCCCTGCGTTATTATTGTATACCATCTGGCAACTCTTACAAATGTGATATACAGTAACGTCTAAACAGTAACAATTTAAATTAAATTCTGTGCAATGAAAATAAAAGACATTCATGATGGGTGACCATTTTATTTGACCAAATGTGACCTCACCATTAAATTTAAGAATATGAAAAATTGCATGATACTTGAAGCTTCACATAACACCAACTTAAAACCTTGAGAGAAAGAAGAAAAAAATGTATTGTCTTCCAGGGGTTTTACCACGAATGATTAAAGCTATTCAAATTTAAAATTGTAATCAATTCTATGGAGTCCCTACTGGTATAGAAAAAACATCGTTTTCTTTTCTGGAGGAATTATGAGCATTTTACAGGACACTAGAAAATTTACTGAAAAGAGTAGGAGACTAATTTTATACCAGGGAATCTACGGCGTTTAATACTGTAATTTGTTTATGTGAACATTATTTCATCCTATTAATTATGTCTAATTGCTAAGTATTAGGGGTAATGCTTATTTTCATTTAGAATGTAATTTTTTTTTTTGAAATAGGTAGGCAAATATAAATTTGTTGATAAACATGATATTCTGTTATATTGAAAAATTGAATCGAATTTATGAAATAAAAAAAATCAATATTTTTTAAAGCACAATCTCTGCTCAATCTTGAAAGTAAAAAATCTAATTGTTTAACATTCTATAATTGTATCAATTGTATCTGTGCACACTTGGTAGAATTCCATAATTAGGTAAATTGAAACTAGTTTTTTTTTCTTAAAAAACGATTACAAGAGAAACGTCTTTCGACTTATCAGGTCATCATCAATCTCATTATCCATAACAAGATAGATAATGATTAGTCGAAAGACATCTCTCTCTTGATCAATAATTTAAAGTAGAAAGAAACACCTTGTTTCAATTTACCTTAGTCTTTAATAGTATTCAATACTATACCATCACGGCATATCCCACAAGTGGGGTAGCCAGCAGATCAGCTGCATGTAAGAAACATGCAAACTGTCCTCTTCGTGCCAATATAAAATCAAGACATTCAGGATGGGTGGCAAACCTCATCGCTGAATTTAGGATGTAAAATGTCTTAATTTTTTCGAACACCTGCCTTTTACAGGACACTCGAAAACTTACGCAGAAGAGTGGGAGACCAATTCTTTACCGGGTGCTCCACGGGATTATAGTATTCAATGCTTGCATGTATTTAGGATATATAATATTACATCAATAAATACATATATGAATCTGAATTTAAATTTGTTCTCGTGTTTGTATTCCCGTAAACAAAGTACGCGGCAAGAGAACAGAATTATGTTGATTAGAATGTTAAGAATACCTATATCAGTTTACATCGAGTATCTACATTATTCTGTACTCAACCTAAATGTTAATTATTCCCAACCAGCTTTGAACGAGATCTTATTCAGAGAATAAAGGTCATGAAAAAAAGTAAATAGAGGCCGACAAAAAATCAAGATGGGAACGACTTGTAGCGATGGTCGATAGTCTTCCGACTTTAAATCCAGAGATCTAGGATTCGTTTTTCCCACTGCCAACAAACTACACCTTCACGACACAAGCTGTTGCTTGGTAGGCTTTTTTTAAGTATTTTATTTCTATCGATTTTTTATTTGTTTTACCCAATTTATTTGAAAACTCAATTTGTTTTAAAGAAGTACTTGCTCTTGTAAATTTTTGTTATCGATAGATTTTGATTTTTATTTCATTCATTTCGAAAATTGTGTAGTTTCAATACTGAAATTAGTGTAGTTCTAAGATAATTCTTTTAACTTTGATATTTTTTAAGGCTTAATCACCTCTGGTAAATTAAGGATCTATGCTGGTTTATATATTGAATGTATATTTTGTTGACATATTCTGTATTTGACTGTTTGATCCTGTAATATAATAATTTCATAGTATAAATTTCAAATAATTGATGCATCATTTTTATAAGTTTTTGAATTTTTTGTTTAAGATGGCAGTAGTGTTAAATTTCCAACTTTGTATTTTTTTTTACTTTTGCATAATCGCTACTATCTCAGTCAAAAAATACTTACATAAGATCCGCCCAATTTAAAACACAGAAACACGCTTAATGCAAGTTATTTGTGGTTAAAGTAGCTCTGAAGGATATATAAACAATCAGACTGAAATATTTATAAAGACCATTGGGTAGAAAATTGCTATTACCAATTCGGCAGATATACTTTCCTGTAATGTTCAGACGTTTCATGTAGCAACATCGAAATATGTACAAAATGAGAAATGCAAATCAAGGGAATGACTGAGTGAATGTATTGTTGTTTAAGTTAGTTTGTAGAATTAGCAGGAATGACTCGAAAGGATGATATTTGCATTTGGTTTCTGTTTGCATACAAACAGAATACTTACAATGTAGTTACTTTGCAAAAATTGTGAATTTTGGTACTATCTAGGAAAAAAGACCGATTCAGTAAGAAACTGAAATTCCGTGCACTTAAGTGAAACTCAATAGAAATTCACAGGATTAATAATTGAGACGATCATTAAGAACTGTTTTTTTGTTGTTATATAATCACATTTGCTTAGTGTTTAATTAAATGGAATGTCGTCTGTGTAGCTTTGAGTTTGTTTGGGGAGACCTAAATTATGTGACCTCTTTTGTGTGTCTCATATTCTATCCCTTCTGATCGTGTGACTGCTCTCATTGCTGTATATCAACTTAGTGTAGCCAAGCGAACTTCAATACAAGTATGAAACATTCACTAGGAATTAAATCCAGGACGTTTCTATTGCAGGTCAGGAGGTTGGATCGTGCGATGAATAATAGCTTAAAAAAGTTGCGGCCAATATCGATAGCTGTCGACATATGTAATTAATTCATTGAATTTTTGCTGTTTACCCATTTGTTATGTATTCCATAACTTCTAAATAATAATATAATTTAGAAGTTATATCTCCAAAATTCTAAGTTGCGATGGTTTGGACATGTGGAGCGAATGCATGAATGGTGACGAAGATAGAGTATAAATGTAATTAAAAGAGAGGGTGTGAGAAAACTCAGACGTCCGAGGATGAGTAAGGCCTCGTGTTTAGTAAGAAAAATCGACGTGCATGTATGAGAAATTGCATAAATGAAAATAAGCAAAATAAGCATGCAAAGATAGGCTAATATGGCCTTCCGTTCTCTCTACCATCCCTACTTGGCATACGGCGTGAGGGTATAGTAGAGTATAGTAAAATAATTTGAACATGTATACTGTCACATGCACTATGGAGGATATTCTTGACGCATCTCCAAGTGCTGTGCGTTTTGCACAGTACTGGAGATCAGTTTAATTGACTTTTCTGGATATCGATTCGTTAAATAATAATAATATGAACATTGCACATCTCATAAACAACGTAGCTTACTATGTATAGTGTACAATGTACATGTACTATAAGTACTTTGGCACTTAATAGGTACTAACGGTATTAAAGGGATAAAGTCCAAACCAGCGTTAAGTTTGTGAACATTCAATACATTAAGTACCCATCTACATCGATAAGCTTAACAAAATATGGGTAATAATTTTCATGCATCCATTGAGTTGATTTTAATCAGAGAATTAACTCGTAATGCTGGAAAGGCAATTTTCACACAAAGTATAATATGAAATAATCTAAACGTTAGATTATTCAATTGTGATGTTGGAATCTCGGAAATAAAATTAAAAAAAAATCAGGTTCAAACCTCGCAATCGTCCTCCTTTGTCTTCATGATCAAACTTTTTGCTTGCTGTGAAGTTGTTTGAAGATATTTTCGTGTTTACAAATTTAATCGTCCTGTTTTGAATTTTATCAAACCATTTTCTATTTTTTCATTTTTACTAACCATTTTCGACCAGGTATTGCAGAAGGAACTTGGAGGCTTAAAAGTAATGAAGAAATTCGCTCCACAACTAAACAACCTTTCATCACAAGTGAGATCAGATCCCGAAGATTGGCATGGATTGACCACGTCGTTAGATCCGGAGAAGAAAGGGCGACTAAAGGTATTCTGCAGGGTATACCCGAGGGCAGGAGACCGTTAGGCAGACCAAGACAAAGATTGTTAGATAACATCAACTGAGATCTGGAGGAACTCAATGCTAAAGACGACTGGCAGTCCATTGCTCAGGATAGAAAGGCTTGGAGATCTATTGTTTCGGAGGCAAAGGTCCTACAAGGGCTGTTCGGCTATCGGAAGTAAGTAAGTAGTATTTTCTACATACCATATGTTTATGGCCCGCCTCATCACCGAATTAATGATGTTTAATTTAACACGAGGTAAACCACCAATTCGAAATGTTTTTTTTTAATTAAGCAAATATCTAATGAAACATTTAAACGCTTTTCTATGTATTGATATAAAATTTCAACAATTTTCAAATAATTTGAAACGGTATTCTGTGAGAGACAATCAAACAGTTTGATATTAGTCGTCGACCCTTTATATTTTCATATCATGTGATAACGGTTCGACACTAAGTGCTTTGTACTTGGTGGTACAATAGTAAGTAACTAAAGGAAATGCATTTAATAGCGGGTGGTAATTTACAAACTCACTCACGAACTCGTAGGTAGGTATAGGTAGGTACGAGTTCGTACACAAACTCACGCCCCCGGCCACAACTTAATATGATAATAATCGTACTACCATTACTAAAGGTAAGGGGTTAGTCTTATTATTATTCTATAATTTCTATTGTGTCTTAGGGGTGTTTTTCAGATTTCTTTACAGTATGACCATAAAGAATATATTTAATTTATAATTAAAATAAAACAATATTAATGAAAAACAGTGATGTCTTTTTTAACTCCCCCACTTTTTAATAAATTATAAAAGTCTATTTATTCCTGAAGGGGTAGTTTATGGCAAAAATCACGATAATATTCGACAACTATGAAAATAAAAAAATCTAAGAATAGTTGACCAAAAAATGACACATCAAAATGTTATTTCTTTAATGCTGACTTTTTATAAAATCAGCAAATACATACAAAATGCATATTCTATCGTTCCATTTGCCGTAATGCGTTTTGATTAGAAGTAAATCGATTCATCTCCACCTTTGAAGACTAAATCTTAAGATTGAATGTATTTTTCTGTTAAAAATAAAATAATAATTTTGATAAAAAAATACTACAATAATGTTACTTTGACAATGGTCACACGATATGAATCAAAGCTTTAATGATGCACGTAAGTAAAAGCCTCTCTATAAAATAATTTCTTGATTAACAGCCGTCACGTGAGCTTTCCAACAATACTACCAAAAGCTTAGAGTATTGAAGGGTTTTACAAATATTATTGCATCAATGTTGCATTATTAACTAATTTCATATTCAAACTTAAGGAAGTTGAATATTATCTTGAGTTCGTCGATTTCTTACTCGATTCCACTATTGTTTATTCTGATTCAATCTTCAGAAAGAGCAACAATGATAAATAACAAAGAACTTTAGACCACTTAAGGAAAGTAATCTTTAGATAAGTTTCCAAAGATAACTTTCTGCTACTTATTCAAGGGCTTTGGTATGGAAATTTCATGAAAAGGTGCATCATGAATAATGTATATATTATGTTTATTTAACAATAAGATTCACTAACTAAATTTCCAATAATAAAACTGTGGAAAGAAAAATATTGATAGAAAGTTATAAATTAGATATCATCTCTCATAAAAGGTTATTAAAATACAAAATCTGATCATAATTATTTCCATTTATTTAATGAATAATGTCCATCTTCAGAAAGCTAAATATCTCCATGCGACTCTCAGCTTTTTACAGACAGCGTATTCTGTGATACTTTGGACACATTACTTGAAGGGAGACAGTCAATCTGGAATCATCGAGGTAATGAAAGGGATGCTAGGGCAGACAACCTGGACACTTCGGTACTTATGCAGACTAAGAATTCAGCACTTAGGAAAGAAACAAAAAGGAAAACATGCGACCAATGACTGTAGGTATGAGAAATTAGCAACCGGTTTGCATTATTTCTCTTATCTGATTAAAATAAAGTATATGGATTAATAAAAAAAAAACTCAAATACACCATAAGCACTCTCACAGTAATCGGTATCGTGTCGTGAAGGTAAAGTACACAGATTGACAGTAAGATAAATCGAAACCAGAATAATATTTCATTGATAGACCATAACTCTTATGTATCGTGAGGCTACTACCTTCGTTAGTGGTTTTGAAGTAAATACTAAAAAAAATATTCTCCACTGCTTTAATCAGGATAATTATATTTTTTTTTATTATTTTTTTAATTCCAAATAAGTTAATACAAATAAACAAAAGAACAACATTATGGAATATATTTCCCAACTAGACTAAGGTTAATACCAAAAAAAAATGTATCTCGGCAGATTAAATATTGGCATACTTCTAGGCATACTATCATACGTGTGTGTATGATAGTTGCAATTTGAATGGTTTGAAAATGAATGTTATGAAGACGAAACTTCTTGTTTTTGAAAGAGAGAATGAAAAAACGATTTGCGAGATTAAAGTTGGTGACGAATGTTTGGAGCAAGTAAGTGAGTATGTATATTTGGGAAGTATGTTTACGAGGGATGGAAGATGCGATAGGGACATTGAAAGAAGGAAAGTGGCCGGTGCTAGAGTGAACGGTGCACTTCGACCCATTGTCAGCAATGGCAATGTGTCGAACATGGCTAAAATGCTGGTGCACAATACCATTCTGGTACCGTCACTTACGTATGCAAGCGAGACATGGACGTGGCTGAAGAAGGACGAAAGTGGAATAAATGCAGTGGAGATGCGATCGTTAAGAAGAATGGTTTGGTAAAACGCTGCGTGATAGAGTGAAGAATGAGGATATTAGAAGAATGAGCGGATGCAAGAAGAGTGTTGTGGACAGAATGCGCGTGAATAAACTACGGTGGTTTGGACACGTTGAACGAATGAACGAAGTAAGAATGACAAAGAGGATATACTTGTCTGAAAGAAAAGGTGTGAGGAAGCGCGGACGTCCGAGAACCACGTGGCTTGATCACGTGGATCAAATTCTCAAGGACGGCCGCGTGTTGAGTAAGAGGAATCGACGTGCGTGTATGAGAAACTGTATGAATGTGGAGGAAGCGAAGGAAGTGTGTAAAGATAGATCTGTGTGGCGTTCCGTTCTCTCTGCCTACCCCACTTGGGATACGGCGTGAGGGTATAGTATAGTATAGTAGTATAGTACTTCTAGGTATACACAAATAGAAATAAAAATCCCATTTATAATATGGTCCAAGCGAAATTAATTCCACATGACTATATACATATACGAGTATGTAGGTAACAATAAAAAATCGTATCTAAAAGTAATAAAAACATTGTATAGCAATAAAATGTTGTCTTCATGTTTTACGACTGTTTTTACCTTTTTTTATATTTAAAAAAACTCGGTTTCATTATTGCAGAAACATCACAGAAAATAATAGTAGATATCCGTATGATGATAAATGAACTATTTAATAGATTTTGGAAAGCGATATTTCTTTGTTAATGTACCGAAACGAAACATAAAACGAACCATTATTTTGTTTGTACTGTACGATCAATTTTAAAATACATACACTTGTTAATATTTTATTTTTATTGAACAATTATTTTTATGTATGTACAGTACTCAAAATATTTCATATTTTAATGTAAGAGTTAATACAAGCTTTAAATATACAGAGTATAATATCCTGAGTATGAAAGATTCAGGAAAACCTATGTGTATTGAATGAAATAAAAAAACAACTTTGTTTTTTACTATATTGTTTTTTATTGAGAGATGTGTCTTTCATCTTACAAGGACAAACAAAAAAATAGAAATGTGTTTGTCATTTGACAAAAACATTCATTTTTTGATATCATTATGAAATTCTATTACACAAACATTAACACAGTGAATGCAATTTGTATTAAAATGAAAATGCAGTAAACTTACTCTTTTGCTAAATAAAATAAATTATAGCTACCTATTTAATACAAATTCCAATAAGTTGACTACTGGTTTTTAAATTCGCTTTGTAAGCAAGGGGTCGTGGATTCGATTCTCGGAGTGAATAGAATGTTCCTGCTCATTTCCGGAACTGAATTGATTGGACTAATTAGAACGTTAAATCTAGAGTAGTTTAAAAATCAAAAATTGATTAAAATAAATAATACTAAATCAGTTGAATAATACTTATTCCTAACACATTTTGGGTCTTCATTATTCCAGATGATATATTTTATGATAATATGAACGGGAAAACCTTGTCTTACGACATTATGTCTTACATCGATCATTGGAGCAACTCGCAGACCCCATACTTGCGAATAATTCTATGTTTAGTTTTGTTCATGCATAGAAAAGAATACTTCTTGACTGAATACCCTGTATAGAAGGTAGTTTTAATACTGAATAACAATGGTTGTTTACGCCAAATACAGGAGGATAAATTACACATTAAGAAAATATATGTTTCACCATTACTAAAATATATTTTCATTATGTTGCCTATTTTATCAAGAATATTGAATATTGTTTACTGAAATCAATACGCAATTTATTAATATCTATTCTTTACTGTTCGAATCTTTAAAAACAAAATACAAGAAAAAGGATGCTGATAAAGTGTCAACTTGTACTGTTTACCAAACAAATATATAAATTTTTGTTCTTCGCCAATAATTGTTATTCTCGTTTTGCTCTTACTGTGTTGTGAATGAGAATTATTTTTTGTTTTTATGTATAATGTAACATGTAAAAGGCTCAACGTGGATATATGTATAAATAAATAAATAAAATTCATAAAATAAAAATAACTTCATCGTGTGGACACTTGGATAATACTTATATGATATTCAAAATGGAAGGGGTACCTTATTGCTGAATTTGAGATGCTCGATTTCGAATTAAAAAAGATTTAAAATAAAACACTGTATTACTTTCACACAGAAGCATTTCGTGTAGACATCCATAATCAATCATTATGCTAGATAGGTATGTTATAAGAATACCTGCCCCATACAGAACACTTGAAAACTTACAGGAAAAAGTGGGATACTTATTCATTCTTCTCATTTTTTTTCATAATATAACGTCTCAAGAAGAAGTGTGACTTATACACTAGAGTAAACAAATGAATATCTATAGGTAAATTCAGATATTTTCATAAATTTTATATGAAATGTAAATTTGTTACATCCCACGTAAGCTCCACGATAATGGAGAAAATTCTAGATAATAATATAATTCTAGATAATAATAATATATGTTTTTTATTTTACTAAGTAATACGAAAAAAATATAGGAGAGAATGCGGAAAAAAGTAGGTACGTGGAAGGGTCCTAGAAAACTTAATAGAAAAAATGAAAATCTCTTTTAGCTTCAGAAATCTCCTCCGCTCTGATGAACTTCAATGTGTATTATATTAAATAAGTGGAAATAGAAAAAACAAACAAAAAAATCTTTTATGCTCACTCGAACGTAGTGAGTATGTGCAGTCATTATAAAATGCCTGTACATATTAATTTTACGAGTGTGATGCGTGGAACAATTGAAAATAGTAGCATTACGAAATGATGCGAAAGCTTCAATGATTTATCACCAGTTCTTTTTTTTAAATAGACGTTATTCAAATGATAAATAGAATAAAAATCATTTTTGCTTGATGTTGAATGCAAAGCGTTAACGGAATCGGTATTGCGTGAAACGAAAATCAATTACTAAAGCTTCACCGTAATGCGGTCATGAAAATTAAGTTAGTTTACAAGAACTTTCAATATTTATCTTCTATTGGAGTTTTTTACAAAATATAATATGTTATAAGGTGTTTGACACAAAAAAAAAATGTGATGTTTCTGTTAGTGTAAAAATGTAAAAGAAAAAAGTTTCTGATAACTACTTAGTTTATTTTGGAGCTGTTGCGTCATACCGAAAATATTGTGGAAAGTAAATTAATTATCTATCTATTTATCTATCTAAACCAGTGATTCCCAAAGTGGTCCATATGGACCCCCAGGGGTCCACGGGAGACTCGACGGGGGTCCACAATGGCTTGACTAAAAAATGGGGGTGCACGAGTCGTAAGTGGGGGTCCATAAATCCATAGTTAAAGTATCGGATATTCGGTAAAAGCACTAGATATTGACATAAACAATAGTCGGTACAAACACCCGGTACATTGTAGAAAAAGGTACTGTGAGAAAATATTCTTTAAGAAAACTGAAGTTTTTGAAATGTTTCACATTCCTATACCATTTTGAAAATTCGGTGACGGGGGGTAGAAATTTAAATGCGGGGGAGGGGGGGTAGTAACACAGGGGGTCCACCGGAACTAGCAAATTTTGGAAAGTGGTCCATGAGAAAAAAAGTTTGGGAACCTCTGATCTAAACCCTCCCGCCGTGATCCAGGTGGGTTAGACAGTGAGAAAGGAATGCCATGTTTATCTATCCTTACGTACTTCCTTCATTTCCTACACATTCATCCAGTTTCTCATACACGCACACTATTTCTCTTACTCAACATGCAACCGTCTTTGAGAATTTGATGAACGTGGTCAAACCATGTACCTACTTCTCTAGGGTGCCTGCGCCTTCTCAAATATCATCTTTCAGATAAATACACTTTCTTCGTACGTACATAAATAAATTTACCGCAAAGTATTGACATGATTATTTCAGTTCACTCTTCTATGAACGCACCACATACGGAGTATACGTACATCATTAGTAAATTGAGTTAATATTACCTTCTGGCTTGCTATTAGTGAAAATGGAGTCCCTTAAAAAAATATCAAATTAACCGGATTTCGTACAGATATACATTATATGTTACTATATACATTATGTAGGTTGTTAGTGCTTTTATCTCAAAACAAAGTTAGAAGGTAAACATTGTTATTACGAGTGCCTAATCAAATATCACGAAAGAAAATAAAATAACAGAACCCTGGAATAGAATTTAACTCACATTCTTAGAAATGCTTTTGGGTGTCATGTAAAAGCAATTTTATATTGTTAAATTCGATCAATATAAAGTCTGGTGGGCCACGAAGATAATGTTTTTGCCTCAAATTCACCAAGCCTTATATTCGATTTTCAGGTAGAGTCAATTGAAGAAATAACCATCTCTTAATATGCAGTGTTAAAATTTACGTATTTAACTTGATATTGTTGGTTTTCAGACGAATTTGTTGGATGAAGAAAAATCAAAACCTCTTAATATTTTCAAAACATAAAAATGCGAGCAACTTGAAAAATATACTAGTTTGATGATAGAATTCAGACCATGAGTCTTTCGATTGATAGTTCACGATTTTGCAACCAGTCTCCTAGTAACACTGAAATTAAAAACTAAATGTTTTATCTGCTTCATCGTTTTTAATGGAGAGAGACTATTTTGTCTTATTTTTTTCAGTGCATGGAACTTGGTACGAAAATGATTTAATTCATCCTATTATTAATTTATAACTAACCAAATTATTCCATTAATTGATTAATTAGATATAAAAAATGTCCAATTAACAAGACAAATCAAAGACATTGGTCTCAGATTTTCTTTTATCGCACTTGAATAATTATTTACATTACACCAAACTTAAGTTGATTGAGAAAAAAAGAAAATTCTTCATCTCGTAAGCAAATTATTAACAACGGTGGAGTCTTAATTATAATCTTAATTTTTCTTTGTCACGTAATTCAGCCTAGTGGGGTAGCCAGTGAACTAAGACACTGCATATATAATACGAACCGTCTTTTCCATGCCAATTCAATAATAATACTTACATTCAGAATAAGTAGGTTGCATATTATGTCATCGTTGAATGAAAGATATTACATGTCTTATTTAAGAACATATGTCTTTTGTTCTTTGCAAGAGACTTCAAGAATTAAGTTTGATAATAATATATTATACAATTTTTTTTTTTTTTTTAAAAAGATATAACTGGGTTTTGTTTGTTATAAACCCAAATAAAACCTTATACACCTTTCACAGTAAGCTACTAAAAGCTTGTGTCGTGAAAGGGGAGTTTGCCGGCACCTGGTATCGAACCACGGACCCCTTGTTCACGAGGCCGAGACTCTACCTCCAGGCTACCGTTGTGAAAATAATAAATTGAAAAATATACCTTTTTTATTTAAATACACGTAATATTATAAATTCCGTTAGAAGATTCGACTTTGATGTTCTGCACGTACCTAGATATAAATTATTATTTGAGTATATATTTATTCAAAGAAAAAGCACATAAATTATTCAATGTTTTGCATAAAGTAATACACTTTTTCAGTGTCTTGGGACAGAGACGTGTAAACTGTATTTCTGTTTCAAAATTGAATGTAACGACGGTTCAGTTCCACAACTCAACAAGTAGAAATGTCTCACATCCGAGAAATCGCCATTTTTGTTATTTTGGTATTTTGCTTTAAAAACACAACAAAAAGTGAAATGTGCTATATAATAATCGCACTGTTAAAGACATACGTTGTCATTATTAACAAAAGCGAGTTTTCTTACTATGTTTTTGAATTAGCACAATTAATTTTAATTTTGCGACCGGTTTTGACACGCTAGTGTAGACGACCACATAGAAACTTTGAGCAAATATCTTCATTGCCTTAAATAAAAAAAATATATAAAAAAAATTAATAGTCAAAATTATAATAAATAGTGATAATTAATAGTGATAAATAGTAACAATCTGCATATTCTCTGCCTGCTCTTTAATGTTCTCCGCAACCCCTATACTCCGAGCTACCTAAAATCTTGTTTCACGCCTCTGGCATCTCATGGTTTGCCTCTTCGTTCTGGTGCACTTGGTACGTTAACTATTCCCACTCATCGAACATCTTTTGTCACATCTTCCTTCACTATACATGCAGCTCGGTTATGGAATGATTTGCCTTTACTGATCAGACTTGCTCCTTCAATTTCCATTTTCAAAAGTAGACTGAAACATCACTATCTTGCCCTCAATAACCCATCATAATTCCATCCCCTTCCTTGTCCCCCTTTCCCCATTCCACTTTATGCATGTTCAATATTTATTTATTTATGTATTTCTTGAATATGGTATATTTTGTATGGGTATATTTATTATTATTATTATATTTATTTATTATTTTGTATTCTTCTATGGTTCTGGCATGTACTTTATAATTTTTCTTATTTCTTTTCAACATCAGATTGGTTGGCAGAAATTGCCATTTGGCAATAAACCCGCCTTTTGTACAATGTAATTATTACTGTCACAATAAAGTTTATTTTATTTTTATTTTTATTTTTTTTATAATTTTAAGACATAGTAAGAAAACTCGCTTCTGTTAATCATGTCGCGAAATTATCACATTAATAATAATTATTAATAACTAATATATAAAATTATTACTAATATATATAATTATAATTTATGCTAGCAATTCAAGATCAGCTAATAAATACAAAAATTATCAAAAATATATCATAAAAAATCAAAATATAATTGATGATTCGTGTAGGAAATGTCTGGCCAAATAATAATTATTAATAATTATTAACATTAATAATAATTATTAATTACTAATATATAAAATTATTACTAATATATATAATTATAATTTATGCTAGCAATTCAAGATCAGCTAATAAATACAAAAATTATCAAAAATATATCATAAAAAATCAAAATATAATTGATGATTCGTGTAGGAAATGTCTGGCCAAACCGGAAACAATTCAACACATAGTTTCGGGTTGTTCCACTCTCGCTCAAACTGAGTATATCAATAGACATAATCATGTCGCAAAAATAATACATCAAAATTTAGGAATTAAACATAATTTATTAAACTCACAAATAGTAATTCCTTATTATAAAACTGCAATTGACTGTAAATCACATTGCCTTAAACAAATAGCCGCTTGGGCTTTCAGCAATGGACTTATTCTTAACCCATCCAAATCACAGTCAATATTTATAGGTAGCCACCATTTAATTGGTAAACTCAACAATTTGAAGCTGCCTCCCACCCAAATGAATCAAGATACAGTTCCATATTCAAAAACGGTTAGGAATCTTGGTCTGATTATAGATCAAAGACTCTCTTGGTAACAACATATAAATTCCATTCGCAAAAAAATCTTTTATTCGTTGCATAATCTCAAAAGACTCCAAAGATTCTTGCCAATTAAGACCAAAATCCTACTCGTTCAATCCTTATTAATACCGATCCTTGACTATGCAGACATTGCTTTTATTGATCTAAATGAAAATCTTTTAACTAAAGTTGAGAGACTACAAAATGAAGGCATCCGATATATTTTTAACCTCAAAAAAACTGATCACATAACCTCTTACAGAAATCAGCTGAAGTGGACCACCATACGTCAAAGACGTGATCTTCACATTTTGTGTCTAGTTTTTAAAACATTATTTTTAACGTCCTCCCCATACTATCTTAAAGAAAAATTCGAGTATCTGGCGAGTCATGGTTTACCCTTGCGATCCAACAGAGAACGTCTTCTAGCAGTACCAGCACACAGTACGAATTTTCTGCCAACTCATTTCTTGTTCATGGTGCTCGCTGTTGGAACAATCTTCCTTCAAAAATCAGAATGATAACAACTTTTACTTCTTTCAGACAAGCTGTCAAAAATCACTTCCTTTCACTGAATTTAGCATCTGACTCCTAAAACCCTTTCCCCTATGCATGTGCATGCAGCAGTGTGTGTGTGTTCTACTTTTTTTATTATGTGTCCATTAGAACATTGTTGCCTGCATGTGCCTTTTTCATCTGTTTGCTATATATTGTATTTTTGTTTTTTTTTTTTAATATTTATTATATTACCTACTGTAGATAATATGTATATTTATGTCTGTTTTTTTTTGTTTTGTTTTAATAACCGGGTTAGTTGGAAGACATCGCATTTTAGCGATAAACTCGCCCTCTGTACATTGAATTGTATAAATGATATTTTATATGTTAATTTGTATTATTGTTAACAATGTGCAGTGAAGAATAAAATAAATAAATAAATAAAAATAAATACAACCCGGAACCGGTTTTTGGAAAATCAAAATTACAGGCTCTATTATGATAAAACCATAATAACAGAAAGACAAATACATCATAATAGACCCGATTTAGTATTACAACATGATAAACGTAATAAAATAACGTACCTAATAGACATCGCTGTTCCAAATACACATAATATACAAACAACCGTCGCAGAAAAAATACGTAAATATACAGAACTAGCAGGAGAAATAAAAAATATTTGGCATTCTAGATCCGTTTATATAATACCTTTAGTCATGTCAGCTACAGGGGTAACTCCGAAATCTTTAATAAATAATTTACAAAAATTAGATTTACCGGTTAATTTGTATATTAAAATTCAAAAATCTATTATAATAAACACTTGTAATATTGTAAAAAAGTTTTTGAACACAGATATTTCAGGCACAATGCTGGTATTTTGATCCCGCGTTTTGAGCCTAATCCTTTGATATCCTGTATATCTGGATAGGTGATTTTTTCCCGGCATTAGACTGTTAAGTTTTTGTGTGACCATGACTGATCATATGGAGACTTATCTGGTTGTATAATGCTGAGAAGTGTGGATGGCAATTCTGCCGCCGCGTAAAAAAAAAAAAACATAGGTACGCTGTGTTTGTTCCATTCAATGGTTAAGCAATTCGAAATATTCATTTGGTGAATTTAAAATAGGTATCTAAGTACATGCTATTTTTTCCATAAATTAATTTTTAATATACAAAGGGAACCGTTATTTTACAGTTGTTTGTTTGTGGAATTGAAAGAGTGGTGTTGATTTTGTATATTACCGATTGAATCAAAATTTCGAAATCTCGACTTGTTTAGTTATGGAATTGAACAATCGAATTAATTCTTACATACGTGTATAATTTAAACGAGTATATTGATATCGTGATATAAATAAATCACATAGGTATCAATATCAAAATAAACAACGAGAAATCGTGAATAAAAGAGAGTACAAAGAAAAAATGACATTGATTCATTCATACCACATCAAATATTCCCACAAATGGGGTAACCAGCGAATCAACTATAATTATGTAATAATCGAGTAAGCCATTCTCTCCGCATGAACAAAGGTTACGTAAAGTAATTGTAAATAATTATAATTTTTTGACTTGTTTTTTTTATTCGTTGATTCAAAATTTTATGTTTGGTAATTTCAATAATTTTATTGTTAGATATTGCACCGGTATTTGTACTACTACACAGCTCTATAGCTAGTGGGGTAGATAATTTTTGTAATTATGTTAAGTTCGACTATGTTTTTATGCAAGTGCAAAAAAGATTTTATGTCATAACAATTATTATTATTACATTATAAACGAGAGGCATACCTCCTATACGTGATACTTTGCGAATATATGTCTTTTAAGGGACACTCGAAAACCTACTAAAAGTAGTGGGAGACCTGTTATTCCTCAAAAATTTTGCGAAAAAATGTGTATCGACTAAAAGCTGTGATGATTCCAACAAAAGTATGATTGTTTAATAACAATTTAAGTTCTTACTAATAGAGTATTAAATCATTCTATTTCTACGTCTGTTATCATTGGGTTAGTTGGAAGAGATTGCGTTTCTGTGATTTATTTATATTTTTCAATAGTAATTCTTTAATAACTCGCCCTGTGTAGGAACATTGATAATATTTTATTTAAATGCATTTTTCTATGAAATCGTATGGATTGTGATCTACGTACAGTAAAAAATGGATAAATAAATAAACATTCCTCTCAAAAACGAGGAAAAAAACTTCTTCAATTCAAAGCACTTATTTGGAAATGAAATTGCTTCCAAATATTATATGATCTAGAGTTTGTGTGCTCACATTGTGAAAAGACATTTTAAACATATTTAATATCAATGAAACACTGTTTTACTTTTCACTATTAATTTATTATTACTCAAGCGCTTTCGTCAAGCTAGCTTGACATTTTCAAGAGAACTAATTACAAGAATTTTTTTTCTCAAAGTCACATGCAACAACAATATTTCTTATATGTAGGTACCTAAAAACAGAAATAAAGGGGTAAGGAGTAGGAGTAGTTAAGACAATGGTAGATGAACAATTGGTTTCAACAATGGTGATGAATGGGGTATTTGAATATTTACTATATTTTTAATATTTCTATGTATTTCCAATGTTTCCAAAGCAATTAATTTTCTATACCGGTTTTCTGAATGTAGGACCCTTACACTATTCACATCAAAATTGTGATTATGACTAATGCAATGATCCGCCATCTCCGAACAATTAGATAAACCCCTAAGTGCTCTGGAATGTTCTTTGATACGAGTGTCTATCGATCGACTGGTCTGTCCAACATATTTGGCATCACAATCATTGCAATCAATACAATAGACACCGCTGCTATTAATTATATTGTTACGGTCGGTTTGCTTAAATTGTTGTTGGTGTAAAATGCTGGATTAAAATATGGTTTTGTAATATTATTTACTTTTTCAGTCAAACTATTGACGTACAAAATCTTTCTCCAATTCTTATCACTATCTTTTACAATGGGTGCATATAAATATCTATGAATCATTATTTTATTCTGTTTCTTTAATAACATCGTCTCTATCATTTCCATATATCCGTATCCGTTATTTTTGGCTATAAATTTGATTATATTTAGTTCTGAAGAAAATTCATCTTGTTCTAAAGGGATACTTAAGAGTCTATGTAACATTGAGTGAAAAGCAGACATCTTATGACTAATATGGTGATTTGAAGATGCGTGAATGATATTATCCGTATAAATGGGTTTTCTATATATGCCAAACTTAAATTTATTATCACATATCATTATCTTTAAGTCTAAAGCGCTTGAGTAATAATAAATTAATAGTGAAAAGTAAAACAGTGTTTTATTGATATTAAATATGTTCCAAATATTATGTTTGAATATTTTGAAAAGAGAGAACAAATAAAAACAGAATTATTTTGAAAGATAGGAGTTGGTTTCACCTTGTGCTCACGTGCGAAAAATTTGAAGACAAAAAAAAGAAACTAAAAATGTTGACCAATTCCAGGTATTTCCAACTATGTT
The DNA here is from genome assembly GCA_947579605.1 of Athripsodes cinereus. Lineage (NCBI taxonomy): Eukaryota > Metazoa > Arthropoda > Insecta > Trichoptera > Leptoceridae > Athripsodes > Athripsodes cinereus. Next base: position 20,064,373 of record OX388317.1, on the reverse strand, counting down.
TTGTTTCAAACAACAAAATACGTAAATCAAAATTTTTATAGGAATTATTATTGTAAATTAGCTGACGTTTTACAAAAAATGAAATTTAAACATATTTTGATAAAGATAAACAACAGTTTTATTTTTCTAAAAGATAAAAAAATCCAAACTTGATTCAAAGATGTAAGTAGCTGATTCTTACCACGTATCTCGAAACTTTTATCTTGAAGTTTTAGTATTGAGTTAAAACTTAGTTGTTTCGAAACTCAAATATAGATCTTTTTCACATAAAGATATTTATACCGGTAATCAATTAGTCTCCCTGTGACAAAGCTAATACATCATAATATATGAATACTCTTTTTGTTTGACTTGTTGTTTACTCAATGATGGTTGACCAATAAGAGCGCTGTTCTTTCGTCCACGAAGGATATGACGATTAGACGTCCATATTTTACAATACATTGTGTGAAAAAGTGACTCAGTTGGTACAGAGATGAATGAATTCGAATGGAGGAACGTTAAAGGAAGCACGAGCAGTGTATTTGTTGAAATATTTTCATTTAAGATTTCACTTTTGTATATGTCATAAAACCAGGCAAGAACTGCTATTAGTAAAAAAACTTTTTTTTTTTAAATCTCCAAGTATTATAATTTCTTTATTTGTAAACTTATAAAATATCTGTACATTTTTCTAATTTAAAAATGATGTAAGGGTGATTTCAAAGAAAATACTTGCTAATAAGTAAACTTGTAGGGCTGATGTGTCTTAGGTACATACATCGACAATACAGACAAATTTACTTGTGTTACACATCATGATAGTCAGGGTGTATTGAATTTTGACCATTTACATACATATATCATGGCAATAAAATATCGTTCTTCGAGCAATCACAATTCAACCACAAAATAATTTATGGAGAAAAAAGTTTATTTTTCCCATTGTATAAGTGAAGGGTAAAACGAAAATTTAGTCATTCCAATATTATTGACCCATCGCATATTGGTTGGTCACAAAAAAATCATAAATGTGAATAGGACCTTAAACACATTTTGTACCGTATACCAAAATACCAAACATACAAACTAACGTAAACATGTACCTATGTATTTAAAATACCGAAATAAAAAACTCAGCCAACTTTGAAACTTATAACTTAGTTTACAGCTTTCTACGATTACGGAATATGTTATTTTTTACGGTGTAGTTTTTGTCAGTAACAATATTTATTCCGTCTCAAACTCGGCGCTCACCTACTTACGTTATGTACAACTTTGACGTTTTAGGCTGATCAATAAATATGGAAATTTCTCTAAATATCCTTGATTTAAAACACGATAGACAGTAAGAGAAATATATTTGATATGAAAATAGCAAGTCTTCATTTTTCAAAGAGAATGACCTCTAGTTATGTTTTTTGTGTTTTGGGATGCTTTTCTCTTGGTGTTATAATTTGTTTTGTTTTTTTCACCAACTGTTGTTTTTCGCAGACTGTTTTTGTTTCAAATGTTGCAATTGTACAGAAAATACTATATTGGCCGTATACATTTTCAACTAATTAATAAACGAATGTTCCTATTTCTAAGCTTTTTGTGAAAAGACTGGTTGCCTCGATGTTCTCATAACACTTACTATAGATACATAATATATACATCCCTTAAGAAAACTGACCATGGAAAGTTTGCACGTTGAGATGAAAGGTGTTTGAGAGCTTAATCCCAATAGACACACACAAAAAAATAAAGACAACACTTATAACTTTTTACGTAAAGATGTTGAAAACTACAAACTAAATCGACAAAAAAGTATAATTGAGCTTATGCTATAAAACCACTTTTTATTTAGCTAGGCTCCAGACCTCGAAATAATAAAAAACCAGTTTTAAACGCTTATGGACTGCTTTTAAAGAACAGAAATGTTATTTAATGATAGTTAAATAAAAAAAATGGATTTCCACAATATTAATAATTTCAAAATGAAACATGATATCTAGTTATTCCACTATTGACTTAATTAATTTTTGCGAGCTGGCTTTCAAGAGCTTCCGCTCTCATCGTCTGGAAAAACAATCACAAAAACAGTATGGAAGCTCTTAAAAGCCGGCTCGCAAAAATTAATAAAGTCAATAGTGGAATAACTTGATATCGTGTTTCATTTCAAAAATATTAATATGAACTTCCACCAAGAACCGTTGGTCGATAAATTAAGCTTTTTCTACAGCATTATCAAAAAACTCTTGAAATATTTTATATTAATGAACAGATTACTTTGATGAGGTATTCGTATTAGATACATCTCGTATAAAATATTTAACATATATTCAATTCAACGATAATGTATGCCACCCATTTTGAATGTCTTTACTTTTATTGGCTCGGAGAGGACAATTTGCGTGTGTTTAACATGCAATTAGTCAACTAATTACCGCACTTGTTGAAAATTCTGTGACAGTATGAATGAATTAATAAATAACAAAAGAGAAATTCTTCACTTTTACAGTCAGACCAATTTAACGTCGACTTTCACTTGCCAACTTCGTACAACTAGTATAACAACTTATATATTTCATTACCATCATAATACAAGATAGCTGATAACATACGTAACTACAAAGTGTACTGAATATAATATAACTGAGTAGTTTAGAAGGGTAGGTACTTACTCAGGTTTCAACACAAAAGTTGATGCAATGCGGTGCTTTCCATACAAATTAAAAGTTTGTCGTCGTTTGTTTCTTTATGTTGTATTTTATTTTAAAATTTGTGTTCACTGAAACCAACTTGCATGTGATGTACTGTAATGTCATAGAAATGAAACTTTTTACAGTTTTTTTTTAAATAAATTGTTTCTATTACTCCTTTACCATTATGGCATATATCAGTAATAAAGCCAGTGGACTAACTACATCCATTAAACATGCAGATTGCCCTCTTCGTGGTAAAATAAAGATCAGCATTGAGATAGAAGAATATACGTGTGCCACTGTAAACTGTATGCAAGTGGCTTAGGGTACCTAAGACTATATTGAAAGACATGGAAGAACTCTTCATACAGGAGTTAACAAGTCTGGCTGAGAATACATTAAGGGTTACACCTTCCCTAACCCATGAATGTTACAGGAATGCCAGTTCCTATTTCATCCAAATTCTTTCTAAGGAAGGGCTCAAGGCTTGCCTGAAGAGCTCCCCTTGACAAAATCCTTCCTGAAATTAAATACAACTGTTAATGTCCACTAACTCTGGCTGAGAATAAGTATAAGGCATTTTTAGTGTGATATATATTGGTGTGAAAAATCGCGAAAAGGATGTGAAGAAAAGGTGTGAGGAAGTGCGGGCGTCCGAGAACTACGTGGCTTGATCACGTGGATCAAATTCTCAAGGATAGCCGGGTGTTGAGTAAGAAAAACCGACGTGCGTATATGAGAAACTGTATGAGTGTGGAGGAAGCGAAGGAAGTGTGTAAAGATAGATCTGTTTTGCGTTACGTTCTCTCTGCCTACCCCACTTGGGACACGGCGTGAGGATATAGTAGTATATATATATATATATTGATGTTAAGATGTGGAAGAGGCAGTTGTACAGATGCTGATGGAGTAAACTGAGAAGAAACAGAAACAATATAATTATATTATTTCCATAAATTCGTGTAGTGGTTGGCAATGAATAGGTCTCCCACTCTTTTCTGTAATATTTCGAGTGTTCTGTAAAAGGAAGGTATACGTAAAACACAACTTTTATAATATTTAACATTTTCAGATAGGCGATGAGATAAGCCACATCGTACCACAGAAAGAACGACTAACATAATTGATTACATGGAATAAGTCTTCTAGCTACCCCACTTGTCGTAAATATTGTGACGATATTGATACATAGAATTTTTGAAAATGTAACGTATTAGGTATTTTCCGACTTAGCCGACTTCAATCATAACCTCGTTCGTTGAAATTGTATTTGACATTTTAGATAGGTGGCTGTGTAGAATTGAAGCTTTGGAAGTGAAGAAGGGGTGATGTTATATGGTGTATGGTGGTGTATTGATATGATGTGACAAGAATAATTTCGAGTTTGACTGACGTTATTGACAAACAAATTATTGAAAGAAGGCTGGCGGCGATACAGAAGATTGTAAAAAGTTTCGAGTCATATAAATATGTAATACGTTTCATCCGTAACGTTTTCCTTGGAATGAGTTTACCATTGACATATCTCCAAGTTTGTAGATAATTTGAAAGAGAAGTGAAATTTAATCTCTTATTTTTTTTTGTTATAAACTCAAATACAATTTTATACATCTTTCACAGTAAGCTAAAAGCTTTTGTCGTGAAAGGGGTTTTTCTCGTAATGATGAATTATTTATGTTATTGGTCACCGAGGTACATACTTTTTTGTATGTCACTTTCTATTGGCTATCATTTAAACGAACAGCATAATATTGATGTTATGTTCAGCAGAAAATTGTATTCTGCCGACAAATATATCATGTTGATATTATGCTACTTATGCCCAGCGAGAATATTATATTTCTATTGCAAAAAATATGATATCGTAAAACTCTAAATTTAATCAACCAGCATAATTATTATTTGACCGGCATAATGATTATTTGTCCATCAAAATAAATAAATGAGCAGCAAACCGTGAGCTGATCTTAATTAAACTTGTGAAAGCTAAATTTTTAATCTTGTTCAAATAATAAATCTTTGTATGTAGCATCTTTTTATGTGATTTTATATGTAGCATCTGAATGAACGACACTAGCGTTTTTCGACATTTTAGTTAGATATTTCGATAATATAGCAAAGCGGAAACTGGCATTATTTTCGTAGTCATCATAAATTTGGTACAAAATCACAAAAACTTCATGTGGATCCGAATGTAAATCGGTGTGTGAAAAATATTGTTTATCTAATATTTTCTGCCGGTCAAATAATAATTCTGCTGCTCAAATAACAATTCTGCTGGTCAATTAATTATTTTGTTGTGCGAGTATTTATTAAGCTGTTATTTTTTTTTAATTTGCCGATACAACCAAGTTTGTTTGTAAAACAAGTGTTGCGCTTATTTTTTATTTATTGCTGATGAAAACATTGTTTGTTGTGCAAATGACTTAAATGCTGATTTTTTCTTGCCGAACGAATGGATTAATAGCCGTACAAATAATTAGTTCCCCTTTCTATTTAATCTATCATAATTACTATCACAGCATGTAAACATACAGTTCTTCTCTTGTCAGATATTCAGGGTAGGTAGCATATATCATCGCATATCTGAAAATATTAATTATCCTAAATGTGATGTTTTACCTTTCCCTTTCACCGAACTTACAGAAAGAATATCATCTATTTTTGAGGGATTAACTATGTAACAGTTTTAAGACATTTTGAATGTTTTTAAACCAGTATTCTGCAATGCACTTTTCGCGATCACGATCGATTTCAGCAAACCGTTGCCAAGTATTATTTCGCTATGCAACGGTTTGATGAAATCGATCGTGATTTTATTATAATCAAGTAACAAAAGTGCATTTTAGAAAACTCGTTTAAAAACATTCAAAATTACAGAAAGACTTTAGAATTATTTTTTGCTCGCGGTTCCATGGAACAATTTATACGTATTTTTCAATATTTTCAGTTTATGACTTAGTTTTTCTATACCTCACACCTTACTTAATAATTATATAAAAATATGTATTTTTGACTGAAATTCCTAAAAAATAAGAGACTGACAATTATAAGGGTGTTCAAAAAGGTCTGTCATTAACTTATTTACTTAGCAACAAAGAGACCCGATATCATTATTATTTTTTTGGCTCAAAGTGGACGACTAGCATGTTTATAACATACATTAAGTTTATAAGCTACACCACTTGTAAGATATGCTGCAATGATATAGGTAGGCAGTAGACATTCTTTTCAGTAAATGTCTACAAATATCAGTGCCCATATTTTTATTATAATATCCTCACTGAAAGCCACTGATGTTTAAAAAGATTCTATGAATTTTTACAATTTTTTATATAACAACAAGAATAAAGATTTTCTCGAGAGGAAGAAATCTTGTTGAATTATACTGTGTATCTAAGATGTCAGAATACGAAGGAAATTGACAGCTGTCATTTCGGCGTAACTTTATGCTTGTACCTCGCATATTATATATAATATGTTATCATCAACATGATGGATAAAAATGTAAGAATTTTATACTAATAAAATAGGTATTATACAAGTTAATCTCGTATATATTTGAAACCGCACGCAAGTATGTTTGTTTACAATATCATGTACAGCGTCCTCGAAGTACTATGGCACAAAAATGGCGCTCTTAATACTCTCCATTATTTTTATTATTATTCAGTAAGGCATCTTCCACGAGTGGGGTTGACAGTTGACTACTACACCATCACGGCATATCCCACAAGTGGGGTAGCCAGCAGGTCAAATGCATGTAATAAACATGCAAGCTGTCCTCTCCGTGTCATACATAAAATAAAGACATTCAAGATGGGTGGCAAACCTCATCGCAGAATTTAAGATGTAAAATGTCTTAATTTTTTCGAACACCTGCCTTTTACAGGACACTCGATGACTTACAGATAAGAGTGGGAGACCAATTCTTTACCGGGTGTTACACAGCCTACAGTTGACTAATCGTATTTAATGAACATACGTGCTGTTCTAATATTTACACTTCGACGCTAAATTATAGTTTTGAAATATCTTATACGTGACAGGAAAATTGAAGACTTATAGATAGGATCAAAATATATACTATATTCCGGGTAGGTACCTAATTCACAAATAAGAGACATTTCGAAATTAAAAACAAATGTTTTTTTCCTACTTTATTGATGTTTATTGAGGGAGACGTCTTTCGTCTACTAAAGAGATTGTCAATCTATGTTAATTAGATTGACATGTTAATAGATTGACAATATCTTTGATAGACGGAAAACGTGTCAATAAAAATAAAGGTAATAGGAAAAAACGTTGGTTTTTAATTTTATTAGGAAATTCTACTACCCAAACATTGACACAGTGAAAAGAAACGTTTAGTTTAATAAGTGGTAGGTAGGTAATTGATACTTTTCAAAGTAATCAAAACATTTGAATTTCGTTTTTGAATTATAAAAGATACTTATGAAATTTTCCTTTAACTTTGTCTCTTACAACCTCAAACCGTTTAACTCTTCCAGACATTTTGAACTGTAAAACCTATTTAAATGTTCCAACCTAATGTTTATTCGTGAAAATAAGGATCTTCTGAAACTCGTTCCAAGTTGTTTCAAAAGACTCTATTGTATTTCTTTACAAGTATAACCTTAAATTTGATACTGCAAACCTTTAGGTATATAACTCTGTGCAAAGCTTCAGACAGCAACGGTAAACGGCAGACGGCATTCATTGTAATGCTCAGATGGAGCGGTGGTGAGGGAAAAAGCGAGACCCAGATGGAAGGTGATTGCAGTGGATATATAGTATTTTATTTTTATAATACTTACAGGATCAAACATTCAATTACATAATATGTCAACAAAATACATGTAACCCAATCAATATGTGGAGCAACAATGATCCTAAATTAGTCTTAAAAAATATCAAAATTAATGGAATAATTATCAAAATATACATGTAAATTTATACTAAGGTGAATTAGAATTATTTTTTATCACTGACATATTATTAACATAGACAAGAAACGTATTTTTTTTTCAGAAATCAGGTTCCGAAATCAAAATCACCACAATAGATATTTCCTGTTTCACTCCAATGCATTAATATACCATTGCTATTTTATCTCCATTAATCGTTAAGTATTTTAAATCATACCGTACATACATTCAAACATTTTAATTCTATGTCAGTACTAGATTTTGAACTAAGATGTTGTCTACAATTATCAATAATACACCCTGTAGTAGTTGCACATTACATACACGTTAAACTGTGTACACGAATGATATTTTAATATATGATGAAGTATGCCACCAATCCTGGTTGTCTTATTTTTTGTTGACAATTCACGCGTCAATTACATTCATTAAGTCTGGTGGCTACTGCGATTATGGGATGATAGATAAATAGAATCTGTATAAATATTGCCGTCTGCTGTTTCCGTCTATCTTTGCCGAATGCCGTTTACAGTGTTTGTCTAAATTGTTTCTATAGGTACAAAATAATCGCCGTCCACATAAATATAGCACTTTGCCGTAGTCGCACATTGTTGTGGAAATTAGAAACTACTGGGAACTACTGAAAATGTGAAAACGAGAAGATGGTTATTTTCCCGGAACGACTGACTTTGGTATAATTTTAAATCTATCTATTTATACATAGGTACTATAAACGTCGCGAAATTTTCCAAAATGGAATAGCCGGTGGATTGACTGTTTTATATAGTCACTATAAGAATAATATGTTTCAAAAATAGTTTTAATTTAATCAGCTCTTCAGGCCTGCCCAATGACCCGCGCGTGAGGACAAATTTAGTTTAATTATGCGGATAAATAGCAGTTCACAACTCCTGAGATATCCGGGTGGAGGTGGGTCTCTATTCAATGTATTGATTGTTATCTGTTCAAAAAAATATTGTTATATCTACAATACAAGTTTTATTTCCCATGACTTTTATAATATGGCATTCAGCATGATTGGCATAGAACTTCATCGCTGAGTCGAAGGTGTTAAAAACATGTTATACATGTACGGTTTGACTTAATGCCAGCGCTCATTTCTTTATTATTAAACTAGCTTTTATAACCCGGCATCGCTCGGGTTTAAAAACAGATAATCATCCAAATAAATGTGTTAAAACTACACAATGAAAAAAGTGAAGTAAGCACTAACTACGTAAAACTGATTAAGTAAATAAAAAGTGCAAAACCTACATAAAAAAATTTCTTCCCAATTTCAAATCATGAAGTTTGTAATCACACACGTCAATATTAGTAGGTGCCTACGTGAAAAAAAGTAGGTACTTTAACCTCTTCCCAATTTAAAAACTCAGTGTTTAAAACCCACATCCCCTTATTTAAGTAAAAAATTTGGAAATGCCTATAACAGAAAAAAAACGGGTAAATGCTCTATTTTGAGAAAAAATAATAATAATTGGTTGGTTACCTACCAACATAGTTAAATAAAATTTCCCACATTTGAATTGGTATTTTAAGTTTTTATTTTCAGTTACTTAGATATTCAGATGTTTTGTCATTAGATTAAAAAATAAAAAAAATAACAAAACCCAGATAGGTATATCTTTTATAAAAAAAAATAACTACCAATAACATCAAAGTATGTTTATTATTCTATGGTAACAACCAAACGACCTCCTCAAACATGAATTGTCGTTTTACAGTTACTGGATGTTGGAAATTTAACATCCAGTAACTGTGTGCAAATTTGACTTCTGGTTTCAGTCTACATTTTTTTCAGTTTGTAATACTAAAGTAGCATTCACATTGCTTCACCTGTTCACATTTGTTCATCCTATACATTCACTGCCATCCGACACTCACGGTCATGTTGTATGTAGTTTGACGTCGTAAAAATAAATGAAAAATAGCACTTAATAAAATTTAAATCAAATGAATAAAATTCACGAAAGTATGATAATTTGGTACACGATTCTGACTTTCAATACAAATTCATAGAGAATAAGACAAATTAAAGGATAAAACTTGTTTATGGTCGTTTCAGTGAAAGGACCTTTCGTCAACATTATGTCGGGTAGTAATCGGTTTCATCCGGAATCGCTAGTGATTGATGAAACGATTGACTATTGATGAAACGCCTGTTCACACCTTTTTATTTTGGAGGATCATCCAGAGTGATCACTGGAAGTGAACAAATGTGAGCGCTCCTTTAGATAATCAGATGTTATGTCATTTAATTAAAAAGGATTAAGTACCGGTAACAACTAAGCATATTAATTATTATTCACCGGGAGCAACCAAACATTTTCCTCAAACATTAATTGGCGTTTACAGATTGGAAATTTGAAATCTATTTACGGTGTACAAAATTGACTTCTAGTTACAGTCTACAAATCTAAATTATTATGTTTCAGTCAGCTAATGTAACGTCTAGTTACACCTTAAGTATTATGCTTTAAGTCTAAGATCTATTTAGCACCAAAATAGCTATATGTCATAATAATAATCTGCTCTATGCGTGCCAAAATCATGCATAAATAAGCATGTATTACCAAACGGATTCAATGTAGGATATACCAAAAACTTATTTTAAATAGAATCTGCAATCCAATCTACTGATGTTGGTGTGATATGTATTATCAATAACAATTATTTATTTTTCAGGTACTGATTTTAAAGTAACGAATACTCATAAAACCATAATAAAGTAAAGATTAATAACCATAACCAATAACCAATTTTCTGGCAACATTTATTTTCTAGCAACCCAGGGAGGCGTTCAAACAGTCACTGAGTGATCACTCGACGACGCTCTATCCGTTCACGCGCCCGGAGCGAGTCACCCGACGGCTCGCACTGTTGCGTTCAGGCATGTCGTCGGGTGATCTACCGAAATCATAGCAAGATGATTATCACTCTGACAGTTACCTTGACGTTTGAGTGATGACGGTTGCCAAAACAATTGCGAAGTTAATCGTAATTATGGTGTATTCTTGTCTTATATAATTACTACTACTACTATACTATACCCTCACGCCATGTCCCAGGAGGGGTAGGCAGAGAGAACGGAACGCCATATAGATCTATCCTTACATACTTCTTTCGCTTCCTCTACATTCATCCAGTTTCTCATACATGCACGCTGATTTCTCTTACTCAGCACGCGTCCGTCCTTAAGAATTTGGTCCACGTGATCAAGCCACGTGGCTCTTGGACGTCCGCGCTTTCTCACACCCCTTCTTTCAGATAAATACATCCTCTTCGTCATCCTTTCATCTTGCATTCGCTCAACATGTCCAAACCATCTCAACTTGTTTACACGCATTCTGTTCACAACACTCCTCTCACATCCGCTCATTCTCCTGATATCCTCATTCTTCACTCTATCTCGCAACGTTTTACCAACCATTCTTCTCAGTGAACGCATCTCTACAGCATTTATTCCACTCTCATCCTTTTTCAACCACGTCCAAGTTTCGCTTGCAAACATAAGTGTCGGTATATAATTTTTCAAAACAGAAAATCATATTTTTTTAGTTCAAGAAGTGAAATGAAAGAGAAATTAAAATAGTTAGTGCAGATTTTAGTGAATAATTTATTTTTTACGGTTTGTTTAAATATGCATTATCCTAAAAACATTCTTAAAGCAAAGCCAATTTAACTATTCAAATTAAAAACGTAATCAAGTAAAGCATGACGCACTACCGCGAATGAATCTTACGAAAATGGCGCCAGTACGATGACATTTGGGATGTGAGCGCCCTTGAGGTGGATTTTTTTTCACAAAACGGCGCTTTACAAATCATCCAAATAATAATAATAATATAAAAACGCTCAAAGTTGTTCACGATTATCCGGGGTGCCATTCACCACTCACTGCAACTTCATGGTCGCTCAGGTCACTGAACATCGAGCGATATTTATGTTACCCTGAACGCCTCCCAGATAAAGCCTTGGATTTTGACATTTGTGGCACTTATATGACAGTTTTGAGATGTTTGCATTTAGAACGTATAATATTCTATAATTATTTTGAATTTAGAATACCCCAGTGAAATTTAAAAATACCGCAAACCAAACAATAATAATTTTATTATGTGAAATTACAAATCGCGGTCATAATTCTTTATTTGAAATGTAATTATATTCCTAAAATAGATGTTACACAAATGACGTTTTATATTTAGCTACAATTTTATTTTTGGAGTGAGACATTGCCTTAAAACGGAATTATAAAGCTGGTATGCAATTCTAACAATTTACTTTATCAATAGCCAATATCTTAATATCTAAAATTGAAAATCTCATGTTTTTAGATGCTTGTTTTGAATAAATGAAATACTTCTAATGAAACAAATAGATGGAGGCATAATATGTGGTAATATATTACAAAAGTGCCTACTTAAATTATCACCGTATTATGTTAAATGCAAGTTTACTTATGTTATCTATGGGTTAATTAAAAATGAGAAAAATGAGGCACATGAGATGATTAAAAATGATATATTTCATGCCATTGTATTTGAGTTGGATCCCAGTTTTTGATAAAACAGATAACTATATTTTGAAATAAAAAGGAACTCTGAATATCTTACAATAAAATAAAAACATGTATTAATAGTATCGTTGTCGATATATAAGATTTTTTTAGATTTTGGAGTTTAGCATACTTCGACAATAGAACATTGAAGTATCACTGAATTAATAATTCTATGTTTTTGATATAACAGATAACTATATTTTGAAAAACTCTAAACATCTTACAATAAAATAAGAAGACGTATTAATAGTATCGTTGTAGATATATAAGATTTTTTTAGATTTTGAAGTTTAGCATACTTCGACAAAAGAACATTGAAATATCACTGAATTAATAATTCTATGTTTTTGATATTACAGATAACTATATTTTGAAAAACACTAAACATCTTACAATAAGATAAGAACATACAAATCACAAAACAAACAAACAAATGAACCAATGTACCAACCTAAATATTAATGTATTGGATTCTATGTCATTCATGTCGGCCAATATGAAATTAGCTCAAGATGTCAAAAATATGCAATTTTAACTCGCATAATTCAGGAGTTTTTATCATAACCAAACACAATAATTTATAACCAAAATAATCCCCAAATGTTTAGTTTCAGTACTGATGTATTTCTCGTTACATCCATTGTGAAATTAATTCAGTACATTGAAAAATGTTCGACCATGAATATTGCTACTTACAAAAACTTTCATAGATTTTTCCATACAAATTTTATTATTATAATTTCTTTATCAATACATAAGATATTTTAAATGTTTTTGGCCTTGAACGTGCCCAGGAGATGAGACCTCGTATAGAGTGTATTATTTTACTTCTGTCTTTCCTTATTTCAGAGTCCATTGAGGACATACGAACTAACGAACGCTTTAGAATATTTATGTGTGGATGATACATTTCATTTGATATGATAAATCTTTCTAAATTCTCTGTGTTTGATATAACAGATAACTATATTTAGAAATAAGAAGAAACTAAGAATATCCTACAATAAAATAAGAACACATATTGTCGATTGTTGTAGATAATATGAGATTTTTGTGATTTTACAAAACATCGACAAAAGATTGTTGATACATCATGATTTATAAATTCAATCTTTATAAAAGAATACTTATTAAATGTTTTCAGCTCGCATACTGGATGAGACATATCGTAAAGAGGACATAAAAGTCAAAAAACAAACAAACTAATGAACCGATGTACCAACCAAAATATTAATGTATTGGATTCTATGTCATTCATGTCGGCCATTATGAAATTAGCCCAAGATGTCAAAAATATGCAATTTTAACTCGCATAATTCAGGAGTTTTTATCATAACCAAACACAATAATTTATAACCAAAATAATCCCCATATGTTTAGTTTCAGTACTGATGTATTTCTCGTTACATCCATTGTGAAATTAATTCAGTACACTGAAAAATGTTCGACTATGAATATTGCTACTTACAAAAACTTTCATAGATTTTTCCATACAAATTTTATTATTATAATATCTTTATCAATACATAAGATATTTTAAATGTTTTTGGCCTTGAACGTGCCCAGGATATGAGACCTCGTATAGAGTGTATTATTTTACTTCTGTCTTTCCTTATTTCAGAGTCCATTAAGGACATACGAACATACATACGAACGCATTAGAATATTTATGTGTGGATTTGGGTCTTTGATTTTTTATTATTCTTTTCGTTCTTGAATGACGCAAATCCATTTTTACCCACATCTTGAATATTAATCTCTAAGGACTAGTCTTAAGGTAGGTACATGACGCACCTAGGTTTTGATGGTGAGAAGGATGGATGTCACAATAGATCTACCATGGTCGCAGTGACTGACATAAGGGATGAAAGGTCCTTTGACCTTTACTAAAAAAAAGGTAAGTAAAATCTTAAAAATAAAAACATTTGCGATATGAATGTTATTACTATACTATACCCTCACGTCGATCCCAAGTGAGGTAGGCAGAGAGAACGGAACGCCAAACAGATCTATCTTAAATGTTATTATTATTGCCTTATATATAGGTTCGTCGGTAGCCTGGGGGTAGAGTCTCGGCCTTCAGAACAAGGGGTCCGTGGTTCGATCCCAGGTGCCGGCAAACTTCCCTTTCACGGCACAAGCTTTTAGCTTAGTGTGAAAGGTGTATAAGGTTGTATTTGGGTTTATAACAAAACCCAGATATATCTTTTTAAAAAAAAAAAAAAACCCATAGCATCAAAACTCCTTGCTCATAAATTGAGTTGGAGTGATAGAAGATGTTATTCTGTTTTGTGCAGTCAATTTTGAGTTTTCCAGAGCATTCTGAAATACTGTTAAAAGAAACTTGAAACAGCTACTCCTTCCTTAATATTATATATACCTGAAGTTAGGTATTTACTTTTCAGGACATTATCGTTATTATTATTATCATCATCATCATCAGTAATTTTCAGCTTCTTCTGAGGTGAACGTGTGAAATATTCAGTGCAGCTTTCAGTGAAAAAATATTATGATATAAATATATTATTTACCAAAAGTATTATCTATAAATAAATGTAACTTTATCTGTTCTGGACAGTACGAAACAGCTCCTCAGCACCTCTCATCCCGGTCCACTCCCAAACATTCTGAAGTCAGAAAGCCGCTTTCTTCCACCCCTCTACGGCCCTCAGTCTTCCCCTCTATGACCAATTTTAGGATAGCATATTTTTTTCCTCTCATTATGTGACGAAAATATGAAGGTTTACAGAACTTATTAAAATAAATAAATAAACTTGATTGTAATGAACAATTCGCTATGAGCATTTTGCTCTATGCAATACTACAACGATATTTGTCATCTTAGTCCAGGAAATGTATCTGTAACTTATTTTGCTATTCTAACAACGAATTTATTATAGTTTATACTTAAAAAAATATTTACAACATACATTATACATAATACAATATTTCATGTTCTTGAATGTAATGTATTTATCGAGATTAAAAATAGGTAGTTATGGGAAATCAAAAAAAGGTCCATTTGCATCAACAAGTAAATCATCTTTCTTGAATTTTTTATTTTTTTTATATGGTCTGCACGTTTATCGATTACAAACTTCCTTAATTGTAGAAGACATTGTAATTGTAAAGAAAGATAGGAGCTTTAAAGTATGTAGAAATTTGAAAAAATGATAAGAATGAGTTTTATAAACAACTTGAAGAAGGTAGTTTTTTTCTTTAATGACAGAATTCCATAAGTTTTTCAATGCTTTGATTCTGAAGGATATTTTGTATTGAAAAAGATACATTGATGATATATTTTACGCAGATTAATTTGTAAATTTATCTACGTATCTAATTATTATTAAAAGATATTATGAAAGAATGTAAAATATTTCTTATGCCGAGTCTGTTCGCTTACGGTGTAAAATGCTCATCAACCATAGAAAGTTTTCTCTATATATGTAATAATAATAATAATAATAATAATAATAACAGTTGGGAGATTACTCCAAATGTTTCGCTTTTATCCAACTCGTGGTTGCACCCTATTGTTGGTAAGGTGGTGCCGTTATGCCGTTGCACTTATAAATACTTTTCACATTAAAATATACGCGTGGGATACTCTATTTTCCCTACGACTTTGCTTATATAATAATAAATAATTTCTTTCTAGTGATGCTAATTCTTAGTCACATTATGAAATGTTTGAGTTGAATGATCGAATCTCACCACGGATCTTATTAAAATACCTAATATACATTTCGATCACGACTTTTCGTTCCTCTTTTTTTAAATTAAAAGTATCTGGCAACAATTGGTCTCCCGCTTGTTCCCGTGAGTTTTCGAGTGTCCTGTCAAAGGCAGGAGTATGAAAAAATAGAGACATTTAATGTATAAAATTCAGCGTTGATGTTTCAATTCAATTCGATTTTATTCAATAAATAATATGTATAAAACTAACTACTAAAACATGTAATTATCTTGAATTTAAAAATAATCAATACTATTTATCTTCTATCCCCAAGCAGTAAATAAAGTTTACTGGTACCAGGGGAATATAAAAGAAAGTAAACAGTTCGAAATTTTTTGCTATATATAAGTTATACTCGTACAATAAATTCATTATTTTAATTACAAATATAACTTTATACAACCGATTCTTTAATTCTACATATAACTTTATGTTGCCCACTCATTCTGAATGTCTTGAGTTTTCGTTGGCACAGTAAGGGCAGCTCCCATTTTTATTACATGCTGTTGTGATCGAAACAATTTATTATAAACAAAATGACATTTTTTTTAATGTTCTGGTAAATGGCAGACTTGTTGCCAGAGCAACGTCTTTCAAGACAGCTACTAATCGACGGATGTCTTTTTTCGTATTGTGAACGGAACTCATTTAGTATAGAATGAGAAACTTCTGAGTTTAATTGAAATAAAGAATATGACTACTTCTGTGACACATGCACAGTGCATTCACACGTTGGGTTAAATGCACAGTTAAAACTTATAATAATATCTACAAAGTTTTCAAATGGAACATATTTCGTTAATGGCTCCAATTACGTAATTGCACACCTACGTTTTGTTTAACATTAAATTTATTAATTTAATTGTCGAGTAAAAATTCAAGAAAGATGATTATTTTTAACACTAAATTAGTACTTCTACCTCACAGAATATGCTACATGTGAGGTAGCCAGCATCTGTCCTATCTGTGCCAGCAAAAACATATACATTTAGGATGGGTGGCAAACCTCATCGCTAAATTTAAGACGTAATATGTCTTTTTTGGAACACCTTTCTTTTACAGGACCTCTTCTTTACCGGGTGCTACACGGCTTGCTCTAATCTATTGGGAAATGATATTCCTACCATTTTTTCCTTTAAAAATTTCCATTTCAATATTGTCTATGAAACGACTTTTTAAACGTAAAATTTAATAAACCAAACGGAATTCGAATGTTAAATAAAATAAAAATATTCATCCATACAAAGTTATACATTTTCTATTGATATTAATGTTTGCTTGCACCGTGAAGGTGGAGTAGGTCAATGAAAAGCGTACCATTAAGATACTAGCTACCCCACTTTATTTCATTACATATTACTTTGTTGCTTGGAATATTCAAATTTTGAATTAAAGTGAGTTTATTTTCCCAACGCTTTTCCGTTACAGTGTGTTCCTTTTGGCTAACTAATCTCTCAACGTCACCCAACAAGGACCATAATATATTCTTCTCTTATCACAAAAAACTACAGGGCTACGGAGAGTATATGTACATTTTTTACAAGAGAAAATATTTTCACAGCCTTTTCATTTTTATAACAAAACTCATCTTGCATCCTATCTCTTCTCACTATACATAACCTCTCCTTTCGCGTGTATGAAGTATCATATTTTCCGCTTTTCCTATTTATGGGATATGACCTCAGATAAAATATTGAAATAGCATCCTGAAATCTACACAGAAGCCGAAGCGTGAAGCAAAAATGTTAAAGCCTTATTGAGGCAATCAAACTTTTCTGAAAAAATCGTAGAGAAAAGTTGTACGTGGCAGTTATTTTTTTCTCGCGTCGTTTAATTTGAAGTACGAGTAGAATGAATCACTTGTTTCAATTTATCTGATTATGGAAATCTACTAGTTGCGTATCAATACTACATATTATTATTTATCGTGTCGAAACCCAGAAAAAAACCAATCAAACTGATCTCCAGTACTGTGCAAAACGCACAGCAGGTGGAGATGCGTCAAAAATATCCTCCATAGTGCATGTGACAGAGCACAATGGACACTCCAACAAGTGTGGCATAGTCTGTGCTGCACCACAGTCACATGCTCCGGATTCGTCCTGTAGGAAGCCTCATCGTTCTCTATTGTTACGGCAGTTTCCTACACCAGATCTCAGTCGATTTAGGGTTTTCCATGCCCTATAGTCTAGATCGCCTCCTGCAGCAAGGTGTTCATGGGCTAGGAAAGGTTCGCTTATTTGCGGATCCTCCGCCCACCTAATACTACATAATTATAAATAAAAACACATTTAAATTGATAATTTTAAGGATATTATTTGTGTTGCTACAATTTAAATTAAAGTTTTGTAATGGATCTTAGTGTGATAGAAACTATTACTTTTTGTGTATTCTGTACTGTTATCAATACTCAACATTTGATTTAAAAAGGCTTTTAATCAAGCCAACATCAGTACAAAAAAACACAATTAAGCATATTACCACTTCCATTAATATAATAGAAAACAACACAAAACAATTAGTAGAAAATATAACAAATCTTTTTTAGTAATAAAACAAAAGGTTATAAATTATAATATACAAATAATATCTACCAACAAGTAGGTATATATATTTACAAATACGCAATGAATTGAGATGCGAGAAAATAAGGTTGCAATTTTTTTTCAACTTTTGGTGAAAAGTCTGATTACCTCAATTACTCGCAACTGAGACATTATTCCGTCCTATATAAATTTTCAGGTGATGAGAAATTCAGTACTGAAATATTTTCCTTTGATGAAGGTATTCGTTGTAGAATTAGGTACATCAAACAAAGCTTAATATTATGAAAACATTGTTAAAAAGCAAACGTTTCCTGAACCATAGTAATACGAGTAAACCTTATACAAAAGAAAATATTTGGTAGATTTTTGAATTATCATTTTTGATAGGTTTGAAGCATTGTGTGCACATATTACATCCGTGGCGTAATTGTATCATTTTCATTGTTTTATTAAGGTTAGTTGAAATAAATTGCGCATCTGATGAAAACTCGCTCTCTGTTAGTATTGATATTCACTGTTTATGTTTAATTGAAATCCGACCCTCCGCACAAGCATTTAGTTGCTTATGGAGGGAGCATTTTTACTGTGTGTTATATTGTTTTTTTTTAATGTAATATCAATGTATACTGTGTATTTATGAATGAAATAAATATATAAAAAAAAATATCTACAAGTGCATTCGAAATTTCATAATAATATAATATAATATAGGTATAATAGTTATGATTAAATATATTAACATTTGATTAAAATAAAAATAATGAAATATATTAAAGTTGGGTGAAAACAATAAATAAAAAAAACCCTTAAAGCGGCCCTGCGGTGGTTCGTATCACAAAACGGCGCTAAACAAATTGTCTAGTTTATGTTATTGATTATTATTTAAGCCAGCCTTGAGCCAATTCGCAAGCGCAAATACACCTTTCTCACTTTTTCCGATTGGATTTTGCACAATATTACATTGTGTAAACATGGTTCTCCAATCTAAATGTCTGAAACATCATTTGAGTGAAAATAACCGGTTTAATCGATTCTATCGGATAACCGGTTCAATTATTTGAACGTATATGTATGGTAACTATTGTGATAATAAAATATGTAGGTAGGGTACGTGTTTGTAACCCTTTTGGACATAAATCTAAAACGAACAGAAATTTTGAGAAAACCAGCAGCAGTTCGGTCAGTTTTATCGTCGAATAAATTTAATTTATTATTATAAATTGTGATGAACATCATAATACTATGATATATATCTACCTTAATACTTTATTATAATAAAATTATTATGAAAAGATGACTTGGTTATCCGAATATTGGTAATTATTCGTTTTTCTATCCGAACAACTACTACATAATCGTTACCTTTGTTTTGAAAAAATATTATGGAAATGCTAGTGAATCTGTAATGAAAAATAAGGTTTGTTCCAACTCACCATGAACAAAAAAATTGAGAAACATCAGAGAGTGGACCAGAATACAGAGGGTGGAAGAGCTGTTCTGGATAGCACAGGACAGAGAATCCTACGCCAGGGTGATAGCCGGCGTCGAGGAGACCTGACATGACATGCTTTAAAAATAAGAAGTGAATCCATATTATATTGACGGAATATTTACTTGTTAGACTAATTGAGGCTATCAGTACAAAATTAGTGTAACCCCAGACTACTTTACGAGATAAAGAAAAATTTAAATTTGGTTAAACTTTTATGAAAAAAAAATTTTTTTTGAACATTATTTAAATTGTTTTATTTATTATCTAAAGGTGGCTTCATCCACTTTTGCATTAAAAGTTCATAATGAAAGGAATTTAATTTACATCAGAACCGTAACCAACAAAAAAAGGGGTTACACTACTTTTCCGCTGATTGCCTCAATCGAAAATGTATTCTTGGACAATGAATCTTAAAAAAACTTGTGAAAGTTTTTTGTGAAGTCCAGTATACGTGAGGTAACCACCCAGAAAAGAAAAAAATACTAGAATATAAGAGTCGTGCAGGTACACACTTTGAACAGACCAACATCGTTTGATATTATTTTGTTGATAGTGTTCAGAATATTTTTACTAATCATGAATACCTCGTCATATTTCAAACAGCAAGTGTAAATAGTTCGATATAAGCTAAACACGTCATGCTAATGAATAAAAATCAGGCCAACGAGTGTTCAGCCAGCCGGTTTAAAATTTTACCGAATATCTGTTATCTGGAATTTCATAACTATTTATTATAATAATTATTCGTTTCTGCGGTTAAAATGAATAAACCGTTATGGTGAAATTATTTTTATCTATTTATTACGGTTAAGTACATGATTAACTGTGTGGAAAAGGGCTTTATTAGAATTTTTATTTATTGCTGAAGTGTCCGACTATTTCGTCAATATTATGTAGGTATTATCAAGGCGTTTTCACGTAATTTTACAGATAATTTTGGACCCTACTTAATCCTATCGTACCGTATCATACTTGGTACTTGTGAAGCACATCTTCCCAAAGAATCTGCCTTTTTACGTTTCTCCATTACTTGATTGTTATTTTGGCGTTAAATTGGTTCCAATATTACGCACATATTCCTTACTATAAAAACCAGAACTATTACTATTTTGCTTTTTTTTTCAATACTACTTTTTTTCACAGCAAATATTTTTCAGACAACATTTATTAATATTTTTTAAAATGAAACACAATAGGTATGTAGTTATTCCACTATCGACTTTATTTATTTTTGCGAGCCGGCTTTAAACAATATTGTTTTCTGTTTGTCACATACTTAACTTGTAATGAAGCTTCACTTTACTTTTGCCCGACGATGAGAGCGGAAGCTCTTGAAAGCCGGTTCGCAAAATAAATAAAGTCAATATTGGGATAACTATATATTGTGTTTCATTTAAAAAAATATTAATATGAACTTCCACCAAGAACCGTCGGTCGATAAATTAAACTTTTACTAATTAATCATATGTCAATAAATCCAAAACATATGTAACAAAAAATAAACCAATAAATATTCTACAGATAACCTACAGACTAACTTTAATGTTTTAAAATTTTCAATACAGACAATGAACAATAATGGATATATCAACAGTTTAAGAAGATGTGTTCTTAAAAATTTAGAAGTAAGTGAACTAACTGCATACAAAAAACTTATAAATATCTCCTCTGTGTTAATATAAGGCATACAAGATGGGTGACATACTTTATCGCTAAATTTAAAATATTAATTACTGTCTTATTTGTGATATTTTAAGAATATCTACCTTTTACAGAACACTAAGAAACGAATAAAAAGTAAGAGTTTTATGTGTTCGTGATTAAACAATGTAAAAATATGTGTCAACAACAAAAAGGCAATGGAAAATAAACTGAGTACCAAATTTGCTTTCAGTAGATAAAACATATTAACGACAAGTCATTATTCATCTAGATACATAGTTGATGGACTATCGTTAATATTAACAGACAAATTTGCTTATAATTTTATCCATAAGTACGGAGATATTATTATGTAGATATTATTATGAGAAGCGAGATGATCTCAAACGCAATTTTTCAATCCATTTTCTAAATGTTTTCAATCCATTACAACTAAACACATTATTGATGAGTCCTCTTATTCACGCAAAAAGCTCATTCTTTAACACTTTGTAGCACGCGTGAGCGAATATCCCATCACTGAATAGATTTTTACAGCTCCAACTAATTTTCTAAATGTTTTCAATCCATTACAACTAAACATATTATTGATGAGTCCTCTTATTCACGCAAAAAGCTCATTCTTTAACACTTTGTAGCACGCGTGAGCGAATATCCCATCACTGAATTGATTTTTACAGCTCCAACTAATTTTGCAGTATTGATTATAAGTCACTGTACATATCAAATACTAATTTTCATATTATGTTTCTAATCATTTTTATCCTTGTACAATACAGATTTGGCAAGGCAAGGCTTTAGAGGAATGAAAACAGCATAAGGTAGTACAAATAAGTTATTTAAAAGAAAATATATTATTTAAAAGAAAATTTCGAGTATTTAGCGAGCCATGGCCTACCATTGCGATCCAATAACGAGCGTCTTCTGGCAATTCCTACACACAATACCAATTATTTCTCGAAATCATTCTCAGTTTATGGTGCTCGTTGTTGGAATAATCTTCCTTCTTCGCATAGAGTTTCACAATCGTTCAATGTCTTTAAATCTTATGTTAAGGAAAAAATGCTATCTTCTAACTCAGTATCCGTTCCCTTGCCCCCCCCGCCCCCTCCTCTGATCCATAATCCCTACCACATGTTGGGTGTGTGTCAAATGTATTATTTTAAATTTTGTTTTTTTTTTCTTTTGTTGTGTTTTGATATTTTGTATGTTTTTTTTTGTAAGTAAATTTGTTTTTACTAGTTTCATGTCAATGTGTCGTGGTTAGATGGAAGATATCACTTTATAGTGATAATCTCGCCACTGCACATCGTCCTAGTTTCTAAAATTTTATATTATTTTGTTAACATTGCCCAAACTAAAGAAATACACATAAGGGAAAATGAGAGATATATGCAGTTTGAAACAGTATTCAGCAAGAAAAATATGAAATTTATGAAAGTTGGTGTGACATCCAAAATAAAATATAACATGCATAGACTATTCACGCAGATCGAGCTAGTCCCAAATTAATATATGAATCTTGTATTATTTTATTTACTTGTTTATTTTATTCTTTACTGTAAATACATTGGTTACATTATTACAAAATAAAACAGTATCATAAAAATATCAGTTATACAATTTAATGTACAGAGGGCGAGTTAATCGCTAAAATGCGATGTCTTCCAACTAACTCGGTTCAATTATGTGCACTACTAAGACGACAATACTTAGTATAAAAATTAAAAAAGTAAACAAACTTCACTTCGCCCTTGAGACGGTCTAGTTTAGGGACTGTTAAACAGCGTCAAAAATAAAAAAGAATCATGCAAAATCATCATCATCAGTTGTTTGCGCATGTCCATATGAATTTGAAAAAATTATAAATAGAAGAAACTTTACTTGTTTGTACATGAAAAAGGGTGCTTAAAGCTTAAAAATGAATACATTTCTTCCAACAGCATTTCTAACAATCTGATGTCATCATATTATATCTATTTGTTGTCACCATTTATCTTTATTCTTAATATTTGCGGTGAATTATGTTCACAATTAAGAATATTTTATACACAAAGCAAAATACTTATCACGCAACATAACGAAGAGTAACATTAAGGAAATATAGAAAATAAAATAAACCTTAATAATCGTGCATTAGTTAGAAATAAAAGCAACATCAAGTTTATAATTAATCACTGGTTATGTACAATGAATGCATTACTCTCACTATGTTATTAACTTTGGACTATGTATTTTGAAATAGTGTCTTCCAAGTGACAAGCATGATAAAACTGAAAACTTTTGAAAATATAAAAGCGCAAGCCATGAAGTATTATTAAGTTCCCGTTGCTGTCCTGAAGCTTTTATTCACAGCCATCGTAATACTAATAATATAATGGATGAAAAATATACGTTATTATTCTTCAAGCAGAAGAATCCCCCATCTTCCTTGATTCTGCTGCTGCGAAATAAAATGGCTCTTAACAAACATATTTCTCCTTATTAAAGGCACTTTTATAATGGTCCCTTGAGAGTTTGTCTCCTAGATTTGCTTCGTTGATTTTCTGTCGTCCCATTGTAATGTAAAAATATTATTATGTTAAATATTCAAAAATACGTCATGCTCTTAGAGTACGTATACGAGACTGACAATATTAAAATAGTAATTTTTCTGGTTGGCTAAATAATTTTGATTTTCGCAAGTACACCCGAGATATTTTTTTTTTTAATTTTGTACAGTTTTTAAGATAAATTATCATACATAACTAAAGATAATACATATTTTTTTGAATAACCTGTAACCTTAAATATTTTTATAGAATATTTTAAAATTGTTATTAGATTTACGTAGGGTATAAAACATCACAATATAAATTGTAAGCAAATAACTTTACACCATAGGGATAAAACTATTTTTCCAATATTTGAGGAAGCGAACTATTTATTTATTTATCCATGTATATTATCAAAGCATATTCTACAAGTGGAGTAACCAGGTAGTTTTTTTTTTCAAAATGAGATATAAAGAGAACAGGTGAGGTTTTTATTAAGTTCATTTGAAATCCAGATTAAATTTTAAAAAAATCTTTACAGTTTCGCTAATGAAAAATTGAGATGAATTAATTGTCTGCAATTTAATTTTGTTGCAGTCATTGAGCGAGAAATTTCTGTAAAGGTATCGTATTCTCAAATTTTCAAATATTTGTGCAAATGCTCGGACAAATATTCGAGCTGATGCTGAATGTGAAAAATCGTCAAACAGTATCTATGTATGTAGGTATATAAGAAAAAGACTTTGGGCATAAATATTGAGCGTGAGAAGAATCGATTTTACTAACCTTTTTTATTTATTATGAAATGTTTTAGACCTATCTACTTGTGAGATTCGTTGTGGTATTATTTCGTTAGTACATAGTAACATGTTTTATTATACTTGATTTTTTCATGATTATTTAGAAAGTAAATAATAAATAAATGTATATTTTTAAATTAAGGTACTCACCCAGTATTTCGAATGCCTTACACACGCATACAAAATATATTGAAGTTTACTGTGGAAATAAAACCTAAAATTAACTTTTGATAGTTTTGTTGGATTATCTATCATAGGTATAAACTCAGACTTGCAAAAGTGCATTCACCATTTTATCGTTTCTGTAGCTGCATACCTAGTACTTACTATTGGAAGGTGAAATGGGAGGCAACTAGTTACAAATCGATGTAATTTATTCGACAGCACATAAAAATCGACGAAATTATTAGATAATCTACGATATTCTCTCGACAGATGGCGTTAGTTGGTATTGCGAAGCAGACTCAATTTAAATAAATCTTAAGAATTTAATGAATAATTTTAAGAGTATTAACTCAAAAAGTGTTTCGTCTTAAGATAATACTTTGTCAATCAAATCAAAATTGTGTAGTTTGCAGTTTTTAATATAAGAGCTTTTATTTATAGTATTTCATAATTTTGGTTCAAAATCATCAGAAAATGTATAGTGAAATTTAGTGAAATTTGCTGTTACTGTAAACAAAATAAACGAATAAATGATAAGCTTCATTGTCAAAACATTCCAAGAGGCTTTGCGTATAGAACATAAGTACCCATTCCAAGTAAATTTAGTAATAAACTTACGGGTTTTTGTTTCTTATCATCATCATCATCTTCATCGGTCCATCAATTCTGAGGATGCTGACCATCATGCCTCGTTCTGAAGACTATCTGTCTCCACCTCGAGCAATCCTTATTGTTTCTTATACTCGAAAAAAAATTGAAAGAGTGAAGAATTTAGTTAATTGCTAAATTGGAAGTGATGTTTAATTGCTTTTGGGTAAAAATGTATTTTATGTAGGATTAACTTGTAGGTAGAGGAGGGAATAATATACTTTTATTCACACCAGAATTAGTAAGGCAAACAAACTTAACGACCGGTGTGGCGCGGAGGCTTACACACTTGCTTTTGAATCATGAGGTCCCGGGTTCGATTCCCGGCCAGGACAAAATGAAGAATGACCTTTTTCCAATTGTCCTGAGTCTGGGTGTTAGTACCCATAATACAAGATTCATATCTTAGTTTGGGACTAGCTCGGTCTGTGTGAATTGTCTATGCATGTTATGTTATGTTATAAACATTTGTTAATTATTTTGCTTTGTATCCGTTCAAAAAAGCTCATGAATATGTATACTAAATTATTGCACATGGTTGACTGAATTGTTCATATTGTTAAAATATTCCAGACGACCGACGCTATACCTCAGACTATGATATATACCTACCTACTGTTCACGGGCGGTTACAAATCGTAGTCATTTATCTGGCGCCAGCCAAGATAATGTGAATGTCTTGGAAGCCAAAGCTGATGTGTTGTTACTACAGAGAAGCTCCAGCGCTGCAATGTTTTCAAATGAAAATTATTAGAAATGCATGATACATACACAGGTTTCATAGCTCTATAAAGTAAAACTTTTGACAACTCTATATCTATTTGATTTTATACCTTACTATTCCTCTCAAAAATACAGGAAAAAATCAATCTTATTCTTTGCGAACAATTTTATATCATTTTTAAAACATCCGTGTTCTTTTTTAATAGCCTTGGAGTAACACTTGCGGAAAAAAAGTGAGAGAATAATTTTTATTTAGTTATGTACTCCGAGGATTCATATTTTTCATTGATTTTGTGAAATATTTGTAATCTAAGCATCTTCCTTGAAACACGTGGAAAAGATAAGCCTTGCGTTGAATAGTGTGTTTGAAATTGATGCTATAAATTATTTCTATCTGTAAAAATGAATAAATAACAATATTATTCCCCCAATTAACTTTCAAATCCCTTTCAATAATATAATATCATCAATACCTACATTTCTATCATGTCTATTCTTGGATTATAAGTGGAGGAATAATTTGCCTGTCAAAGTGCGCGTTGGCGTGATTGTGGATTACATCGTCAGTATTCGTAATAATTCACCAACTCCTTCGCCTTATTCTTGAATAAATATTTTATTCCGATTTTAAATGTTTACATTCCTACGATGGATTATTTTCGAATATCGAAGATGTTTTTGCAGATGTCTTCTTTACAAATTCATACGATTTTTTATGACGATCTACGTGAATTCTTATTTTGATTTGAAGACAGAAATTCACATTATAATAGGTATCATAGAAAATAAAAACATTAAAAATATATACAATCGCTTCATCTTACCAGTGAGCGTCCCTTATAGATACATTTATTACTATAGGTACAATCATGTCGCCCTAAAAGAAGCTGGCAAGAGCAGAGGCCTGAGTCAATAACACACTTTCGCGTCACGTTCCCGCTCCGTTAGCGTTCGGGTGCAGACGATGTTGCGCCAAAGTGTTAATTTTCGTAACTATTGTGTATCATAGCAACGAAATTGACACTTGCTTGCAACTCTGCACCAGGCCTCTGGTGTCGAACTTGTGTGTTGAAAGGCTTGGAGTGGCCAGAGGTCCTGGAAGCAGCGTTGGACAGGGATCTCTTGAGGAGGTACCTAGGCGCAATGGACATGGGGAAGAAGATGTATGTACTAGGACATGGGGAAGAAGATGTATGTATGCATGTACAATCATATTACTTTGTATATTTTCAATTCCTTAAAATTGAGCTGAACTCGTTTTTTTTAGGACGAATTGATGAATTTGGGTTGGTTTCCTTTGCATCAAAAAATGCAGTAGTTATGTGAACCCTTTTTTCAGGAAAACCCAAATCAAATCACACATACTCATACAATCATGAAAAAAATCAGTTTAACATAATGCAAAGCAATCACTATCTATTATTGTGGATATATTGAATGAGTCTCCTATCTTTTATCAAGGATAGATTGAAACATTAATATCAGTCTAACCTTCGTCAAATAGCACAATGCATGGATATTCAGAGGAAATGTATTGAAGTCATACTTTCTACCGATTGATTTTTTTTCTTCATTTCCCAGTACATGATTGTGTTATTGAATTAGTTTGTCTACTTGCCTTCTCAGGAAAATATAATTTGATATAAAGTCATTTTTTTTTTTTTAAAAAAGATATATCTGGGTTTTGTTATAAACCCAAATACAACCTTATACACCTTTCACAGTAAGCTAAAAGCTTGTGTCGTGAAAGGGGAGTTTGCCGGCACCTGGGATCTAACCGCGGACCCCTTGTTCAAGAGGCCGAGACTCTACCTCCAGGCTACCGACGAACTCTTATTATTTTATGTTGATTGTTTATTTTTTATTGAATAAATATATTTGAATTTATAAATCAGACATGATTTGTTAAAACCAAATCATTCACATGTCGTTGATTTTTTTTATTTATTTATATCAAACATAATAATATAACACGTCTCCTCTCTTGCTCTCTCTCTCTGTATCTATATCATCTTGCTATCTCTCATTAATGGGGAACCAGCAACAGACTACACATTCATCCATTCTTTCACGGCATCTTGCAACACTTTTTATTTCGTGCTACTCTGGAATTCAAAATATCTCCGGATTCCACCTCTGTCGTTTTCTCGTTGCAAACTTTACAAAGTTTCATCAACACAATACATATCAAAATTATTGACAAGTGAATCAGAGAAATACCCGGTAAAGTCCTCGGAAAGATTAGATCTCTCACTCTTTTCTGTATAGTTATGAATGTCCAGTAAAAAGCAGGTGGTCGTAAAACCTCACGTGTAAGACAGTTAACATCCACAATTCAGTGATAAGGCACGCCAGCTATTCTTAATCTCTTACTTTTTACTGGCACGGAGAGATCTGCATGTGTATTACTTGTAGTTATATCCAATTATGAGATATTTTGTGATTATAAATGCGAGTTAAAAATAAATGTAACTATCTTTCTTAGGTAATGCGAGTTACTAAAATAATAGAACTCAATATCATCATCTTTTTTATTGTCTAATTTACCAATAGTCATAAATTCATATATTCGTATATATCCTTTATTTCACTGTATTGTTTTACTAAATATTTAAGGGTCAAATCCCAAATATAAAAAAACTTATTATATTTAAATGCATTGATGGCTCTTGTAACTTTATATCGAACTATGTATTGTATAATGTCATCGTACAGTTTAAGTTTTTAAAACAGGTAATAGTGTTTTTTTACATAATACATACGTGAAGAAAATGGAATGAGACAGTTTTTGTCGAAAAACAGTAATACTAAATAAAACCCTGTAGCAATATTTGCACATATTATCTTAATCCAAAAATTAAATCATAACAAAAAAGATTTGATTAAGTTTCGCTCAATTGAATATCACGAAATAAGCGCAGAATTGTTTGTAACATATAAAAATAAAAGCACAATTTAAACAAGAAAACAAGCTTATAATTATACAAACCTATGTAAAAACGGCGTCTAATATTGAGGTGATGCTTCGGTGTAATAAATATATTTGTCTATTCGTGTGTACGTACTTTAGCTGGAACTTGGTTAGCTGGAAGATATTGCCTCCAGGCAATAAGCTCGCCAATTGCTCATGATTTTTTTTTTCTGATCAATAAAATGTTCTTATTACTATTACTTTAAAAATATCACTATTTGGCAAGATAATAATACATTTTTGACAGGTTTTAGACTAAAACCATTACCTTAAATATAGGCATATACCTAAGTGTTATTATTTGTCAGAATATTGTCAATTTGCTCAGATTCTTGTTGACAAATTTAACACTTAGGTATATGCCTATATTTAAGGTAATGGTTTTAGACTAAAACCATTACCTTAAATATAGGCATATACCTAAGTGTTATTATTTGTCAGAATATTGTCAATTTGCTCAGATTCTTGTTGACAAATTTAACAATGAAATAAACCAACGTTTATTATTTTTAAATTCTAACGAACTATTTATTATGTTTTATTACAAAATATTTTTTACACATACCAACTTATCCGCTTACGGAGCAGACGAAAAGAATCAATCGTCATCATTCGCCCTCGGAATCATACTGAGGATACATGCCTCCTTTATTAAAAGTGATGATTTTCTTATTGGATCACCTCTATTCCCGACATTCGTAACAATATGATGTTGCGGGAACTGATTATTGTGAAGACTGGTCGTCTAGATCAGTAGTATCTAATCTTTTAATCAGAATATTAAATAAATTACCTTCATACATACATAATTAAATTCTTATCATCACGGGCTTCTCCCAATATTCTTTCGTTCAAATTTTATAAATACTGCTTGTCTCTGAATTTTATTATTTCACATTTTCCTAATCACCTGATGATGGGGTCGCGAGTCTTCGAATACTAGTAAGCGAAGTTAATAAAGTAATTTGAAAGTTAACTACATACTGTGTTTTTTTTTTTATTTTATCTTGAAATAGACTTCTAACAAGCAGCTTCGTTCAAAAATATCGAAATTTCAGTTTTTTTTTGTGGGCGTTCCACTGAACAGAGGGTGATTTTGCCCATGTTAGATCTCATCATTATATAATTGCAATAAATTTACAAAACGATATTGTAAGTTTTAGTATACCTATCTTGTAATCTGCCTATTGACTTCGTGGGACCCGAGGGAGAAGGTGGCAAACATTGAAGGGGCGATTCACGTTTCTTATGATCGTGTAAGCCTATGTCTGCGTGAATTGGGAAGTTAATTCAGTTTATTAAAGCCTGGGAGAAGCCGGATCGAAAAGACTAGTACTAAATATGAGTAGGTTCCGTATACGTGTATAGAAATAAATGTGGTTTGGAAATGCTTTATAGGTACATACGCTTTGTAATAACGCGAATTCTCTGCTTTTCCACCCGATTAGGTTTCAGTACATATTAATACAAGTAGAAATAATAATAATAATATGTAGATTACTACAAAATAAAATAAGTAGGCATAAGCAACAACAGAAGTAGGAAGTATGTGAATAACAAGACTGGGTCGAAAAAGCCAACTGTTTTAAAACAAATTCAGCGGAGATTTGTCTAAAAGTTTAACCGTTTTAGTTACAAATATCAGTTATTTTTGAAGGATTAACTATGTAACAGTTACGAGACATTTTGAATGTTTTTAATAGTATTCTACAATGCACATCCGTTACTTGATGATTTAAATCGCGATCGAGTTCGATAAACCATTAACGAGCGATACAATACTGACTAATATTTTTGTTAAAACATCTGCAAAAACAAAATAATTGAAAACAATAGCTGCACCTATCAAGGATAAGGTATTGTAAACATTGTGAGAAGAGGTGATTTTCAATGATTTATTACTTGGCTTACAATATTTAATTTTGAATTTAAAGCTTTATTAATCTCTAATGTTTCCAAAGAACATAGTATAAAATAATTATTTATGTTTGTATGTTTGAAAGAACTATTTGTTTTTTATGAAATTTGGATCAGATTCAATAATATGATTCGCGAACTTAGAATAATTACTATTTTTAAGGCAAAGTTCGTGCTCTTTAAGTCTAGTTTTAAAATTTCTTTTGGTCATACCTATATATGCAGCATCGCAGTCATCACACTTAAGTGTGTACACTGCAAAAAAATGAGTATTATGAACAACACCGCGATGGTATACATAGAGAGATGGCTACCTAAATTGTACTTAACTCTGTGTACTGTACTGTGTGTAGAAGTTTAAAATATCATCTTTATTTTTATCACTCTGTAGCACTTTATTAGTTAAATATTCGATTTTTTTTATATTTTCGACTCATTTTAATAATTAATAATACACATTTTGGTACAGCGCAATAAAGAGAAGGTAATGAAGGAAACTTCAAAAGTGAAATTTCTGCTTATTTGAAATCTGACTAATAGGCGCACTTGTTGGGGTTTACACCTTTCTGATTTCAAACCAGGATTGTTTCAACACGGATCAAAGTGTTTTTTTAATATCTCATGAAAAATAAATAATCAAAACTTATTTGGACACGAGATTATTAAATACTTCTATTTCAACGAATACGTAATAGTGTTTTTGTTTTCACATATATTTAAGGATAGTAGTAAAAAAATCTACCAACAGTGCATCTTCTTATTTTAATGTAAAACGACTTGTAGATTTTTTTAAACAAAAAAGTAAAAAAATAACCAAAAGAATCACAGAAAATTTATGAGTAATTACTTGAGTGTCATCAAAGCATAAACGAATTCAATGATATTGGCTATTATCTCACCTTGTCTACAGTGATGAGGGAATAATTAGATTATCACCCACTTTTTGCAAGTTTCCTGTAAAACAATGTTTTATTTTTTAAATAAAGACATTTAGATATACTTTCATCTGAAATTCAGCGATGAGATTTGCCACCCATCCTGAACTTGCTTGTTCATTGCATGCGGTTGATCAACTGAATACTCCACTCGTGGGATGTGCTGTGATGGGATAGTTGTCACTTATTTCAGAATATAAATTTAAGGTATTAAAAATTCCATTCTAGTCATAACTTTTCTTTTTCCTCAAATTATTCCTAATTCTTTTTCTTCGAGGCTCCTCCTTTTGCTTCCTTCATCTAGCGACTCCATCTCATAGTAGCTCTGCTTCTCTCTAATCCTCCGGTCAGATAAAGAATTTTTAGGCTTTCTGGTTCTCTTGTGCACAATTCTTATTTCGTATTTTAAAATACTCTGTATTATATTATGAAAAGCTCTCATGGAGTTTGAACGAATAAGTAAATCTACATATTATTATTTCGTTAATAAAAGCTCTTGCGTAACGTAACGTAGGTAATAACGATGGCGTGTATTAATTAAATGTAGCAACACAGAGCTTAACATGAAGAAAACCATTAAGTAAGTATAGTAGAGAGGTAGTATAAATACAGGTAGAGGGGAAGGGGTAACAAGAAAAGCTCTCTAGAGTAGGTACATACATAGTATTATCTGAAATGTAGACTAATGTATTCTCACATGTTCTGTGTAGGTGTCGATATATCTTAGTAATGATTCGCAGAGATTGTAGAGCGAAAATTGTCGTCAATACGTGGAATATGATATTAAATTAATAGAACTAATTTCATTAATTGTATCGGCATTTACTTTGTAACACTTCATTTTAAATTATCAAATAAAATAAATATTTATTATTATTTTGTTTTGTGTTACTGTTGAGTAAGACTAACGCACGACCGGTTTCGCGGACTCCGAGTTCGCATCATCAGGTGCTGGAAGCACTGGAAGCAATAGAAATTAATAAAAATAATAGCTCGACTCCTTTGATATCCTTTGATATCCTGTATATCTGGATAGGTGAATTTTTCCCGGCATTAGACTGTTAAGTTTTTGTGTGACCATGACTGATCATATGGAGACTTATCTGGTTGTATAATGCTGAGAAGTGTGGATGGCAATTCTGCCGCCGCGTAAAAAAAAAAATAATAATCTTCCGAATTCGTCTCCCTTACTACAACTATTCCCCATCTCATATTCCAAGAACTCCACGCCTGAAACCAACACGACCCCGCCTACCCCTACAACCTCATGGTAAATCCTAACGAACTTTTGTATTTGTTTTGTTTAATTCAGTATAGATCAGCACCTGATGATGCGAACTCGGAGTCCGCGAAACCGGTCGTACGTTAGTCTTACTCAACAGTAACACAAAACAAAATAATAATAAATATTTATTTTATTTGATAATTTAATAGAACTAAGTTTAATCTGGGATTTGTGTGTCTACATCGTGAAAGACATTTTTAATATGTTTGATATTAATACATATCACTGTTATCTTTTCACTATTGATTTTTATTTAACTTGAGTAGGTACGTTTGTCAAGGTAGCTTAAAATTTTAAAGAGAATTCTTGAAAATTTCTCTTCTTTTCTTTGTTCTTGAAAAAAGTTCTCTTGAAAATCAATAGTGGAAACTTAACAGTGTTTTGTATTAATATCGAATATGTAAAGAATCAAGATTTTTAACAGAAATTTGATAATATTTACAAACTTTGAAAAAATAAACAGTATCCTAAGGGATGGAGTAATGATTCGTGGAGATTGTAGAGTGAAAAGTGGAGGAAAATAGTAGAAGCGTTAATTCAGAAATGAACGGAATTGGCCTATGTTTTTTATTATTTTAAGAAATTATGAAAGAAACATAAGAAATATAAACTACATTACTCTCCATATGTTGGACATTCTGGAAGTGTTATTGAATTTTAATCAACAGAGCTTGTTTGATATCAGTTTTCATATTATTCATCATGAGAAAATTTAATGCTCTTTAGATCACAAAAACATAAGAAAATTACATTATAGGTTGCAAAAGGCGATCGAGCTAGCTTGGTGTTCTCTATATTGTAAATATGGGCGTACTCAGGGGTAAGGGATGATATTAGAAAAAAAGACTTCCAAGCGGACAGTTGCTGCCCACCGCATATTCTGGAACTTAGACTTAACATACTGGATAAAATGGCATTTTGGTAAAATTTCTATGTTAGGTTAAAAAAAGAGGTAGATAATTATTTACTTAAATTCATAAAACCACCTAATTGAAAATGTAGGGAGCCTAAAATAAAGGTCCCAGATTAAATGACGGATATTTTCTCATATTCCTATGTATGTCGGATGATTTATTCGGCGCCGTTTAATGGAACATTCATCTCAAAGGCGCGGGAAACTTAGTATGTTGGCAGAGCGATGTCTTTTATTTAATCCTGAACAAATACAAAAAAATTGTTGATTTTACGAGAGGCTTCAGGGAATCGATTCCAAATGATGTGTTCTGTGACACCAAAACTCTGTCGTTTAAATAGAACTTGTTGGCTCTATTGCTTTCGTCCAGCAATTGGTGAATGTCTTTGCAGTGCGTAAACGTCTATTTTCAAGTGCTTTGAAAACAAAGAGCTTTGAAAGTAACTGATGTGTCATATCATTCAAAGCCTTGATGATTAAAAAAAAGAAGACTTTCTTGATAGAAAAAAAACACTTATTATAAACTGCTGGGTCCCCTCCTTCCTAGAAAACACATTTTATACTCTTAATAGTAAACCTAACACAATTTACAGAATATTGCAGATACATACGGGTATGTACATAAGTATCTCATACACCTATAATATTATGTTGGTTTTACATCGTACGCCAAGTCAAGTTACGATATAATAACATTGGCTGGTAAGGTAATTAAAAAGTGCAATATAGCGTGAAAGTACGTATTAAAAACATTACATGCATAACACTTCAATACTTTGTATGTAAACCTTTTGTAACGTTGTTGTATCTTTGTACCATCAGCTAAACAACACTTTTCTCATAGCTTCTATGGTAGTTCCTATTAAAATTTAATCGCGTTATTATTATTAGGAATAACGGGGATGGAAAAATGTTTATTTTTTACTTTCTATAAGTTTCCTAATATACTGTAAAAAAACTCATATTCATAAAAAATCCCGTATACTTGTAACATAATTACTGTATGTATACACATGGATTTTACATGTATTGAGTATTTTATTGGTGGAAACTTCAGTTATTATTTGTGTATTAGATTTTGTATATTATGTTTTTATTTCTTTTTTTGTATTAAAGGCTATTATGGCCGTCCACTGTATCAATAAATAAATAATTAATATCAAGCTTCTTCAATCCTGCGATGAGAAATGCTACAAATTCTTAATGTCTTATTTCTTATGAAACAAAGAGCATATCATGTATGTTCATTGCATGTTATTATTAACCCGTGGAGTTCCCGGTAAAGAATAGTTTTCCCACTCTTTTTTGTAAGTTTTTTTAACTTATGGGAGATGTTGTAATGAAATATTTAAAAAGATAAATAATGAAGGAGTTCTTGTATCAAGATTGAAAGAGCTAAAGAACCAGATTAGTGGCTCATATTAATCATAAACGAGTGTATGGTCTTTTAAAAATTGAATAGAATAAAAAGAATAAGATATTATTTTTTTTTTATGATTTTAAGACCACCTTGTATAATATAATTTTTGTCAGTCTTTCTTGATTTGGGTTAGATAAAAGTGTTTCTTTTTCTTCTTAACTCCCTGTTATCAAGGTTTTTATCACGGTTTGTGGCTAAGAAAAGAATTCACAGATCTAATATCATTATTCCGTGATGAAGTCATCCATCAAACAGAAGTACCTGTAAAGAAATAGATTTATATAGATTCATATTATTTAAGAATGAACTTAAATTTATTTTTTCGATATCCAACCCCTATGTTTCTGGATAATTGCAGGTGTATTTTAAAAACTTTGTAGTTTGTTGCAATACATATTCTGATACTTTAAACATAATTTTATTCCTAACTGTAAATTTAATCGACTTGCATGAATGTAGAATGTAGAAGCAAAAGAGATGTGCAAGGCTATATTATTTTTCTATATTGATGATACAAAGAATGGATATTTGTACAAAGGGTAATTTTATCTTTCAAAATATAATTGTCTTGCCTCGTATCATTGGTATACCTACAAACAAAATAGTGTGTGTAACTACACTTATTGAATAATAAACTTATTGAATACAAATTTGTTTTAGAAATATTTTTTACACAAGTTAAATTTACACAAGTTAAATAAACTTATTGAATACAAATTTGTTTTAGAAATATTTTTTACACAAGTTAAATTTTGTGGATACGTAAATATTGGCTGGGTACAAAGTTACAAAAAAATATGGCAGATGGACGCCGAAGACCCTGGAATGAAGCCATAGAAGTACAAGGTGGAAGGCATAGTATGTCCTTAAAAAAATGCGCAGATGATATTATTTGACAAGCAATCGGAAAGAAATGCGTTCACTGTGCTCGAGATAAAAGAAAATGAAAAAAGTTTTGAAGAGGCATATATCCAGCAATGTAGAAACGAGGCTAGTGTAAGTAGGTATGTAACTAAAGAGGTGATCGATAGGCATGGCCAATCTCAGACTTTCAATCGAAAAATCCTGGGTTGAAAACCACCTGCTGCCAATTTTCTTCAATTTCACGACACAACCATATTGTTTACTCTGTCTGGGGTGTATTATGTTTATTTCAAACTTAAATAAATTTAAATACAAATACGAGACGGTGTTTCGTGACAGGCAAAAGCAGAAGACAGACATTTTCAACTAGGAATCATCTTCTTTATATAAACAATATAACAATAACAATGGGAGAAGCAGCAATGTGCTTGTCTCTCAAAATAATCCACTCAAAATATTTCTTTGTTCTGTGTAAGATGTGCTTGTTCATGTTCTGCATAGTAAATAGTAAGTTAGATTTATGTAACAGCATGATGTGGTATAAGACCAGTGGCGGCTCGTGAAAACTGATGATTGATGATTTTGATGAAACAGTGCAACATTTAATAACTGCACAGTTTTTATTGAAATGTTGTTTTTTTTATTTATGTCACATGTAGTGGCTGATAGTGTATTTACTACAAATAAGTGTCCACAACGCTAAGGCGACGTACTCACAGCATGCTCTGAGGGCATTAGTGTTAATTTAGCTGATTATTTTTATCATTCTATTAACAAATAGACATAATTCATTCGATGTGGGATGCCTTGTCAAAAAAAAGAAATAATCATGCAACCAATCATGAAACACTAATGTTCTTTTATTTTTTATCTCCTCTTTTTTCCTCTACAAGAAAATACATCTCAAATTCGGCAATGAAGCTAACAAATCCTGAATGTCACAATTATAGTATTGGAACGGAAAGTACAGCTTGTCTCTTTATTACATGCCGCTGGTCTACTGGCTTCCTCAGTTATAGTATATATATATATATATATATATCTCTCGGTACCAATAATAAAAAAAAAAACATTAGTTGGGTGGTATATTTCATCGCTGAATAAAAAATGTTAAATGTATCACACAAAAAAAAAACTTTTTTTTTAAATGAGAGACTAATTTTTATAAAAAATATTTTTTCCTGAAAAAGTTTATTAGTTTATTTTCACGAGACACCATGAGAATTCTATACTAGGGACCTAATATTTATCGTAGGTACCTACTTCACCTAGTAGATCTTATAAGTAAGAATAGGAATGTTATAGGGAAGTACTCAATACAACACAGAATTTTAGAATATTTCAAGAGGGATCCAGAACAATGTAAGTAAGTATGTAAGTATCATCAATATTAAATGTCCCTTCATTAAATGTAAGTTCGTTGCTGTTTCTGGTTTTTCTAAGTCCATAAATTTATCTAAATATGTCCCACGAGTAACAATACTCGTGCATCTACAGGTTGACTATTGGATAATACAACCTTCTTGTCAGGAAAGGAGTACCATGAATGGATCTATTTCAGTACAAAATGTGTGTCTTTTATTCTACCTGTATGCAATATTCAAAGGTTTTCAAGGTGAAAAGTAATCGTTTGAACATGTTAAAGGCTATGTCTGATAAGGTGAAAAATATTTCGGGACCTTAAATATAAAATTTAAGATTGTTTTAACAATTCAATACACATGTCTTAATAACCATCGAATTAATAAATCATTAATGTAGTGTTTGGATTTTCTCTCGAACTTTTAAACAAAAATTCTTGGCTTGCATTCTTTTATGACACTTTCATGAAGAGAATTTAAAACATACTTTTTACTGTTATATATTATATTATAAAATTATAAAAATAATATCAACATTAACACTGCTTACTTTCACTATATTTATTTTTGGCAGAGGCCTTTCGGACTTGACCATCGTCAGTGCCTTGTACTTAAGAACTTAATATAGTGAAAGTAAACAGTGTTAGTGTTGATATTATTTTTATAATTTTGTAATATAATATATAATAATAAAAATGAACTTTCATAAAGTTACCGATAAAATAGAATCTCTATACTTTTTATATCTAAATTCATAAGCTTTGTTACCAAAAGTAACTGCCATAAACGGGTTTCAAACATGTGTACTGAAAGATTTGTTTTGGAGTGACCGGAGGTCTTAAAAGCAATAATGGATAAGCATTTCTGAAGAATTAACCTGCATACATAGGTGGATGCATTTTCGACTCAACTAAGACCAGGAAAAAAACAAGATGTATTTCTGGCAAAATTCAATATCAGATTGTTTTCATAGATTTTATTATTTAAATGATATTGATTTATTTATTAATCAAGGAATACACCTACGTAGTTTTCCTTAAAACTAAATATTTTCGCAATAGACATAATTATAATGTCACATGTTTGTAATATATGTAAACTCAAATAAAACAATAAAAATTAAAAACAGAACGAAAAAAAACTACAATATAAAATAATTAATGTGAAATGTAATTGTTATCTATAATTATAAATTCTATATGCTTAACGTGTTTCTATAATAACCGATGAAAAATACGTAATACAATACATTTTTATTACTTTTTTCCAAAATCATGTCTGCTATAAAAATAAAAGCAATAATTTTCATTTCACGTTCCTACATAATATGTACCAAATAATAAGAAAACCTAACAATCCCTTCTTATTATTATTATTATTATTATTGTCGGATATCAACCCTTTCAGTCTTCAGTCTTGTCTATAAGGGATGAAGGGGTGTTACCATAGCAAACTAAGACAAATTATGCCATCAATAAATGTTAGACCGCTCCTCCTACTAGCTCCATCTATGTTCTACTAACTACCTATGCGTGTTCTTGCCTTGAATACGGAATACAATCATAGCTATTTGTACATACTAACATACTAGTAAAGTTACTCTATGTACCTAATAAAAGCGAGTAATTTTTACCAATGCATTGGTGAAAATCTTTGTTTTAGTTTGCCATTCTTCCGCAAGAGGACATTTAAAATTTTTGTTACTACTAACCATAGCTTTGTAGCGTACTTTTCTTGGGAAATAATCATTTACTTGACAAATGAATAGTTTTTTTTATAATAAAAATTAATTAAATCATACATGAATAACAAACAACAAAATTGGAACATTATTTTTTTTTCAATTTAAATCATAATTTTGAAAAAAAAAAAAAAATGTGAAAACAACATAAGAATACTGAGATCTACGTGTAAGACGAAACAAAATATAAAAATAATATTAACTAAAACTGAACTACACACAACATTTTGATAGTTTTATGAAAAATCATTAAAAACCAAATAACAATGTGAGTATAATACAATTAAATATTATGTACTATGATCTGAACTAAGAAATGCTAGATAAAATATTGATTGTTCTATGGGTTTGCATTGAATTTTTCTCGATTGTTAAACCATATCCATACCATATAATGGCGGAATTGATGAACTATGTTCAAGGACACCTTCTTCTTCTTCTTCGCCTTCGCCTTTATCCCATTTACTTGGGGTCGGCTCTCCTAGTACTCGTCTTCCAAGTTTTCCGGTCCCTGCATCCTCCGAGCGCAAATTTGCCTCCTTCATTTTCCTGGCAATTGTGGACTTTCAGGTGGTCAAGGACACCGAAATTTATTATTTTATAATGTTATAAAATTATTTAAATAAGATAAAAATAAATAAAACCAGCCATGAGCCGAAATTCGTGAGCAATTGAAAGAATTTCTCATTTTTATATTGGATTTTGCACAATGTCGCATTTAGTAATGCACTCTCCAACTGAGATAATATCTCACCGATTCTGTTTCACAGAGGAAGGTTCAGGGGATGAAATGAAGAAAATTAATTATAATAATATATTTCTAAGATTTTTTCTGTGGATAAGGGTGGCTTCTAGGTTGTATATCATCCCTTCTATATTATTATCTCTCAATTCATCCCCATTTAGTGCAAGGTTTGTCTAAGCTTTTATTCACCCTTTTCAATACAGCTCGTCCGTGAAAAGGTTATTAATAACACACAAGAATAATAATAATATGAAAAGATATCATTCTTTGAAGATTTTTAATAAATCTTGGACTTAGTAACCAGTATAATTCATTTGGTGGTTTCTGTGAAAAGTTAAAACTTAAGGTAGTCGGTAATTTCATATGCATGTAGTGGACTTTCATTTAAGATGAATAATCCCGCTCTTTACGTAATTCAAATTCACGACGCAAGTTTATTCCTTACTGCTGCCAGCTACCCCGTTTGTGTGACATAACGTGATGGTATAGATGTAGTAATAGTATATTCTTTACAGTAAGAATTTTTTGGGAAACTTTGACAAAAGTGGACTTTAATAACTGGGAAATACAGAATGAAGAAAAATTATTTCTTACATGGTCAATTGCTTGGATCCAATGTACAGTAAATAATTAATAACTAAATTTGAAGATTTTTCCTACTGGGCCTATTTCATGAATCATAAAAATTATAATGTATCGTAAAAAACTAACGTCGTCAAAAACGTACATACATATTAAAATATTAAATGATTAATTTCAAACCAGGAAAGCTTTTCTAGCGTTCTTTCACAGCTTGTGTTATTAAAAATCTTATGAAACTCCATGGGAAATAATGGACACCTCTTTAAAATTTATAGCCACTAATGTATGGTAGGTGCTGTCATCGTACTTATTATACATAATATTGCTTTTCTTAGCTGTTATAGTTTAAAGATGAATTTTATATTAATAAAACTAAACTACCACCACTAGCGCCATGCGGACACCTGGCGAGAGAATTTTAAATTTCATCATTAAATAATATTATATAACGAAATAAATAATGATTTATTTATTACCAAATCTAATAATGATTTATTCGACGAAAGACGTCTCTCTCGTCGAATTAATCATTGGTAGAATAAAACGCTTGTTTTATATATTTCGATATGGAATTCTACTACCTTAACACCGACACAGTGAATATTATATAACTATTTTACTTTCTGTAACTATTTGAGTTTTTTTTTCTTTCACCCTTTTGTGCTTCTCTCAGTAGCATGGTGAAAACGAACCTACTGCTTTCATATTAATCCTTCATCGATTAAATAATGTGTTCCCAGAACGTTTTCAACCTTACGAACTAACATTGTCATAGAAACTGTGATTGTAAAATATGTTTAAAAAACTCTTTTTCCGGATATTTCAGCAGTCCTAGGCCAATAAAAAGTGCCATTTATCCGTATAGGCTAATGACATTGACATTTTTTTAGTGATTGTTAAAGAGGGTCGTTCGGGCTATTTAAAACCTTGTGAGTAAGATAAGTTTCTTTTTGACCAACTTCATTGATTCTAGGAATATAATTTAGCCAGGACAATTTCTCTCTCTATAAGGTAGACAAAAAACTTTATTTCATACATTTCTAAAATTCTATCAAATAAAATAAACATTTTTCACAACGATCATAAACAATGACTCCCAATGCAACGTTCAATGTTCTGAAATATTTAAAACGATTGCAAATACAGAGTAGGTTTGTATAATGGTGCATACTCTAAGAGTCGAGATTCATTTTTCAACCCACGGAGTAATATTATACTTATAGTTGTAGTATGTAGTACCCATGGAAAATGTTAATATTATGTACAATGCAAAGAGCTTTTCAACATTAAATATATGTACCATGGTCCATTTTTAAGGTAGTTTTCGTAGTCATACGGTTAGCTTTTGAGAAACGGTTGCTCATTCTACGTTCGTCATAATTCTGTGAGATTACGATGTTACCCAGAATGACAGACTGGACAGAACCACTTGGCGAAGAAAAACACCAAGAATGCAGACCCCACCATCGTGTGGGACAAATAATAATTGCCCAAAAAGAAGAAGACTTAACTTTAGTTCAACCCTTTGCAACTAGGTACTCTTTAACTAGTTATAACATAATATATTGTTGCTTGTCCATTTTTGTGAGATAATATAGAAAGTCAATCATAAAAATTCATTCCCATTTTGTTTCTATTC
Source organism: Athripsodes cinereus (assembly GCA_947579605.1). NCBI lineage: Eukaryota > Metazoa > Arthropoda > Insecta > Trichoptera > Leptoceridae > Athripsodes > Athripsodes cinereus. Next base: position 20,021,521 of record OX388317.1, on the reverse strand, counting down.
TGTTAAATTTAACTTTTTCTTTCATTCAGTACCAGATGAGTTGTTTCATTTAAAATATATTTTTGCAAATATTGTTTTCATATCGTGTATTTTGATATCTATGTAGTCAAAACAACAATGATTTAAGCACAAACAATAAAAATGTTCAATAACCTTTGAAAAAAATACTCACATATATGGGTAAAAAAATCATCATCAGAAATCACGCTTTTAAGGTGAAAGAAATATTCATTGTGTCGGTGTTTAGGTAGTAGAATTCCATATCGAAATAAATAAAACAAGCGTTTTATTTTACTAATGATTTATTCGATGAGATAGACGCCTTTCATCTTATAAGGACATTGTCAATCTGATTTTAGAAATACAACAATATTCATATATATAAAAATTGTTATTGTTATTGTAAATATTGTTTTTTATATATAGGTATATGAATATTGTTGTATTTTTAAAATCAGATTGACAATGTCCTTATAAGACGAAAGACGTCTCTCTCATCGAATAAATCATTAGTAGAATAAAACGCTTGTTTTATTTGTTTAGTGAAAGAAATACAAAAAATGAAATCCCACAAGTCAATTAATATTTAAAATAGTCGTCTGGGAAGGTTTTTGATATTTTTTAATACAAGTTCATGACGATGAAAGAAGCTACGCAAAAAGCCGATGTTAGTTGTACTGTGAGTAATGTATCACAGAAACATGACGTCATATGGAGAGCCACCATGGGTTTACTGATTTATGGAAGATACTTGCAAAGTTTTGTATTTTTCAAGAGAGTTCACGAGTTAGAAAGTAGTATCAAAGATACTTACCTACGCTAATATAAGTTCGTGGAAACTCATGGCATGGATAGCAGTTTGAGAAAACATAATTATTATTATATATTTAAAATTTATTTATTTAGCTTTTACTCTGCCATCACTTATTTTATCTTTTTGTTTAAATACGATGATTAAAGAAATTTAATTTTCATAATTTTAAGGATGAAAATTTCTCTATGAAAATACAATTCTTAAATAATAAATAAATTTATTTTCTGCTTCTTTAGTCGTTTTGGGAGGAGCCATAGACCTCCTCTTTGATTTTTATATCCCAGTATGTACTTAACTGAATGAAATAGCCTGCTTATAAAAACTGTTATGATTCCAATATATAGTAAAAAAATATACTTATATAATAAGAGTTTGTCGGTAGCCTGGAGGTAGAGTCTCGGACTCGTGAACAAGGGGTTCGTGGTTCGATACCAGGTACTGGCAAACTCCCCTTTCATGACACAAGCTTTAAGTAGGTAGCTTACTGTGAAAGGTGTATAAGGATGTATTTGGGTTTATATCAAACAAAACCCAGAAAAGTAGATTTAAAAAAAAAATAATAATCAATACTGAAAATATACATACACATCATCACGTTATATCCTACAAGTGGAGTAGCCAGCAAACCTGATGCATGTAATTAACACGCAAGCCGTCTTTTCCGTGACAAAAAATAAAGACATTCAGGATGGGTGGCAAACCTCATCACTGATTTAAAGATGTAAAAAATCTTTAGTTTTAATACCTGCCTTTTACATGACACTGGAAAATTTACGAGACAGTTAGTGGCATCCTTCATCGGGACGCCATGGTGACATCGCCGGCTACGTAGCCAAATAATCCTTCTATTGGCATCGTGGCCAATCCGTAGCTAAGTGAGTTAGTCCCAATATGTCTCGATATGAATTATTTGGCTACGTAGCCGGTGACGTCGCCATGGCGTCCTGTTGAGGGGTGGCACTTAACATACAGTTCTCTTGATTAATCTTCAACGAAATCAATTTGTACTCGTTAATCTGTTCCATTCAATCAAACAAATTTCAATCAACTAGTATTTTTTTCATTGTATTTTGGCAACATTTTAAAGCGCTCATAAAACAGTTATAAAATAAAAAGGACGATAAGTTGTATTATCATGTAAAACAGTTTAAAAATACTCTGTTATCCGATAGCCATTTTCTCCTCATCTTGAGCTGGTTCAAAGTTCACAAACTAACAGAAAACGTTCTTGAGACATGTTCCAAAAATCAGCAGGGGTTTAAATTGTACAGGCAACCCACAATTATGATAACTTTAATGTCGGAAAGGGGAAAACGGAAAATGAATTAGGTGCCAATAAAATTTTGTCTACCTATCTATTTCAAATATGCCATTACGTGTCTCCATTAATGGTGTAGCTATAGTTATCGTCCACCGTGTCTATATCATAGATTAAATATTCAGGAAATTTGGCATACCTCATTGCTGAGTAAAGTTAGATGAAGCCTTCTTGTCGTCATGCTGTATTACGAATACCTTAATTTTTCATGAAAGGGCAATATTAAGTAAACATTATAAAACATCCTTTTGTTCCATGGAGCACTCGGCAAAAAATTTATATCCCATTCTCATTCGTTTTCGAATGTTCTGTAAAAGGCAGAAGTTTAAAAAATTAAGACATTTTAAATCCTAAATTCAGCGATAGGTTTTCCATCCATCCTGAACGTCTTTATTTTTTTTTTGGCACGGAAAAGACAGCTTGCATGTCTATTACATGCAGTAAGCCTACTATCTACCTTACTTGTGGGATATGTCGTGATGGTACAGTAAGTTTATTGTGCTTGTGTCGTAAGTGTAAGGATTTGAACCTTTAATATTACGATTAAAAATCCAATATATTTACCATCAAGCTATCGACCACCTCGTTGCAGCAAATATACAAAAGTCGAATCCACTATAAACTTGGGTTTAATGTGCTTTATGATATTATATACACCATTGATAATAGTAGTAGTAATAATAATAAAATTGTTATTTTTCAGTATTTTATTTGGACTTATTCCAAGATTTAATGCTCCGTATAACAACTATTACATGGGTACGTCTGTACCCATGTAATAGTTAGATGTAATAGTTAGTTAGTACCCATGAGACAAAATATTAATTTTATCATATATCTATCTGTAAAAACATATTATAATTGAAAAAATGTTCCTGACCATTAAATAAATTATTTACATTCCATATTCTATTCTTATCCAATTTATTTTGATATTTGAATTGTGTTTTATAAATCCATAAGAAATCATTACGCAGAAAATATTAAATTTAATGTTTACAAGATATTGTAATTTTTTGGGAGAACAACATTACTGTATATAGTATACTGTCTAATAATTCAGTTCAGCATCGCGAATGGGTATTATTTTGTTGAAAAAACGTTTTAGAAACCTATATTGTTGTTAGCTGACTAAAAGGTTATTAATTTTTATATTTTTCTCTTTTTGACGGTCCTCTCGGGAGCGCAAAGTGGAAACATGCTTCCGCAAACAACAATAAATTAATCCACCTATTCCCGTTGACATTCCTTACTTTCTGAAATAACGTAACAAATATATGGACAATTTACACAATTTAAGCTTGTCCCAAACTAAGATATTAATCTTGTATTGTGGACAATTTGAAAAGGCCATTTTTCTTTGAAAAATAATAATAGTGAAAAACGTTGGAATAAGTGCAGATAGAAAGTATTTCGATTAATAATGATCAATTTGAAAACAAGATTAATGTTCCTTTTTTAAAAAAAACTACGTTAGGACATTCGATTATTCATCTTCATTCACAAGGGATCCGTTATATTAAATGAGTAATATAATAAATAAAAAGTAATTGGTAAAAGTAGATAGCTTCTTGTAAATATTTTACAAGCCATATTATTCTTATCGCGCCATATTTTATCCGTATTTTTACTGAAATTATAACCCAGAGGAACTATTCATCACAATATTACTATTTTCATGAATTCTCATGGGTGAAATAATATCAAAAAACTGAGTCGAATACTACCCTGTCAAATTTATCAACTATATTATGTTCTGTTCACTTTTTACAACAGCCTGAAAAACTAGTACCACCATTACTACTCTATCATCACGGCATAAGCCACAAGTAAGGTAGCCAGCGGATTAACTGCAAGTGATAAACATGCAACTTGTCCTCAGCATGCAAATAAAAATATAAGACGTTCAAGATAGGTGGCAAGCCTTATCACTGAATTATAGATGATTTTTCTTTTAAAGATATATATGGGTGTTGTTATAAACCCAAATAAAACCTTATACACCTTTCACAGTAAGCAATCGATCGAACCAAGGACCCCTTGTTCACGAGGCCGAGACTCTACCGACGAACTCGATATAGCTAATATATTTTATGATTTTTTAACAATAGATACGGATGAGAGAAGGATGACAAAGAGGATATAATATTCATCTGAAAGAGGAGGTGGGAGGATACGCAGGCGTCCGAGAATCCGGTCCGTGGATTAAATTTTTAAGGACGTTTGTGTCTTCGGTAAGAGAAAATGACGTGCGTACGTCAAAAATTGCATAAGTGCAGAAGAAGCGAAAGAAGTTTGTAAGGATGTAGTGTTCTCTCTGCCTACCCCATATGGAATGCGGTGTGAGTATATAGCCAATACATTTAAGGAATAAGATATGCAAATCACTATGAATGTTTTTCAATCGAATAAAGAAGTAAATATGTTCGTTTATTTCGTACAGTTGAATTAGCTCCTCGCCAGTAGGAGATGCTATAACGTATATCGATGGCATAGCGCACAGATGTGGTAAGTGCAGTTTTCATAGTTTTGAGCTAATCAATGTTGAAAGTTTGAGATGCTATACAATTTAGTACTAACCACACATAGTTTTTGTTAAATATCTCGTGAATGACACAGAGTTACGCAATAATATTCCTAAAGAACATACTTCAGATGATATAGATTCGCATGCGTATAATAACTCATTTTCGGTAAAAACTGCACTTACCACATCTGTGCGCTATACCATCGATATGTAAGTAGATAATAGAAAAAGAATGTCGTACATAGATAAAGAATAACCGATAGTACCTACCTTACTTTTCTACTACTAGCACCAATGGTGGAAAATTTGTGAACTAAAATATTTTTTCTACCCTACCTCTTTTTATGTTACAGAATATTTTCTATCGTATTCATCATTTTAGTGTCGACATAAAAAAGATAGATAGACATTTGGGTGATATTATGGGAGGCGGTATATTCATGTATGTGCTGTCATATTATAGTAAAGACTGGTGAGCAATGGTCGTTGAGTATGTAACAAAGTAACTTTGAAAATATTTCATATTTACGAGATTATTATATTCAGTTACAGTCTCTGTTATCGCCGGCGTTGAGTACTCTTATAAACGAGTACAATCTATCCTTGATAATTGTGTAACAAATTTAAAACGTCAATCATCGAAGTGTTACTCAAACATGAAGTATACACCAAATACATATATATTGCACACCGTAATTAGGAACAGTTATCTTATAATATTTCAATTGAATCTTTAAACTTCTTGTTTGTACTTCAAATGTATTTGCTTAGTCGTTTTTTCTCTTTTCCATTAAACTATTTTTTGCATCTCTTTGGGTGATCAGAGAGCCTGAAATCTTCATGAAGTTATCATACCGGGTTAGTTGAAAGACATCGCATTTTAGCGATAAACTCGCCCTCTGTACATTTAATTGTATAAATGATATTTTCTATGTTAATTTGTATTATTGTAAACAATATACAGTGAAGAATAAAATTAATAAATAATACATTATCGCTGTTGCTTCTTCCGAATTCTTCCGTTCTGTTAGAACCGAAGTTAAATCCAATTATTATGTCCAACCCCTGGGTGATCTGTTGAGGTTAAATAGAAGAAGAACTACATACATTTATCGGAGAATAAATACAAAAATATCAGATCCGGGAACGAGAGAACCACTCAACATATCTCTAGTAGGTATATATTTTTTGTCGGAATACTAATAAGCGGGTCATAAATTCTCTTAATTAACGTCATCCAGGAATCATATTTTGAATCACTCTAGATAAATAATCCCAAATTGATTACACTCACTGATAGTCAACCTATTTGAATGTTGTACCTACCAATACCACTCCCCACTCTTCTACTTCAGTCCCTGCACCCACCCCTCTCCCCTCTCTGTGACCACCTTCAATTTTTGTAGGGGACATTTTACTGTTTCAGTACTCTTGAGAATGCCCATTGAAGTGGGCGAAAACGTTAGAGTTTGAATAAATATGGTGAAAATATAAGTGTTTTGATTGTTTATGAATTATGATTTGAATAGATATTAACTAGGTAAGTATGTTGTTTGTGATACACATACAAAATATGTGAACTTCCTTAGGAGTACATGACACAGAGTTTCGACGCTTATGAATCGACTTAAGGCTAGGTTAAGAGTACTCTTTAAACCTAGGCAACATTCTCAATTCCTCTGTGTTTATACCTAGTTTAGTAATACCTATTCAAGTACGTTGACTTTCAGTGAGTGTGATCAATTTGGATGATTAATCTAGACTGGTTCAAAATATGATTAACATCTACACTTCTAGTAAGTAAAATCTAGTTCCCGACATCCAATTGTGTCAAAAAATTCATAACATAAGTCATCCAGGAACTTAAGAAATTTCAGAGATGATTAGGACATTGACGATCAGGATTAATATAAGTACTTGGATACTGAACGTTTTCAATACACGCTCATAATAATTTACACATTTGAATATTCGTTAACTGAATAACGCGATAATTGTAGTTACGATGCAAATTGACAAGTGGTTCCCATTTTTTTTAATCAGACGTCACTCCACTTAGGAATTTTGCTGACGAAAGGTAAAATCATAATATTTTACAGTATTTACGTATAGAGATATAAAAATACATAGTAATTTACCATTTCCACTCATTTACCTTTCGATATAATAATAATATTATCATCACATACCTCTTCAACTGAACACTTTTTGGGTTGGTGCTTCTCTATAAAATAAATTGAATATCGAAATATGCAGTAATATATATATATATATATATAGTTACATTCATAGCTCCCAAAACCTCTTTATTTTTTTAAAGGTAACTTAAACAGATGGATTGTTACTTTTACTCTAAAATATATTTTCATTATTTTATTCAATTAAAGGCATTTGATTAAATATAATAAAAAAGATAAGCATGTTTCGAACACTTTAAAGTTTGTGAATGCTCTGAGTTACTTGATTTTAAATGATTCAGACAGAAACAATAATTTTCTCCCTAGTTATTTTAATTTTACTTTTTGTATGGCTTGAAGTATAGGTAAACTTTCACCCAAAATCACTAGTTAACGAACGTATAGCCAGGAATGGAATATTCTTCTCATAATTCCACTATTGTAACCTCTACAAAAATTGTCCTTTTAACATATGTATATATTTTGAAAATTCTGTTATTACAGTACAAGTAAAATTTATACGAATAGAAATTAAATCTATAATTTCATGCATGAATAAAATAACTTACCAAAATCTTCAACAATTACAAAAAAAAAATACAAATAAAAATTGTAAGATATGTTTTAAAAAATCTTTCGCCAAAAAAAACTTACTTTCATTTTACGTGAAAAGATAATTTCCTGGACTTTCCAGATTAACATGTCACTCAGAGGATTACAAAAAATGTTATTCTTCAATTATTTGAAGTCAAATAGTTTGACAATTCTTATTATTATTATTCAATTAAGTTATTATTTGTATAGCTTTTAAGTTTAAGTGAAATGTATTATTATTTTCTCTATATCCTGTAAAAGGCATTAGCCGTATAACTAAATAAAAAAATAAATAAATTCTGGACTAAATATGTAAGGACATAAATAATATACGCTTTAGTGTGTAGAAATTTCTGAATATAAGATTTTAACAATAAAAAAACGTTTCCTTTTTCTTCATAAAAGTTCTAAGATTGATAGATCCTAATGCCTTATTTACAAAGAGAGCTCTGAAAGCACACGTATTATCCGTTTTTCTTAAGATTACTCCATAAATTCTACGAAACAAATTTAATCCTTATCCGTATCAAGCTCATTATCGTTGTTAATGGACCCATTGTTGGTGTTCTTACCAAAAAAGCTCTTCAGAAAGAAGAATTATCATTTACTTTTAGAATATAGAATAATGTTAAATATTACTAGTTCATACACAGGACACCAGATGGCAAATATGGTTAAAAAATGCAATAAACTACTTTGAGCTATTAATTTATAATTAATATTTTTTATGATTTTGAAATGATCGGATGATAATGCAAGAAAGATCGCTGAAAGAAAGTAAATGCAGCAAATCCAGAACAGAAGGGAATGGTAGAATATGAGTGAGTCATATGTTCAAAGATGGATCCAAAGTAAATATATTTTGTTTAGTGTTGTACATGTACACACCTTTCAAATATGTTGAATTAATGTATTTTACTTTATATTTATTAACCATAGAGATATTAGATTTATTTCTGTGAAAAATTACTTGTCATAAAAAAAATCACATCATATCTGGAAAAAATAGGCATCATCATTTTTTTCCAACTAAAGAATAATAGAATAAATACAAACTTATACAAACTGAGTATGTATGTCTATAAATAAATTGTATTATCATTATTTTTAAAGTAAGCTTTTGGTTTTTCATACTTAAAATAATAATACGAGTTAGTATATATAATATTGTTAGCTTTGTTGATTCCCTTATACTAGTACAAAGCCAACAGGATCCAATTACATGCTTTAAAAGCATTATTATTTGTATAACCTACTGTTGTACTGTGTATATTATTGTATTATGAAACTGATGAAAAACCTTTGAAAGTGCGTCAAAGACTTTTCACTTTTTGAGATCTGCAACAGACTTAGGTTATTGGAGCCTTGCAGGAGAAAAACTAGTAGTCTATGTGGAATATTATTTTGAACAAATGTGGTTTTTATATATCTGAAAAAGCATTACGTGAGAAATAGAAAATAACATGAAATTACTATAATATTGTCATTAAACATTCTCATTATCGCAATATAACATTCTGAGAAATGATATATTTATGAGAGCTAGATTCATTACGAGAAAAGATCAGTCAGTTTTTATTATTGGACAACATGAAAGTGAAGTTGATCAATAATTGATTTGACAATGATTATTTTTCTTCATCATCGATAAATTTCCTGCACCAATTTATTATCTATTCTCTAACAAGTTTTTATTTCTCTCTATAATATTGCTACTGATCTATGTATAAACAAATATTTTCTGATCTCTATAATGTAGTCTATTGGTGTGTTGTATCTAATATGTTTATTATGATGTCTTAATTTGTTTTTTGCACATATGTTACTGATTGTACTGTCAGCCTCGACACAGGCTTTGGCCTAGTGAGATGGCAAAGAGGCATTAGTTTTATTGGCATATGGATATTTGAACTGTATTTGATTTTTATGCTTATTTGAGAAAATAAACGAATTTTAATTCTAGGACATTGCATCTACGCCATAATGTAAATAAATAAAAACTGTAACACCACGTAATTTTTATATGGCATAATAATAATATCACCCGCCGGATTCAACTAGCAGCCGCTACCCAAACACAGGAAGTACGTATTAGTCACCCGATTTGCCGATAGATGTCTCATCGATGGAATGTTCGCGAACCTTCTAGAACCTTCCAGAACAATCTAACCGGAAATAGGAAGGCGGAGTCCAAGGCCAAGGTACATCCCCCTCCATCGTGACATCCACCACCAAGGCTACGATCAGCTGTTCCTTACTGCTGAAAGGGTATATAAACAGGAACACTTCATACAAACGGCAGATCGCCTCGGCCCATCCTGGGCCTAGGTCCTCCCTATACCTATATGCTGGTCACCTGCTGTACTGTGCTATCACAGGCAGTTAGGTGGTGCATTCCTGTCATACCTATACCTATATGCTGGTCACCTGCCGTGCTGTGCCATCACGATCGGTTAGGTGGTGCATTCCTACATGCTTGTTCTTCCTAGTGAGGTATAGCATCCCAAAACCACTACCTATATGCTGGTCACCTGCTGTACTGTGCCATCACAGACGGTTAGGTGGTGCATTCCTTACCTGCTGGTCGTTGGGACTCTAGCGGAGTCCACAACGGAGCAGTGTTCCTCTGATCCTCCTTGTTTAGTTCCATGTCCTGCAGTAAAGATCCGGGGATTGGAGGTGTCCTCTCTGCCGCGTTACTCAGTGTTGGTTAATTGTTATAGGATCAGTGTAGTAGTTTTATTGTGGTATATTTTTAGTATGGTATTCAGAAGGTTTCAATGTATAGGTATATGTAAATAGTGTTAAGTTGTAAATAAAAGTGTTCATAGTTCATAGTGTTTATTGTTTAATTCTCTCGGTGTACCCCTTCAGGGACTACACCTGGCGCCCAAAAGTGAATTAAGTATTGTCTCTCTGCTCTCCCCATAAGGGAGGAAATAACTGGTGTTATAAATGGCGCCCAACGTGGGGCACGAAAACGACCCTGAACTATTGAAAGTGGTAAGTGAACAATCGTAGTTATACTGTACTTCAAAAATCTGTGAAAGTGTTTTCTATAAAAAATAAATTAAATCAGAATCTCAGATACCTAAAGGTGTATCCAAAATAAAATGGATGCAGAAACCCTCTGTGTAAATTTGTAATTACCAAATTTTCAAACCAATGCAAATCCATTTATTTATTGTCAAGTAATCCACGAATATATAAACGAAGAATAGATTCACTAATGAATGAATAAACGAAAAAAGAAATAAAAAAATAGGATGAACATTGAATAAGACTATAATATTCAAGAATGAAAACTATTTAATTACATAAGTTGAAAAATGAGTCAACTGGTTATCTCACGTGTAGGAAATGGCATGATGTAATAGATAGATGAAGATGAATATTGTGAGTCAGCTTCACAAAACTTATGAATGTGAAAAACGTTTATGATATTAACACATTCAGACCGTAGCTATGCATTTAACAAGCTCCTGTGGATTTAACATTATTCGTTATTTTCACTAATGGTTTCTTTTTATTCAAATGAAAATCAAATATCGAAGAGCAAATACAATAAATGCTTCATGAAGCTTTCGGCAAATAATTGGACTCTCACTCTATTCTGTAATTTTTTGAAAATTTTGTAAAAGGCAGTTATTATAAAGCGTCATGAAGAAGACCATATATTTTGACTTCGATCAAAACTTGTAGGTACCTAACTGATTAAGTTTGTTTTTTTGTTATAAATCTGTATTTGAATATGCCACTTATAATCACAGTTTTTAAAATGAATGTATTGTAAAGTGAACTAGATCAGTACGGAAAGTAGGTATTCGAACCTTGGATCTCACGATTGATCAACCGTTCGAGATTCTACCATTAGACTACTGATTATCTTGTCGTCTTATAGGCAATTGATCACCTCGTTGCTATAGGGTGAAGACACATAGAAAGCAGTTTTGCTGCTTTTTGAATCGCTGCGCCGGGTGCCTCAATCAGGCAACTTGCTCTCTTTGTGTTTTCACGCAAAACAATGTTTGATTCATTCCGGTAAATTTGCCTGCGCCGGCAGTCCGCGCCGATCGGCGAGTAGGTACCTGCTTTTACTATGCGCATGTTCATTAAAATGCATGGAACAATTCTTTGCGTCGATCAGCGCCGGTAGATATAGGCAACGTAAAGCAGGCAATCTGCTTTCTTCGTGTTTTCACCCTTATAGACCACTGACCACCTCATTATGACATACAGATTGTATTTTATCTCAAAATGGGCTTATTACTACTACTACTACTATACCATCACGGCATATCCCACAAGTGGGGTAGCCAGCAGACCAGCTGCATGTAAGAAACATGCAAGTTGTCCTCTTATTTTGATTTGAATGGGCTTATTTTGATTTGAAATTAAGAAAATATGAATTCTCATGTATAAATAAAAGAAATATTCACAGTGAATTCAAAAACATTATTCCATTATTATTATTAGGACATTTCTTT